>OU426983.1:76026762-76509262 GCA_911387785.2 Aelia acuminata | reverse complement strand
GGTAGTGTTCGGATCGCGGTTTGCGTTGTTTGAAGTTTCGGCACCTTTGAGAAGAGGATTAGCAGTGTCTTTCTGTTGCCGCCCGGCTAATTCTTCTCTGCTAGCAGGGAGTACCCCATAGTCTATTTTGTTTATTATTTTACTTTTTTTTTCTTTATATTTTGATGATTATTTACTTATTTTTATTTCATTATTATTTTTTATTTAATCTTACTTTTGAATACCTTATATAATATTACTTTTAATTTTAAATCCTAGTCTATTACTTACTTTAGCTAGTGTGTTTTTATTTGTTTTTATTTTTCGTACAAATGGAGGCTGCGCTTGAGGCTAAACCGCCTGATATTCAGGAAAATGTATTTAAAATAAAAGGACAATGGTCCAAAAAATATGTTTTAATGCGATTAGAAGATAAGACAGCTAACAAAACTTTCAAAGATTTCAGTCCTTTTAGCGTCTGTAGATTTATTAAAAGTTATTGCCCACAGGTTAACGTAAAATTTCTTAGAAATGGTTTAGTTTTATTAACAGTTCATAATCAAAAGGACTTTACAAATTTAGGAAATATAAAATCGTTCCAGAACGTACCTATAAGTCTCTAAATTTTTCACGCGGTGTAGTTTATGTACCTGAACTAATAAATTGCACAGATCAGGAAATAATTTCTGAACTTGAAAATCAGGGGGTAGTTAAGGTAAAAAGAATTTTTAAGAAAATTAATAGCGAATATAAACCAACACCTCTATTGGTACTTACCTTTGAAAAAAGTGAACTACCGGAAAGAATACTTTTAGATTTCCTGTCTATAAGAATAAAAGAGTATGAGCCCAAACCAATGCTTTGCTTTTCGTGTTACAAATATAGACACACCAGCAAACATTGTAAAGTTATTAATTGTGCCAAGTGTGGAGAAAGTTCACACAAATCAGATTGTTGTTCAAATCCCCCTAAATGTTTGAACTGCCAAGGAGCTCATCCAGCTTTCTATACTAGATGCCCAATATATCAAAAGGAAAAGTTAATTGAAAAAGTTAGAATTCAAGAGAAGGTGTCTTATCGCCAGGCAGAATTAATTGTTAGCAAACAACAAGCAGCCCCGGTGACGTCTCATGCCAGATCTCTGGCAGAAGTCACTGCAGCTCCCCCCGCTCCCGCTCCTGCAATCGCTCCCACCAACACTGAACCCAACTCAGTTACTAAACCTCTATTAGATCAAATAAATAAATTAGCTAACGCGGTAGAATTTCTGTTTGAAAAAATTAGTAAAATGGAATCCTCTTTATCGATCAATAATAACGTTAAGAATCAAGATAAACTTGAATCATCACCGTCTGTAAATGCTAATGAATTTGAAAATAATACCAACGCAGTTAATAATGTTGAAATAGAGATAATCGAAGAAAAGAGTAGTCCGATGGTTGTATCAAATGTCCCAAAACTGGAAATAAATTTAAGGAACAGACCGGTGTCACAAAACACACCTGTAAGTGAAGACAATATTGCCACAAAAAATAACCACGCTACCTTGTTAAATACGGAAAAAAACAAAACCAAAATCGTGGATAGTAAAAAAATCAAAGGAAATAAAAAATCTTAATAAACACTTCTCTAGTCCCTACTACTGTTGATAATAACTCAATTTTTTCTTTATAAATTCTGCAATAAATCTTTATTCAAAATTTAAAAAAAAAAAAAAAAAAATCCTTTTCAATCATTTTTTGCTACGAGCCCATATTATTTATAAGAGACTAAGTTAAAAATTTCAATCCAAAATGAATATTCTTCAATGGAATTTAAATGGTTTAAATTATAGAAGGGATGAACTTAAATATTTATTAGGGCATTACAACTGTACTGTAGCCTGCCTGCAGGAAACAAACCTGAAAGAAACTAATAACTTTGAATTTAGAGGATATGCAATTAGGAGGAAAGATTATACAGCTGGCAAAATTGCTTGTGGTGGGGTATGTATACTGATTAAAGAGAACATTCCTTTCATTGATTTAAATGATAATTCAAATTTACAAGCTATATCAATAAGAGTCTTATCTAAACCTCACGCCTTCACGTTATGCTCTCTTTACCTCCCCCCTGGTAGAGCCTTTACTGTGCAACAGCTGAAAGATTTGGTCGATTCGTTGCCTCCCCCAATAATATTCGCGGGTGATTTTAACGCTCATAGCATGATGTGGGGTAGTGACCATTTAGATGAAAGAGGTAAACTAATAGAAACCTTCCTCGATACCTGCAATTTAAATGTTATAAATGACCACATTTATCCAACCCACCTTTGTACTAGATCCGGAAAACTTACAGCAATAGACCTTACAATAACCAGCCCACAACTACAAGCTACAACTAACTGGCTAGCACTAGATGATACGCATGGCAGTGACCATTTTCCCATAATTATTAAAACATTGGATAAATGTCATAACATCAGCAGACCCAATAAATGGTTAATTAAAAAAGCTGACTGGCCTTTGTACCAACAAAAAGCCCAGCTCACTGACATCGATCTGTCCCAAACTGATGCTAATCATCTAATAGATCAATTAAATACAAAGTTACTGAACGCGGCTCGGGAATCGATACCATACTTATCCATGAAAAACTCCACAAATACTAGTTCACGCCCCACTGTGCCCTGGTTGAACGAGGAATGTAAACAAGCAATAAAAGATAGAAAAAAAGCATTAAAAAAATTTATCAGGCGACCATCTTTAGAAAAATTGCAGATATATAAAACCGCCAGAAAACATGCGAGATATGTAGTTAAAAAAAACAAAAAATTATCATGGCAAAACTTCCTTAGCAAGATTAACTGCAATACACCCAACGCCGTTTTCTGGGAAACTGTTCGAAAAACTATGGGCTATGGCTATTCCCCTCAAGTAATCTGTTTGAAAATCCGCGACCAATTCGAAACTGATCCTGTTACTGTAGCGAACACCCTAGCTCAACATTTCTATAAAATATCTTCAACCTCAAATTATTCTGCTCATTTCATTAACTTAAAAAATTCTATAGAGTTAACACCACCAGTTATATCTTGCAATCCGTCGGATCCTTTAAATTACTCTTTTTCAATGACCGAATTTACCACCGCGTTAAACTCTAGAAAAGATTCCTCGCCCGGTCCGGATCAGATTTGCATTGGCATGATCAAAAACTTATGCCCCTTTAATAAATCTATAATCCTAAAGATTTTAAATAATTTTTTTTTATCCGACAGTTTTCCCAATATCTGGAGATCTGCTATCACGATTCCCATACTTAAAAAAGATAAAGATCCCAAGAATCCTAACAGCTATAGACCAATCACACTGACCTCTTCTGTGTGTAAGGTACTGGAGAAATTGGTAAGCAATAGGTTGCTATGGTATCTGGAATCTAAGAACTTACTACCAGCATGGCAGAGCGGGTTTAGAAAAGGCAGAAGCACAAGGGACAACCTAGTTCGCTTGGAATCCGATATTCTAAATGCCTTCGAAAATAAAAGAAAAGTACTAGCAGTATTCCTTGATATAGAGAATGCATTTGATAGAGCGTGGAGGAGGCTCATAATCGACACTCTGGATACCATGGGAATTAGAGGTCATATGCTATCTTTTGTAAACAATTTTCTTAGTAAGAGAAAATTTGTGGTTAGAATTGGTGATGTCTTTTCCAATGAATTTGAACAAGAAAATGGTGTACCACAAGGCTGTGTTTTGAGTGCAACACTCTTTAGCATCATTTTTAATCAAGTTTTAAATGTAATTAGGTTACCGGTCAAAGGAATGCTATACGCGGACGATCTCGTAATTTATATTGATGGAAAAAATGTAACAGACTTACAAAAAAGCATACAAACCGCCTTGAATAACATAAGTAGTTGGCTTTCTGATCACGGTTTTAAAATTTCAGCTAGTAAAACAGTAGCCATACTCTTTGGAAAAGGAAAACCAAAAACACTACCGTCATTAACTATAGAAAACCAAGCCATCTCTTTCTCACATACAACTCAATACCTTGGTATAACGTTCGATAGAACGCTAAGTTGGATTCAGCATATCAAAAGGCTGAAAGCTAATTGTCTCCGCGCTCTAAACCTTTTAAAAATGGTGAGTAATACTAGTTGGGGTGCTGATAGAACCAGTATGCTAACCTTGTATAGAAGTCTCGTAAGGTCAAAATTGGATTACGGCTGCAACGCTTATAACTCGGCTTCAAGCAATGCTTTAAAAATGCTCGACCCTATACACAATACCGGACTCAGAATCGCAACTGACGCTTTCCGATCTAGCCCTTCAAACAGCGTATGTGTGGAAGCAGGCGAGCCTCCTCTAGACCTACGACGGCAACAAATTGACATACTTTACGCGATTAATATTCTTTCTACTTCTAACCATCCCTTGAATGACTTATTTCCTAACAGACAGCTCCTTTCACAACAACAGGTCTCCTTAGCAAAAAGAACATCTTTCAGAATCCGAGTTTCATCATTTCTATCCGACCTACACCTCGAAATACCTCATCTCCTTGGTACCGTAATTTCTCAGATCTATCCGTGGGGACTACCCACTCCTAATCTTTGTCTTTCCCTAACAAAATTACTGAAAAACGATTCCATGCCATACATGTACAAATACGAATTTAACAGACTACAAGACAGACTAGGTGGAGCTGACTACATCTACACAGACGGCTCGAAGAGCTCCACGGGTGTGGGAGCCGCGGTCGTGTGCAATGATCAACAGAACCTATTTTCATTATCACCGATATGCAGCAACTATACAGCAGAATTAATTGCAATTTACAGTAGTCTTAATGTTATCCACTCCACAAAAAAAATGCAAATAATCTGTACTGACTCACTATCAGCCCTAATCAGTTTATGTAACACCTTTTCATCAAACATTATGATTCACAATATTCTTTTAGCCTTGAGATCAGCACATAGTAATAATATTTCAGTTAAATTTCTCTGGGTCCCTAGTCACTGTGGAATAGTCGGAAATGAGGAAGCTGACCGGGCAGCAAAAAGAGCAATAACGGAAGGCATTGCACATCAGGGGGTCCCTGTTAACGACTTTATTTCCCTTATAAAGCAAAAAATAAAGATTAGATGGGAACAGATGTGGTTTAGAACAACAGAAAATAAATTGAGAGAAATAAAAAGTAGTGTATCGCAATGGAAATCATCCGTCCGAGGTAAACGAAGGGAGGAAGTCATCCTAACGAGGCTGCGTATTGGTCACACTAGAGAAACCCACGGCTATCTTATGGCGCGTGAGCCTCCACCTGACTGCCAGGCTTGCGGGTGCCCACTTACAGTTAAACACATTTTAACGGACTGCAGGACATATGACACGTACAGGGACCTCCTAGAAATACCTATTGACCTACAAACAGCATTGCAGGACAGCGAGGAGACAACCGACAAACTATTTGAATTTCTAAAGCTTGCAAAACTATATAATAAAATATAATTATTGATAATAGATATAATAAAATATAAATATTGATAATAGATATAATAAAATATAAATATTGATAATTTTACAAAATTTAAATAAAATATAACAGAAATTTATTGTAGGCGAAGATGACCCAAGTGGTTGCTGCCTACATTAAAAAAAAAAAAAAAAAAAAAAAAAAAAAAGGTTTTTTGCTTCGTAAGCCTCGTCTAAGTTCCAATATTTTATAAGTAGTCTTTATGTATTTTTATCCCTATCTTTCCTCGCCTTTTTAGGCTATACGGGGTTTTACCGGGAGAGGCGAGAGGGTGGGGGATTAATGTCGAGCATTATTAAATGAGCGTTTCAGGTAAAAAATTGACCCCAATTTCAGCATTTTACAGGAAAGCACTTTTAATTATATTTCTTTTGGGAAGATTGGTACTTTTTTAATTTGAATGTATATTTCAGTACTCTTTAATGTAGTACTAATTAATTACTTAATAAGTAATGTAGTAATAATTCTCTCATACCATTCAAAAAAATAAAAATAAAAAATAATAAGGTACTAATTTTCCAAAGAGAAATATTATTAAATGTGCTTTCCTGAAAAATGTTGAAATTGGATTTTGTCATTCTGTCAACTGAAAGGCTCATCAAATACGCCTGGCTTTGAGTTTCGAAATGGCTATCTGCGGGTTATCAATCATACGTTTTCAGGGGCGACGCGTAATTGTAAACGCGTTTGCCCATTCGGCCGTCCCGCCTCAATGAAATTTATTTTAATTATTAAATAAAACTCCACTGCTTGCGGTGTATCTGAAAGATACACATCAACAGTTTGGTCTAGATTGAGTTAGTTTCTGCTCCCGCCCAATAATTTTCTTTTTGGGGTGCATGATTTACCAATACTTTTGGTTTTTGCTTAAAAAAAAATTCATTTCGATGCACAAGAATTTGTAATTTGGGAGATAAAGCGCGTTTAGATTTACAAGTAAGTGTGAATTTGTTCAATACGTAATATTACATTATGTCGAATGGGTCAGAATGTAATATCAACAAATGAAGAGTTATATTATAGATTTAAATGCTATTTTTTTTATTAAAAATTATTATTTTCTTATTGTAGCTTTTTATCAAATAATAAATACTGAACTTAGTGATAATTATTATAATTTACATTATGAAAAAGTTCATTGATCATCATCATCATCAATTCTTCTTTGTATCACAGAGATACAACGCGATATATATTATCAGTATATGATATTGCAGTATATATATATATATTTAGTTTTTGTTTGTTGGTTATAGAATTTTGCGTTAAAGTTTTTTTTTTTTTTTTCATTTATTTAAGTGATAATGGTCCACGAATTCCTTTTTTTTTTTTTTTTTTTTTTTATTATCCTACCCCATCCTTAGGACTAATCACATAATATCCATACAAAATATTGTCATTAATTTAACTTCATCATAACAAAACATCGTGTTTTATAATACATATATTTAAAAATGAAAAACCTAGCACAAAACGTGTTTCATTTCATTGTCACAAAGTTTTAGTATAGAGTAAATTAAAGAAATGTAATGTATGTAATATTAATATAAAGTAAGATTACGAATAACGAACATAAAAGAAATTCGTTGATCATTATAATTCAAATAAATAATATATATTTCATAAAGAATACTTGACCAAAGTACAGAAATTATTTTTGAAGGCACTTGGTATCTTATTGTCACATTAAATTTGGTTTCCAAGGCATAACTCTAGACATTTTTAACCATGAATACCTCTTGTTGTTTGAGTTGTGATGCAGTGTTAAAACATTTCTTTAATTTATTTTATCTTATTTGAATCTTTCGTCACAGACTGATCCCAAGGTTAATGCTGTTAATGCTGATTATAATATGTTGAAGGTGAGTAATTTATCACCAAACCGTTCAAATAAATTAAGTTAAAACAGTTTTCTGTCTTGCGGAAAATCTGTTGTAAAAAAATAGTGTAAATTTAAATAACTGTACCTGTTAAGAGACAAATTTTCGAAAGAAGTCTAAAGTTGAGAGCAGAATATCGCTAGGATCAGTTTCTTTCACCAGTAACGGTAAAATAATGGAACGAACGGGTTTCCTTAGTAATTTCTGACGAAAAATGTGAATTAATAATGAACGTCTCTTCAGTATCCAATCTTACCTCAATGATTAGAGTTCCCTTCTGTAAGGAATAGTATTCCGGAAGATCGAAGGAGATGTGACTGCTGATGAGACTGGGGCTATTTGCACAGAGTACGTGAGACCGATCTACTTTTACACAAGTTCTTTTTTTAATAAAGTCCTTCTTCCCCTGGTCGTGACCAGGGAGCCCAACCACCCACTGCACCAGCCAGGGCATGCTATATAGGAGGAGACCCTGAACCCACCCCAGTTTGGATATTTCTGCAGTCCTGAAAGTCATCTGCTTGAGAGGTCCATTTATTTTAGGTAGGAGGAGGTTGGAAAGACACAGTTAGATTGATTGACAGAAGAACATTAAAAATAGTTCTTAGAAGAAAATAATGATCTTTTTAAGAAAATAAAATATAATTTTTAAACTATTTTATAAGAAGATAAAAGATTCGACCACGGCCGGGAATCGAACCCAGGTCCTCTGCATCTACGTCGCAGCGCTCTTACCACTGAGCTAACCGTGAGTCAATTCCATTCACAAAAATGGATATCAAGTAAGCATATGTGTAGAAAACCGGTTTAGGTTAGGAAGTACAAATAAAATAAAATAATATAGAGTAGGAATCCTAGATGGAAAATGTTCTATGAGAGGAATGGACATTGAAAATCTGAAAAAAATACTTGGGAAAAATGAGGAAGGAAACGTACTGCTTGTAGAAATATATCAAATTGGAAAGTTTTAGACTATAGTAAATGTTACTAGTTTAAAGACATCTTTTTTCTTTCAAAAAAATATCGACTGTGTTTTCGTATTTACTATATTTTTTTCACTGTACTCTCTGATATGATCCCTTCCTCCAGGTCTCGCCACATGTGGCTAGACCTGGAGGGAGGGATCACAGAAGAGAAAGATTCGATCACGATCGGAACGGACTCACGGTTAGCTCAGTGGTAAGAGCGCTGCGACGTAGATGCAGAGGACCTGGGTTCGATTCCCGGCCGTGGTCGAATCTTTTATCTTCTTATAAAATAGTTTAAAAATTATAAATTAATTATCTAACGATAACTAATTACTACATAACAAAATAAAATATAATTTATAGCAAGGCTTTCTTTCAAGCTTCTTTTTGCCATTAAAAAAGGAGAGAGATATATATGTAGCGAAAATTCTTCTTAAAGGCGTGCAAAAAGGAATATCTCAGACGAACGACCGATTTAAACACAGGGATCGCATCGCCTGGGATATGGAATAAGGAAACAGAGTAAAGGCAGAAGATCTTGGCAAAGGGCGAACCGTGCCAAACCATACGTGACCAGAATCCCCAAGAACTGTCTCGTAGTCCTACTTTTTTATACTGTCCTTCGAATTACTCAAGTGTTCCTGAAAATGTTCCTCTCAATTCGACGATCTTTTAGGAGTGTTTTTTTGTTTGTGTTCAATTTCTGATAACCGGTGTTTCATTTTCATTTCATTCATTCATCCTTGTAATACTGATGTTAACCTACAACCGTAGTATAATTGAATCCATGATAATAAAAACAATACTATTGTACTCAACAATATTATTGAGTAATGAGGAAAAAATTGTTTTTGTAGGTTTAAAACAGAAGAGCTTGGCGCATAAGAACACTAACAACACGCGTAAGCCCTGTACTGAGCCTGGAAGAAAATAATGGGAGAAAAAACCGTATTCAGAGCCTTCAATGCATGTGATTTTGATATTTCAATTTGACGCGTTACAAATTCTGAATACTTCAATAATTTATACAACTGTTTTCCTCTTTTTGGTCTTCCTCCATTGTTCTCTCGTTTTTACTATGCGATCGTAGAGTTGTCAGTACCGCTTATACATCACAAGAAATTAAAACATAGCAAAAAGAAGGCTAAACCTTTTTTCTCTGTGAAACCTGTTTCTAACAATTTCTTTTCTGATTTCAAATGTTGGTGTCCATATGTTTACAAGATAATATAACATATAACAACATAAATGGGCCCTCAAAAACTTTTGCGATTTCCAATTCATACGTAAAAAGTAAGTACAAAAAAAAAAAAAAATAAAAAAATAAAACAGATACAAAACACTTAAATAAAAATAACGCTCAGATCATTAATACTTGGAAAAATATGTAGAAAAAACTATAATTATAGGAAATAAGTCGACAAAATGCATGAAAAATAAATAAATATAAGGGAGAGACGGATGAGGGGGCTAAAATTGGAATTAGTACCAATTTCAGACAGAGACACAAGATTACAGACATCTGACAATGAAATAAATCTGCCCATATGCCCTAGAGTGTGGCAGATTGTATTATTTCTTTTCAATAAAATAACTTATCAAAACAAAAACAAAAAAAGAACCACCCAAATGTTATTAATATTTAATTCAGTAAAAACTAAATACATCCAAAATTAGAAATGATGCATTTTGTAGGTAACATAGAAAACGATTGACCATGTTGATGGTTGTAGGAAAATTAAGTACAGTGAAACCTCTCGTTAAGGACCACTCCCTTTAAAGGACACCTCTGTTTATGGGACCACTTTCAATTCCACTGGCGCTGGATATACCGAAACAATGCTTTTGAAACCTCTTTTTAAGGGACACGGACAGAGAAAATTGCCTGAAAATGGGTTTTAAGGCCTCTAGTTAAAGGACAGTGTAAAATTTGTTTCAAACATTTTCCGAGAATGCTTGAGTCTTTAGTCCAATTCATCTAATATTCAGTCTTTAGACTGATTATTAGATGAATTAACAGTAAACAGAGTCACTTCCTGCCCTTCCCCCTTGTCTACAGAACATCGCGTAGGGTGAACATTTATTTTCATTTTGAACCAGTTTATTGAAAATTTTTGAATAACATGTGTCTCAAACACGTAAAAGGTTTTCATGAAAATAAAAAAAAGGAAATCATTGATGAGAACGAAAAAAGTGGCCGCCCAAGTGCACAGATCCTTTTAGAGTCAAATCATCAAAAAAATTTAATGCAATAACTTTGGAAAGTTTTTTTAAACCCGCTGGTACTTAGACATTTCTTCAGTTTGCTCTCTTATTATGTAATTGTTTTATTAAGACCCAATTTTGTTATGGTAAAACTACATTGTAATAATCTTCAAATCAAATCTATCAACTTTTGTGAGTGAAATTTCTTTTGTAAGTTTTTGCAGTATATAAATTCAGTTGTTGTTTGCAATAAAACCATTTTTCAATAAAAGCATTGCATGTATTTTAATTTGAACCAATGTACCACTATTACATCTACATACACGAATATGTAGGTACTTACTGTTTTATGAATACCTTTACATAAACAAAATTTAATAAACCTCTACTTTAAGGACACCTCTCATTAACGGACAATAATTGAGTCACCATGGCTGTCCCCTATTTAGAGGTTTCACTGTATACACATTGGCGAATCCTTAATGTAAGGAAGCAAGTTAAAGAACAAATAATGTGCAATAGAAGTAGAATATTAGTTGTGGGAAAGGAACATAAGGGTAAAAAAAGCTGATTAGCAGATCCAAATAAAGGGCCGTGGGCCTGCAGCCTTTAAGACTGCAGCCCCCCCTTTACGATCCGCTGGATCCGTCCATGAGTATACAACTCCAGGTAGGCACTTAAGTTAAAGAACGGATAATATATCAAAAAATATATTCTTAATATGTGGCAAATTATTAGAAATATTGTAATATAGATATATCCTTGAAGATGGGTCAAAAACCCGAAATGATGCACAAATCTAAATTTAAAAATAAAATATGGAAGCTGTTGCTTTGTTTTAAAAACCTGATATTCGTCTAATATGTATACTAGGTATTATATATGTTTTTATCGGAAATAGTAGGAAAAAACCTGGTTACGTGTAAAAAATAACCTAAATACATATAAAAAAAACTCTTCCTCACATCCTGTGAATTAAAAAATAAGTTAATAGACAACAATATTTTGATAAATTTGTATATATTTTAGCGGAGCGAAGCACATATTTAATGTGGATGGGTCGTATTAAACTAATGGTACAATGATCATCCTAATTATTTCAAGTCTGTCTCTTGTGGTTTTTACCTCGCATAAAATAAGGTTAGTATCGGAGCCTCGGATAATATCATGAGCCTTGGACAGACAGAGGACTGTGCATTAATCTCCCGCAATGCTCCAGATGTTGGTGACAAATAGCGAGGCCTCCAACACCGCTCCTCCCAGCCCCCTCATCACATTCACTAACAACTACAGCTTAGATTAGCATAAATTACGGCAAAATGGCCTTGTCTTAACAACATTAATAGTTTGAATAATACATATCACGGGCTAGAGATTATAACCGTGTACAGGGTTCTGGGTTAGGGTAAATGAAAGGAGAATTAGTAATATTGATATGCGGAATCGATATTATTACAATTTATGAATTCATACAAGGAAAAGATGGTTGTCTAGGCATTATTATAAATTGGTACCATTATTTAATGGTGTGGTTAATTGGGAAAATTCACAAAAATGGATATCAAGTAAGCATATGTGTAGAAAACCGGTTTAGGTTAGGAAGTACAAATAAAATAAAATAATATAGAGTAGGAATCCTAGATAGAAAATGTTCTATGAGAGGGATGGACATCTGAAAAAAATACTTGGGAAAAATGAGGAAGGAAACGTACTGCTTGTAGAAATATACCAAATTGGATAGTTTTAGACTATAGTAAAGGTTACTAGTTTAAAGACATCTTTTTTCTTTCAAAAAAATATCGACTGTGTTTTCGTATTTACTATATTTTTTTCACTGTACTCTCTTATATAGGCCCGTGTTGTTGGATGGTCTTTTAATTTATTATTGTAGAGTGCTGCTTTTTGTTATACTATTGCTTTATTTTTATTTTTTTGTTTCCCAATCTACCTCTTAGGGTCATAAGGAATATCTATATTATAGATTCCCGAACAATATTAGATCAATTTTAAATATTAGTCATGTTTATGGATTTGACTGATCAGTCGGCGTTGCTCCATTTACTTCAAAGTACTTCCCAGTGACTAAACACATTCAATAGTTTCTTGTCTTGCCTTGACTAAATGGTATAAAAATAAATTGCACAATTTTATTCAATTATTATTTTTAAAAGAAATAGATCTCCCATCCAGCACCTTTTTAATTTGTTCCTCGCTTTCGAAGGCATATCGTGTTTCTTATTAGTTTAAATTAGTATAAAATCGTTTGTATGTATTTGAAATTTATATCATAGCTATCTAGTTTGACTTTCAGTTAAATAGTAGTTCATATTGGCTTTTTATTAACTTTTAACAGTTATTTCTAATAAGCCAAATATCCGTCAGTGGGTAAGTTCTTGTACACAAATACAAGAGCTTATTTTGTCATAAGGAATAATGTTAGTTATTGGAAAATATAATGTTTTTATGTTAAATAATCATTGGATTCGTTGATAATTAAATATATATCATTACCTATGAACCAAACATTAAACATTATAAAAAAAAAGTATCATTACTAGTTTCACCTTTTATTATTCCTTTTACTATATAATTTCTTTAAAAAAATAATACCTCGAAGAAGATTTTTTTTTATCAATTTCCACACAAAAAACGTTTTATTTTGACTGATTATCCTTCAATAGAAACTGTCAGCGGAGGGAGAAGAAGCCGAGGAGATAGAGGGAAGCTTAGACAACAGACAGCCATTACGTGAAGAAGGCGGGAGTGGAGGAGACTATAAAAAGGGAATGAAAGGTGAACATAAATCTTGGTTTTTGTTAGGCGCTTGGATAATTAGGGCTAGTCATTTGTTAGGAGCTATTGAGGATGGCCAATGACTGAGAGTCATATATACCCGCCCACTTATCTTGCCCAATCAGATTTATTATTAAATTATTGCCCCTCCCACCGTTACTTTGGCTCAATCAGGTTCCATCTCCCCCCCCCCCTCTTTTATGAGACAATGGCTCTTTTTTTCTTGCTATTGGATCATTTGTCGTTGGAATGGATCACTATCTCCCATATGTCAAATATATCATGGTCACCTATTGAAAGAAAAAATGCAGTTACATTGTTTGTTTGTTTTTTCGAAATCAACACAGTGATTCTACATGACAGTTCATAATTTTATTTTTACGCTGTTTTAACAAGCACAATTAATGATATTTTTTACTTTCACTTACCTATATATGAAATATATAGTAAGTGGAAGTATTGCGATCGTGAAAAATTTCGATTTCCGGTTTTCAACGGAAATACACGTTTTGGGGTCCCCTGAGTCCAATTAACCAAGTCCCGCGAAATGGTCTGTGTGTGTGTGTGTGTGTGTGTGTGTGTCTGTGTGTGTGTGTGTGTGTGTGTGTGTGTGTGTGTGTGTGTGTGTGTGTGTGTGTGTGTGTGAACAGACTAGCTCAAAAACTATAAACCGTGCGAACCTGAGATTGGGTATTTAGTGTATGTATATGCCCGCGATGTGACAGCAAAAATTTCATCAAAATTGCTCAAAGAGAGGGGGTACTTTGTTTAATAACTTTTTAAGTTTTTTTCGATTTTCTCAAAAACGGCTCTAACGATTTTGATTAAACTGAGTATTTGATCTATTTATATGCCCGAGATATGACTGTAAAAATTTCATCAAAATTGATCAACCGGAGGGGGGACTTTACTTAATATATTTTGTATCATTTTCACGTGTTTTTTTTATTTACTCAAAAACGGTTTTCACGATTTTGATCAAACTGGGTATTTGATGTATGTATATGCCAAAGATGTGATAGCCAACATTTCATCAAAATTGATCAACCGGAGGGGGGACTTTACTTAATAAATTTTGTATTATTTTCACGTGTTTTTTTTTTTATTTACTCAAAAACGGTTTTCACGATTTTGATCAAACTGGGTAATTGATGTATGTATATGCCAAAGATTTGATAGCCAACATTTCATCAAAATTGATCAACCGGAGGGGGGACTTTACTTAATAAATGTTGTACCAATTTCACGTGTACATATTTTTTTATTTATTTACTCAAAAACGGCTTTAACGATTTTGATATAACGGAGTATTTGATCTATTTATATGCCCGAGATATGACTGTAAAAATTTCATCAAAATTGATTAACCGGAGGGGGGACTTTACTTAATACATTTTGTATCATTTTCACGTGTTTGTTTTATTTACTCAAAAATGGCTTCAACGATTTTGATCAAACTGGGTATATGATGTATGTATATGCCCGAAATACGACTGTAAAAATTTCATCAAAATTAATCAACCGGAGGGGGGACTTTACTTAATAAATGTTGTACCAATTTCACGTGTACATATTTTTACTTTCACTTACCTATATATGAAATATATAGTAAGTGGAAGTATTGCGATCGTGAAAAATTTCGACTTCCGGTTTTCAACGGAAATACACGTTTTGGGGTCCCCTGAGTCCAATTAACCAAGTCCCGCGAAATGGTCTGTGTGTGTGTGTGTGTGTGTGTGTGTCTGTGTGTCTGTGTGTGTGTGTGTGTGTGTGAACAGACTAGCTCAAAAACTATAAACCGTGCGAACCTGAGATTGGGTATTTAGTGTATGTATATGCCCGCGATGTGACAGCAAAAATTTCATTAAAATTGCTCAAAGAGAGGGGGTACTTTGTTTAATAACTTTTTAAGTTTTTTTCGATTTTCTCAAAAACGGCTCTAACGATTTTGATTAAACTGAGTATTTGATCTATTTATATGCCCGAGATATGACTGTACAAATTTCATCAAAATTGATCAACCGGAGGGGGGACTTTACTTAATAAATTGTGTATCATTTTCAAGTGTTTTTTTTTATTTACTCAAAAACGGCTTTCACGATTTTGATCAAACTGGGTATTTGATGTATGTATATGCCAAAGATTTGATAGCCAACATTTCATCAAAATTGATCAACCGGAGGGGGGACTTTACTTAATAAATTTTGTATCATTTTCACGTGTTTTTTTTATTTACTCAAAAACGGTTTTCACGATTTTGATCAAACTGGGTATTTGATGTATGTATATGCCAAAGATGTGATAGCCAACATTTCATCAAAATTGATCAACTGGAGGGGTGACTTTACTTAATAAATTTTGTATCAATTTCACGTGTTTTTTTAATTTACTCAAAATCGGCTTTCACGATTTTGGTCAAACTGGGTATTTATGTATGTATATGCCAAAGATGTGATAGCCAAAATTTCATCAAGATTGATCAACCGAAGGGGAAACTTTATTTCATAACTTTTTTTCTAATTTTTAGATTATCTCAAAAACGGCTTTAACGATTTTCTTCATATTCGTCATGTTTAATGAAAGTTGAGTGTTATTTAATATCAGGTAAGCGTTATCATTATTAAAATGTTCTGAGGGGTTTATAGAGCAAATGAAAACAAAAATAAGAAATGAATGTGGAAAATGTGTAACTTTGAGAAGTGGCATTAACAAAACGCATTAATTTCTTATCTAAGTAAGTTGGTAAGTGAAAGTTGTGTGTTACGCGCACGCACCAGATTTTTTCAAAGATTGATTCGCACCTGTCAGCAATCAACGAATGTGTTTGCCGCAATGCATTAATATGTTTGGCATTACGGGCATGAGGAAAGCAATGTTCCAAGCAGCACCTACTAGTGGACTTGACACAATAAAATGAAAAAATAGATAAGAGGAGGTCTCTCATCCAGCTTCTTTTTAGTCGCCTTCTAACGGACAAGTCAACCGTGGCCATGTCGCTAATTAATCTGTTATTATGTCCTTCTAATAAACATAAAAGCGTGAGCAAAGAGTTCGTATGTGTTGTTGGATAGTCGGTTGTTGTAAGTCTTTTTGCAGAGTTTGGTTACTTACGTACCTAAGAGCGTCCTTTATTAGTTAATACTTAAGTTTGTAATTTTTGTTAAGTGCGTCTTTTTAGCTTTATAACTGAAGTCTGGGGTCTGGGGTCATGATGTATTGTTAAAATGACTGTATCGTTAGCGTAAGTTGCAGTCAATCATATTTTACAAAATTATCAAATTAAATTAGGAAAAGAATAGATTTAGATTGCAAATGTTATTCTTGACTAACTACTTTATTTGTCTGGTTCATCTAATATTCTCTTAGAAATGAACGTAGAACGTCAATAAACCTTCTTCCAAAACTATTTGAGATTATTACATGAGTCAAGTTCCTGAATATACTATTTAAAAATGGAGGAGATGAAAGAATTCTGCTAAAGGCTGTGTATGGATTTTTAAAAAAAGAATTAATACATAAAACATCAGTGCTGTTCTAAAAGACTTTGACTAAAAGAGTCTGTTGCTTACCATGCTTTATTGGTTATTTTTACTTTCACTTACCTATATATGAAATATATAGTAAGTGGAAGTATTGCGATCGTGAAAAAATTCGACTTCCGGTTTTCAACGGAAATACACGTTTTGGGGTCCCCTGAGTCGAAATGACCAAGTCCCGCGAAATGGTCTGTGTGTGTGTGTGTCTGTGTGTCTGTGTGTGTGTGTGTGTGTGTGAACAGACTAGCTCAAAAACTATAAACCGTGCGATCATGAAATTGGGTATTTAGTGTAGGTATATGTCCGCGTAAATTTCATCAAAATTACTCAAAGGGAGGGGGTACTTTACTTAATAACTTTTTACGTTTTTTTCGATTTTCTCAAAAACGGCTCTAACGATTTTGATTAAACTGAGTATTTGATGTATTAATATGCCTGAGATATGACTGTAAAAATTTCATCAAAATTGATTAACCGGAGGGGGGACTTTACTTGATAAATTTTGTAACATTTTCACGTGTTTTTTTTATTTACTCTAAATCGGCTTTAACGATTTTGATCAAACTGGGTATTTGATGTATATATATGCCTGAGATATGACTGTTAAAATTTCATTAAAATTGATTAACCGGAGGGGTACTTTACTTAATAAATTTTGTAACATTTTCACGTGTTTTTTTTATTTACTCAAAAACGGCTTTAACGATTAACAATAATAAGATATGAATGTAGAAAAATGTGTGACTTTGGGAAATGATATTTAACAAAACACGTCAATTTATTATCTAGGTAAGTTGGTAAGTGAAAGTTGTGTGTTGCGCGCACGCACCAGATTTTTTTGCGTTTAAATTAACAGTCCTTGTAAGAGCTTCCAGAAATAGCCACATACTTTGTGTTATAGGAATTGTTTACATGATATTCCCAATTATAATTTAGTAAAGGATCGACCTTATTCTAGGACTGCCATCGCAAGAATAAATTAACGTACGAATCTTTGCCCGAGGTACAGCAAAGAGAATCTATTAAAACACCTCGAGTAAACTCGTGAAGAAAGGGACACGATATTAAAGAAGAGGAGGGAATTAGCGAAAGGCTTGGTAGGACCTTTATTAAATCTTGAGCAAACTATTACAACAGGGTGGCTGGGTCGTCCCGAAAGATTACCGCAGTGTCATCCGTAACGAGCCTTCCTGTCATCCTTGTCGTCTGTCAATATTCTCTCTCTCTCACTCCCTCTCTCTTCCTCCCTCTTTCTTTCTCTCTCTCCTTCACGCGTAGGGGAGTTTAATATATGAAACAACTTCCGAATCCTTTATCCAAAACGAAGTTTTTTTTTTTAGGATGTTAGAAAACTTCTCAATTGAAATTGTTACTACTGATTATAAAAGTGAACAGGCAAGTGACTAACGAAACCCATATACCCACCTCCCCCTATAAAGAGTAGATCAACAGACGCTTTACAAATACGAGATATGGATGATCCATTCCAGGGGAGGAAACTAAAAAAGACGCAGTGGGATCACGCCAGGAAGGGGCTCTGTTGCTGGGTACTGTCCTGTCCCCTTCCCAAAACACACAACACAAATGTATATAGGAAATTCCATATATATAGGTACATATAAATATAGGTATTATTACAATTTAGTTAGTATTTCACTTGTTGATAAAGGTAAATAAAAGTATGCCCTCACAATATTTTACAATTTTACTCGTGTTTTACTCTTTAGATATCAAGGAACAGTTCTAATATAATTAAAGCATGTCTCCTCCTACCTCTAATCCGATATTGAAGAAAATTTAAAGGATTTTGCTGCCCGGTATCTAGGTGGTTCCATTTAAATTTGATGATATTCCATCAACTGTTATTATACTTGCTAGTGCTAATGAATTTTATTTTATTTTTTTTTAGACATAAAGACTTTTCCGAAGGATTTTATGGATAGATGAAAATTTTATGAAGGTGATGTCCAATTATATCAACATCATCCCCTTTTACGGCTCTTAAGTATTCGGCGATTTGTTTTCTTAGATAGTGTTTCCAAAAACATTAGATTTTGACACTAGTTGATGTGGGGTTGAGCGACGTTATAATATTCCTTTTAACGAGTTCTATCAATAATGATGATTGAGTTGAAAACTTTTACATAGCATTAAGTAAACAAATATTTTAGGTTGGCTGGGTGACCGTATGTAATAAGCTATTATGTCAAGGCCCAGTTCCAAAGGCATTATTCACATCTCCGGAACTGCTCAAAAGGCGTTACAGCGGAGAGAAAAGATGTCTTTAAATGAAAAAAAAAAAAAAAAAACCATTGAATTGATTTTCGTGTTTAACATTGCTAGGAAATTAAATCGTCCTGTTTTTTGGTCAGCTGTTGTGCAAGTAGTAGCGGATCCAAAAGAGGGGCCCCCCGATAGTTGAAGACAACATTAGTATAATTAATGAATAAACCTTACTATATCTATATAAAATGCTCTATATTTAGTCATATGTTTAAGCCATCAAATTGAAAATGCATTTAATTTAAACATTTAATAGCTTACAACTTCGATATGTACTAATACATATTTTAAATTAGATCCTTGATTATTCTTGAAATGTAAAAAAAAAATTCCCCCCCTCAAAAAATTTCTGGATCCACAAGGAGGTGATTTGAACAATATCTCGTTCACCGCGACTTTCTCGTTTTAAGGCTGGTTGTACCCCAGGTAATCATAACACAGCTATCTAGGAATTATTATTGTATGTGGCTAATTTCTATGTTAAGAAAACTCTCTATGGGAAAGCATTTTTAAGACTTTTCAGGACATTCATTTATAAGTAAAAGTCTTTCACGGTTGATAAAAAATAAATAAATAACAATACCATAAAGCTGTTTCGTAAAAGATTTATTTTTTAAAAAGGTCAGAAAAGTATTTTCACAAGGCGCAGGAATATCAGGAATGAAAGCTAAATGAACTTTTATTGTTACCAATCTTGTGAATCCAAGCTATTGGGGCCTCAACCCCCTCCTACCACCTTCTTTCGCCGAATAAAACTCCTCAGCTCTTGGAAAACTTTTATAGCCTCTCAAGAAACGGTTTCATTCGGCTTTGCTGTAACTTATTTATTCAGCACATTTTATTCTTTTTTTATTCATGTCTCTTTTTCTTTTTTGAATATTACATAAAAGTTTAGTTTTGTATTGGTTCATTCATCAAGTTATATACAATAGTTTCAATTCTTTGTAATGTCTATGTTGAAAATACTTGTATAATTATTTAAAATTAGATTTCATCGTTATGATATTATAAATAGATAGATTTCATCGAAATGATATAACGTGATAAAATACAAAAAAAAAACACACAGGATTCTAAAGAGTTCTTGACTTGTTTTTGGAAAGAACTAATAGTTGGAATTAGCTGTGCGGGTTTGCCTAGAACCAACCAGACAGTTCTTTTCGTTAAACTAAATATAAGGAGCGATAAAAAGCAGTGTTAGTCTTGTTCTGAAGCTCAAGGTTATTTTTGTGTTACTGTGTAGTTACAAAGAGATACTTTTTGTAACCTGTTTAATTATTTGTGTTTTCATAGTTTCTGTGGTATAGTAAATTATAATTTTCGTTCAATAACAATTATTTCAACCCACGGATTGCTACAATATTTTCCTGAATTTAACATATGCATTGTTGTCCCTTTCTCATTAAATCACACATGGTTTCTTTTTCTTTTCTTTTTTTAATTTGCGTCTGTCAAAGAACACCCGATAAAGTAGCTTTATTTATTGAATATAGGATGGACTGTTTGTTCGGAATATTCTAGCCGAAAATAAACCAATTCGGATGGGGCGGGAAACTGTTCTCGGCATCGATTAGAGCTTCTCGGAAACTCCTCACAGAAATAGCAGACCAAAAGAAAGGAGAGTAGAACATTGTATTGGGACTTGGGGGTAGGTAAAGCCCTCTCCAGTCCTGGATTATTTTAGGATAACAATTTATCGGCTTCTGGGTCAAGCGGAGTCTTTCCCTACCACCAATATTTTACTAAAATTAAAAGTAAAAAATTGGAATAAAATACAACACTATATGTATTTCTAATAATTACAAAAAGTTTAAGATGAATAAAAGCCAAGTTAAACCGATCATGTTTCTTATGAAAACTATAATTACCTTTATGTAACTTATGAAAAAAAAAGTACGCTGAATAAATGTGCTTTATGTTTCAAATTCAGGTACAGTATCCTCACTCGTCAAATCTTCGTTTCGGTAAGCACAAACACGCCTCTTAACACTACAATAATGAAGTATCTATTCCATATTTTAAATGATTTTATTGTAAAGTGAAACAAAACATATGGTTTCGAATAGGTCCAGACAAACTGTCCTAGTACAAATCGAATCTTCCAGGCTGTTCTTCTTACGACTAAATATAAGGAGTGAACGGCTGGAGAGTTAATGGTTATTAGTGGAAAGTCATATGGCTATTTTTGTGTTACAAAGTGATAATTTTTGTAGCCTGTTTAAATATTTTTGTTTACATTGTTTGTGTTGCAGTGTTAATTATTATTATCGTTTAATAGAAATAGTTTAACCCACTTAAGTGTTACATTATGATTGCAATTTTTTTCTTTTTTCAAGTAGTCACAAATATTATCTTTTCAAAAATAGAAAATTAAAATCAACAACGGTCACAAGACATTTCGCAGACAGGATCTATCACTTTATCTTTACCTAACAAGTGTTATTAGATAAAACCATTACTATTTTTTTTTATGTCTGGAAACAGTTCCGCAAAGGTACGGACAGAATATGATTGAGAAACTTCGTAATCTATATTGACAATGAAACTATCTCAAAGCAATTTAAAAACCGAAATACTTTAAAGAATGTATTTTCAAATCCTAGTAATCAGAAACGTTGTAAATTAAAATTTAATGTTTATATAAAATCCAATTTCCATCAAAGGACAAAAAAAATAAAATAAAAAATGAGATTGCTATTTTAATATAGCAATAGTAATAGTTATTGGTTCCATTAGGAGGGGGGGGGACATCCCGCGACCCTCCTCTGGATCTGGCACTGCATTGTCCCACATGCCCTTATTTGATTAAATTAAAAGCGAAAACATTTGCTAATTGTCAATACAGTAGACTCCGTTTAATTGGGTCATCGGATAATTGGGGCCACCGCTTAAATGAGGCATTTTAAATAAAACGGAATCAAATATAGGTAAAAAATCACCGCTTAATTGGTACAAAACATCGGCTAATTGGGCCGAAACTTTCTGGAACTTTAACGTTTCCAATATAACAATTAGCCCCAGTGTCTAAGTATCTAAGACCACGCCTGTTTCTCTACGAGAAGCAAGAAACCGCATCGAAAAGTTTAGTCGTTTTTTTTAAAAGGAATGGTGGAAAGTCCTTTAGACGCCCTACATGCGCTAATTATGTGATTGATTCTTTCCTATTAAAAAATATTAAAATAAAAACATTTTCTGATTCATTTCTTATTTCGAAATTTTGTCTTTAAAGGTATAATTTATATTATACACAAATAGTTATTTTAATTTGTTTCATTATCGTATATTAATCTATTTAATAAAAATACATTTTAACGGTTTAATTAATCGTATTGTTTTACCCCATCATTAAATTAATAGACGAGAATACATACGCCTAAATGTACTTATTATTAGCTTGGTTTCCCCACAAATAGGTCCAATTTACGGCATTAGATACCACAATTTTATCGTAGCTCAGTGATTGGTCGTATTTAGGCATATTTTATTTGCAATTACACGTGGATTCATGTTCTCCGCTTTATTGGTTCCTCCACCTAATTGGGACAAAATAAATGTTCTCTTTATGGCCCAATAAAACGGAGTCGACTGTATTTGCTGATAGGCGCAAATTAAAATATTAAAAAAAAAAAAAAATCAGATATTGGTTGCGTGATGAAAAAAGTCCTAAAAAAGGGTATAATGCATACGCTAATACATATTTTGTCTCTCCGTAGTATTGAACCAGCCGGAAAAGGTAACGTAAACATTGGATACGAATGACAAAAAAACAAAGTAATGGAATAAAACAGGGATGGTATCTGAAATCGAAATATCGTTTAAATCTACGCAGACAGTATTTTGTTTTAGAAGCATTGGGACCGGATTAAAAAAAAATGGAGGGGGAGGGGCTGTGGGGGGCGGGGTTATTTGCATCGCTCAACGGCGGGAGGAAAATAATCCGAAAATAAACAGCTTGTGAAGGAGTGATGATGACCGGTGGTATGATTTTGTCGGACGGTGCAAACATTCCATTTACCGAGCCCCACCCAATGTTTATTCTACTCTTCGAATTAATTCCGTCTGTTCCATAATTTAAATTCTCACTCTATCCCTCCCATTTTTCGAGTAATTATTTTGCTATATATATATATATATATATATATATATATATATATATATATATATATATATATATATATATTTGCTCTACATCTTCCGAGTCTTATACTTCAAAGCATATTAAGAGATTATTTAAAATAAATAAAACACAACTTCCCACAAAAACAGTTGCTTTCTTAGCGTTTTCGTTGAGTTCACAAGCAATACAATAGTATTTTTCTGTTAAGGATGAGCAGATCACGCAAAGCACTTTATGGACCCATCTCAAATGATAAGGACCCCTAAGGGTCGAAAGTTTAAATTAAATAAAACTAATCAAGGCCCCTTTAAACTAAAAGAAAAATGGATGCGCTGGCGTCGGAAATTTAGGTTAAGTAAATCTTATCAGTGGCGTCGGCATAACAGAACTGTACCAATGAAACTTTATAATTTTGTCGACGTGCTTCAAAAAATTATAAATCTATACTACCGGCAAACATTAACTATCTACTATTCATTATTATCCTTTATTATACTGCTATGAGCTTATAAAATAAAACAATTTTATGAAATAAATAATAGACTATATGTATTTTTAGTTGTTTTTTTATAGGAAGATCACCAATAATATGTTCATAGAATTGAGTGGTGAGATTAAATCCTCTTTATTTTCTTGTATGTTGATTACAAAACTAGTCCAAACATTTTCATATTGTTTCGGAAGCAAGTTTCGAAACGTAAATCAGAAAAAATTTAAAACATTCTGGACTTTTTTTTTAACACGTTCACGCCGGCAAGTTTACCACCGGTGACTCAAACTTGACTGCCTCATCAGGCGGCGCACAGTGGTTGAAAGGCGGAAAAAACCTATTTTTTGAAGGTATTGGAATATTCTTTTTCTTTTCATTATTAATTAATAGAATAGTTGCCTGGCACATTCCATCAATTTATTCGGAGATATTCTGATTTTTAAACTCGTTAGGACCCTTTGAAAATCGATCATTGAAAAAGTCTATTTTTCAGCGGAAAATTTATAACACTATAATAATTTTTAAATCTCGCATTTTTGTTTCTTAGAGCGATTTTCCTTCATAATCATGAAGAACGATCTCACATATTACACTAGCATAAAAATGATGCTATTTGGTCTATGTTTTAACCTAGAAATAAAATCCCGAATAAATGCAATAAAATTAAGACAAAAAATTTATTTTTGGTAATTCATATTTTTCAAGCGCAGCCGAGCGCAGTTTTAAAATCCATTTTTTTAAGAAGAAGATACATTCAAGGAAATATTAAAACGTATTCTAGCTGCGTCCACCTGCGTCTGTACATGTGGGATATTTTTTTTGTTGAAATACCTATGTTATTTCGTGCAGTTTATTCGCTATGGAGCTTGTGCTTCGAATTAGTTTATTACTAATCATTTCGTAAAACATCATGCCTTACTTACCAGGTCTGTAGCATCGTATATAAAGTCAGTCTGAATCGTTATTAGGTCGATAATAAATCAACTTTTTCACCTACCGTGATTTTAGAATGAATTTGAAAATTATTAATAATAAGTTTATTAATATGACCTCCGATAACTTAATGATTCGGCACTTTTAATTTTTAATCATCCATTTGTTTTTAGAAGATTGGTATTAAAAAAAAAGGTTCAGCTATTATTTAGCGTGAAAAAGGGAACTAAATTTTCACAGATAGAGTTGCAGTTATTACCCCTACATTGAACAGTCAATCCCACCATCTCCTATCAAAATTATATTAAAGTCGGATGATCCCAATCTTATATTTTAATATGATATACATTTAATAGTTAAGAATTAAAACATAACGACAAAAATAATTGATAGTTCCTATGTATGATTTTTTTTTTTTTTTTACCTAAGTTGAGTGTTTTCATGAAATAAAATAATGTTGCAAGTACTATCAATGATATTACTAGCATAAAACAGCAAAAGTGTTTAAACTAGCCGATTTCGAGTCGAAAATTGATGTATAATTTTTTTTCTATTTTCCTTACACTGCCGGTTAATCCGAATAGCCGGTTAAGCGGGGCTCGAACCTATACATTTTATAGGAAATTCAATCGTGGTTATGATAATATCAACTTTATTTTTTTGCGGCTCACAGATCGGGTTTGACAAGGTTTTTTCCAAAAATAGTCGATTTTCAACCACTGTGCGGCGTGTTCCACCGGTGGCTCACACTAGAATACCGCCTCTGCCAAATAATTAGATCTTTAACACTTTAAAAAAAAAATACCCGAGAATCACGCTCTCGTTTCGACACAATTTTAATATTTAATTCTCTGACAAGAGAACAGTTACTCGATTTCAGGTGGCATGGCAGCCAAAGAAATAATTTCTATACAGCTGAAAATTAAAATAATGAAAATTTAACTTAAATTAATTTATTTTTATATTTATTTATACTTATATTCATACAGTTATAAACGCGTAAACATTTATTTTTTAATAAGAATTATAATTAATACCGTATTATAAACATAACCAGTAGGGTAGTATTTTTTTACAGTTTATTTTATTATTGTTGGATTGCCAATACTGCATAATTACTAAAAATGCCCTGGAATAGCTCCCGCCCGATAGAGCGAAAAGCATTTAACAGTCCCGGCGTGAACGTGTAAAATAAACATTCAAGAAAATAAGTAGGATTTGATTTCCAACTCAATTCTATCAATAAATAATATTTTATTCATTATTAATATTTTTGAACGATTCCCCTACCTATTTTCTCAAGCTCTGGACCGAATCGAATCGCCTGTGATCGAAATTTGATTTCAGGTGGAAAAAATAGGAAATATAACTGAATAATTGAATCTTCAACTATAATTGAAATCTTTAAAGCGTCAAAGTTTTATAATATGTTATAATAAGAAAACTGAAGATTCCTCCAGATTATTAGCTTCTAACTATTTTTTCATTGAATTATCATCAATTTATTAAAATTTGTATTAACATAGGTACTCCTTGTATAGTCTCATTGGCAAGATAAAAAATAAAAAAATTTAAATTATTATCATTTTGCTAAAATTGTTTGGTAATATATGAATTGTATAGTATCTAAGACAAGTAAAAAAATAAAGAAAATTTAATAGATAAATCACAATCATAAGATGAAATTGTAACTAGGTATACTAATCATGAAATCAATAAATAATTTTACGGGCATAATGATCTAGGTATTGATCGCCCTAAAACCCCCATCCTATCCTATCCTAGGAAATAAATTTGTTCCTTGTTAAAAGTCTTTCGTTATTTTTGCTATTTGAAATACATTACAATTTCTCTAATATAAAAAAAATATTAAATGAGAAAAATACTTAAATTTGAATAAGTTTTTTAAAAAACCCTCTTGAAGGCCACCGATTTAAATTTATGATTTATATCTAATTTAATTTTTCTTTATTTAATTTAACACACTGCTAAAAAATTAAAGAAAAAGATAAAACACTAAAAGAAATCAAGGACCCGGAAAATCGAAGTTCTTCAAGTAGAGGTGTATCCATCATATCCATTTTGATCAGATGGATACACAAATGATTAATTTTTTAGACTTTAACAAAAATTTTGTATCAAACAGAGTCGTCTGAAGGAGCTATTTATTTTTCCCTTAATTCTTTTCTGATTTAGGCGTATAGTATCCAAATAAATCCATTTGCGCTCGTTTAAGTTACAGATTCCAGGGGGATAGAATTTAATCAAATAAATCTAAAAAAAAAAGTGGAGTATTTAATACCATAGAAAAAAAGTAAAAAAATAAATAAAACGATGGCAGTGACTTTAACAATATCCTAACCAATAAAATATTGTTGAATATTGAGTATGGCATTTTATAACGAAAAATTTAGAATAATTGGTAGTGGGGAGAAGAGCCAGTTATGCGAGTCAGGGCTTATAAAAAAAGCTGCTTATACCTCCGCTCCGAATCCTGTTAGACTGAGTCGCAACTTTATTTTATTGGTTCGGTGAAGAGTAAAGTGCGATCGGGCACCAGAATACAAAAGTTAAAAAAAAAAAAGTAAAAGTATTTTTATATATAAGTAAGCAAAAAAGAGGTTAAAAAATAATTCTATTTCTAGTGTATTGAGGGAGAATAAAAAAAATATTTAGTAGAAAAGAGTAGGAAGATAGACCTTCATCTTTTATAAGGGATATTCCGCGTTAATTACATCATTGCTTTACTAGTGAAAATACACTCTCTACATGAAAAGAATGTATTTCGTACTGGTAAAAAAGATAACTGACATTTCTCCCCTTACGGATGCATTCTTTTACATATGGGACGTTCTTTTACAAACCGAACACCTTTCTGACCGACACATTTTAGATTTAACTGAAACTTTTTTTACGGGTTCTATATCGAAAAAAAAGAGATTAGTGTAAGAGGATTTTTTTTTATTTTCGATATTTTGAAAAATAAACAAGATCGAAAATTCGTGAATTTGATGATTTATCGGTAATAGCCTATTTTTCAAAAATTCATAACTCCGGTTCTGTTTAAGCTAAAAAATCTAATTTTTTTTTATTTTGAAGGTAAAAAGACAAGCTTTAAGAAAAAAATACTTTCAAAAGAGATTGTCGAAAAATTCAAATTGTTATTAACAATTTCAATGTTTAAATCGGTTTTTAACAGTGGCCCCACCCATGAATCAACTTTTTACTATTTTTATCGTATTTTGCGTCAAATTTTCTATCGAAAACGCTTTTAAAAACGATGGAGAAGTTATTTTTACTGTAAGAAAAAAATTAATTAATTTAGCGCGGTACGTCACATCGACAAGTGGGTCATATTTTACGGCTCATATTCTTGTTTTACACCGTTTATCTCTTAAATACAAATAATTGTTTCATTGTTTTAATTAAAAAACATATTTTAGTAGCCAAGAAGATGGGAAAAAATAGAAAAAATACAGAAATAAAAATAAATAAAAAACATTGTTGAAAATGAAATTTTTTTATTAAGATTTCGATAATGCATTAGTTAATAAGAACAATATTTGGAATGTTTACATAGACTATTTAAAAATAAGACAATGTTTACATTTTCTGTTTAAAATTTTTTACAATATCATTTTTTTTCGCAAGATGAAAACCGTTTTGCTTCCAATTGCTGTAAAGAAATTGGATTAATACAATGATATTTTAAAGTTTCTTTTATTGTTAAAGCTTTTTGGAAACGTTCGGACAATTTGATGATTTATCGGTAATAGCCTATTTTTAAAAAATTCATAACTCCGGTAAAAAATTAATTGATTTAGCATAAGAATACAAATGAGAAAAAAAACAATTGTCCGAACGTTTCCAAAAAGCTTTAACAGAACCGGAGTTATGAATTTTTGAAAAATAGGCTATTACCGATAAATCATCAAATTCACGAATTTTCGATCTTGTTTATTTTTCAAAATATCGAAAATAAAAAAAAATCCTCTTACACTTATCTCTTTTTTTTCGATATAGAACCCGTAAAAAAAGTTTCAGTTAAATCTAAAATGTGTCGGTCAATTTTTGTCCAAATCTGTTCGGTTTATAAAAGAATGTCCCATATACGGGATTCTTTACCTTGAGCGTATTCTTTACCTTTTGTTTCTACTTTCGTTATTTTTGCTATTTGAAATACACTACAATTTCTCTAATATAAAAAAAATACTAAATGAGAAAAACACTTCAAAATACTTAAATTTGAATCAGTTTTTTAAAAAAACCTCTTGAAGGCCACCGATTTAAATTTATGATTTAAGTCTAATTTAATTTTTCTTTATTTAATTTAGCACACTGCCAAAAAATTAAAGAAAAAGAAAAAAACTAAAAGAAAAACATTAAAAGAAATCAAGGACCCGGAAAATCGAAGTTCTATCATATTTTTAAATTTAAAAACGAAATTATACAACTTCGATGGAAATTATAAAATATAGTAACAAGTCTATTCGATAGAAATAGAAATGAGAAATATTATATTAATAAAGAATATTATATCTACGACGAGAGATTGGCTCATGAAACGAATAGAATAAAACAATTCAACGAATTTGGCTTATCTTAATTGAATGAAATGACTATGTATAATAAGATCAAGATAAGATAAAGGATTGAGATAAGTAGTATTTATTTTAGTTGATATCATGAGAATAGGCGATAAGCCCAAATAAAAAATATTTAAAAAAAGGGTTATAAAAAATATACTCAATTATTTCCAAATCATTTTCGGAATGGCCAAAAATGAAATGACTTGTCAAGAAGGTCAGTTGTTATTTGGAGATTTAGTTTCATTATAGTTATATTATAGTTATTATACCCTTCATTAGATGGTCCTAGATTACGCTTCAATTCACCTTGATGGTATCAACTGAATAAAATAATTTATATAAATAAACATGAAATTCTGTTTGTTTGTTTGTTCTTTATAAAAATCCATATCGTTTGTCCTAAATTCTCAAAATTTCGCTCAGTGGTTCTTGCATACAAGGAGCGAAAACCTGTCCATATTAAAGTTGCATAACTTCAATCAATCTCTGGTGTATCCTTAAGCTTTAGAATAATAATCTATTGGTATTATTTTTGTTGTATTTTTTGTTTATAGAATTGTTCAGATTTATTAGAAAAATGAAATTCACCGGGAGAAACCGGGATTTACAGCTTTTACAGGGATTTAGATTTTTATAGTATATAATAATGCAAAAATATATTCATACAAAACAAAAAAAAATAGTAAAGAACTTAATACAGTTTAAGCCGAATTTGATGTTTAGGAATTACTATATCATCTATCGATAAACTAAAGTTAAATTGATTGCATTGATTCCTAATAAAGGAATTCGTTACAGGATTTCATGTAATTTGCACCGGTTGAAAGTTATATTAAATTCTAATAGAGAATGGAGTAATTGGCTACCGATGGAATGGGAAAACTCTTAGAGGGAAAATTACCATTAAAACTTATCCAAGAGAAAATGGAAAATCTAATAATACCCGAGGAATGAAAACATCGAACCGATAGAATAATGAAGTCTCGCTTGTTCTATTTAAAGAATATGGAGGAGGGGAATATGTCCGTGGGATCTAGTGCATAAGATATGAAGGAAGGAAGTTGTTCATACCTGATGCCTGCAGTTAGTACAAGCGCTCCATTAAAACTAACGATATTGCCAAAGTTTGCCAGCCCACTTACCCGTGGTTCCACGCAGCTTTCATCACATTTCCTTCCAAAAACCCCATTGCAAACTTAATAAGCCCGAATTACCGAAGGCGCCGAGGTCTCGTATTTTGGCCACGAATTTTATTTTATGTATATTTCTAAGAGCTCTTGTGCTTGGAAGGAATTTGAAGAGATATAAAGTTTCCAGCATTATATATTCATATATTTTTTATCTTTAATGTTCTATATATGAAATATATAGTAAGAGGGATGAAATAATGTCTCCTGCTTTTAAGCATTCCAGATTGGCAAACGTGGCAGAAGGGAAGAAATATGGCTGCTCAACTCGGCAACACTTATCGACGCCCTTCGCTCAAATAGCAGTTAATGGGAGTTCATGACCAGGCTTCTAAATAATGAAAGAGCGTAAAATGGTCGGTATGTAGAAGCATTTCCAAGTCAAATTTAGAATTTTTGATTTCACATTAAGATTTCAAAACAATATAAGATTTTTTGTAACAAAACATATTTTATAATACGTGCTAGGTCTAAGGAATGCAATAAGAAAACCAAAACACCTTATAAAAATACATTACTTGATTTAGAAAAAGAAATCAGAAACGGTGCATTCAGAATTATTTTTTTTAAATTAAAGGTTTGAAAAGTTCTAAATTTGATTAGGGAAATTTTAAATCAGACCTAGAAATGCTATGTATGTACGGGTTGCACAAAAAGTAAAAGCAGCATGAAAATGAGATCAAGTATGAAGTGAATTTTCGTATCTTATATTCCAGTAACCTTAAATCACAGAAAGAGCCACGTACTATGCCGTCAATTTCATTTTTTTTTTTTTCAAAAGTCGCTCATACATCTTGATAGACCGAATAGGGTTCAAAATGAAAGGAAAATTGTCTCAAATGGCATTAGATACCATATGCCCCACGTTTTTCGAAAACTGGTTGTGTATCATGAAACATTTAAACGAATCACAACGTGGTACCACATTGATTCCCTCTTATCTAAGTTTTTTTTTTTTTTTTGACTGTTGATTTTATAATGGCTTAAAAGATATACTCCTTCTCCAATTTAAAACCCAGGTCCACTATATTTGATACATACCTACAATAAATAGAATAAAATACATTTTATTCTGAATTTTACTATTTTAATCCCATTTTTCTAAAACGATCACATTTAGAAAAATAAACTCATATAAAAATTTTACAAATATTTAAAATACTTATAAAACCTTTAATGTTGTGAAAATTAACGAAAAAGTAATCAATAATGATATCTACTTTTATTTCAACTAAATTATGTTTTTAAGTCTTTAACATTGGCTACGTTCTGTAAAAGAGTTTATAATAAGAATCATATATCACAATTATATATATGTATACTAGCAGACCCGGCCACGCGTTGCTGTGGCTCAGCAGTTATATCCTAATATTTTTAAACAAATACAGTCGTACCAATATTCATTAATAAAGATGAAAACCTTTTAGCTAATCAAAATCCAACATGATTGAGTATAGAACATTACACCATTTAAAAGTATTTGGTAAGGAATATAGGAAAGTTAAAGTTTTTTTTTTTTTTCATCTCATATTTCAATTTAGTTTGATAAAAAAAGAGCTGATTGTTTTTACGACTCATAGCGCTGCCTACACTATCGCCCTTTTTTGATGCATCGGTATAAACTAACTCGAAATTGCTATATTTTTCCACTAATTTTAAAAAGGATGACTGAACTTCTACCGGGTAAGTTTTGGTAACCTCAGCCATTGATCTATTGATTATTGGCCTAACACTACCTCAACTTGGTATTGTTAGTTTAACGACGGGTTTAATATTTCTCAGGGTCATGCCAATCTTGGTTAACGCGTATTATATGTCCTTTTGATTGGCGTTTTTCTCAATTTCTTTGAGACCTCGATTTCCCGACCCTTCGGGAAATAAGTGTTCGGTAGGAGGGTGGTGGATTTTCAAAGTCCAAGTGGACATTGTTTGCCCTTGGGATTTGTTTGTGGTCATGGCAAAAGCCAAACGAATAGGATATTGAAGCCTTTTAAATTTTATTGAAAATTCTGACGGTTCCAGGGGAATAAATATCTCCTATAAACCTTCCAGGCAACATTTTTGCTTCAATAACATTTCCTGTGATCCTTTTAATGACCAAACGTGTACCGTTGCACAATTGAGGTGGATTTAAGTTTCGAAGAAGAATAATCGGTTAGCCGATCTTCAACTGGAAATTGTTTAGGTGTATATCCCAGGTATATCCAGGGAACTCAAAAATTCAGATGGGAAATTTACAGCTTCGTTTACATCTAGAACATTGTCAATTGATTTTGGAAGTTTATTTCATCGAAATAAACATTTTTTTCTGCCAAAGTAGCACGACTACCCAGCCAATAATAGTCCAAATAATTGTTCGAAATATCAGGAAACACACTTTAGATTAGTTCATTTTTCGTCTCTACAACAGTGGAGATATTTTCTGGTAACTTGATAAATTTTGAATTTCGATGCAGCTCTATTTCACCGTTTCCAATATAGAACAATTGTTTAAGAAATACATCTGCCGAGGGATCATTTTGCAGTAGTACTCTAATATTTATGGTGGATAAATCTGAGACTTGAGGTTTATCCAAATAACAGTTATTCCTGTTTAGTAGAGGTGTAATAATCATTATATCTAAAATTTAGTGTTTTTTTATTTTACCAAACCTTTTTAATATTTTTATCCCGTGCTCTAAAATCTAAAATTTAAAAAATGTCAGTGGAGATTTGTAATTCCTACTTTATCAACAATCATTTAAAGTTAAGAAAATTTAATCCTAATCGAATAGAGGCTATTCCTTCCTGTTCAGCAGAGTTGTAACTATCTTTATATGTAAAATTTAAAAAATGCCGCGGAGATTTGTAATCCTTTCTTAATCAACAATAATTTAAAGATAAATAAAAAAATGTATTCTGGTGAAATTAACACCGAAATATCATTCCCAATAATAGCCTACTTTAAATTTAAGAAAGGATTAAAATCTTCGCTGAAATTTCTTAAATTTTACGTATAAAGATAATTACAACTCTGCTGAACAGGAAGGAATAGCCTCTATTCGATTAGAATTAAATTTTCTCAACTTTAAATTATTGTTGATAAACTAGGAATTACAAATCTCCACTGACATTTTTTAAATTTTAGATTTTAGAGCACGGGATAAAAATATTAAAAAAGTTTGGTAAAATAAAAAAACACTGTATTCAAATAATAATAACAATGATAATGAAAATAAAGAAACTTCTGTTAAATAAATCAACTGAAAATATAATATTAAAGCTTTAATTATGCAATTCTTTAGCAAATCACAAAGTATCCCACAACACCTAATTACCCGCAGTGTAGCCACTAATTTTCACAACTTTTTGGCAACACTGACTCCCCAAGCCAGGTTTCTATTAGGTTACACCTATGACAGTAAGTGCTGTTGCAACATTTATAGAGTATTATTTCAAATAATAGCCTAATTTAAATTATTAAAATGTATTTACTTTACTAAAAGTTGATATCAGGGTGGGCCACACCAAAGCGTTTCAGCTCTTAGCTAGTAATTTAATTTAAATACAAATAAAAAAGGAAAAGGAACAAAAAGTACCTACACATTTGAGAATTTATTGTAACCTTTTCTTGATTTATTTATTCTTTAATGAAAATTAAAAATAAATACAAATTTGTATTACTATTTGTCTGTGGAAAATAATAATATAGGAACAAATAACTGCACTCATATAACGCAATACAAAATTATAATAATGATAACCTGTATTACAATAGCATGCTTATAAACAAAAACATTATGAAATCGACATATGACGCCATATTAATAAATCGAAACACGATCTACTGTATTTGCAATAATTCGCTATATAAGAATTATTTTGATCACTAATCAAGTTAAAAACTATCCGGTCCGTTAAGTTGGCCAAAACTATATACATTGAGCCAAATTTCATTAAAGTCGGTTGAGTAGTTTCTGAGAAATAGAGAGACAAACATCGGGACTCGAGATTTTTATATATATAAGGATATGTATACAATTATATATATGTATATATGTATACAATTATATAAATGTATATACGATATATGCCTACTATCGTCCTATCCTTAAGCATGAGGAGGAGATTGAAAAAGTATGGATGAGAGATCTCTTGCCATAAAATAACATAACCATAGCATAACTAAAAAACACTGAAATAGTACTGCTGGGTGCCATCCTTAGTCATAAAACCTGATGATTGTCGACATCCTGTTGGCATGTGTTAATTGATAAATGGAGTAGTAAAAAAATAAAATAAGTTGTGATATAGCCTAGATGAAAATGTAAAAGAATTAATGCTGTCATCAGACACCGAAAAGGTAATTAATCTCCAGAGGCTCCAGACTCTTGTACAATTTTTTTTCCCCAAGGAATTCCGTACCAATAAGTGTTTTTTTTTTTCGTTTTTTTTCTTCCTAAAGAGATTAATATAATGGAAGCAACGCCGTGAAAAAATAAAAACGAAAACAATATTAGAGCGCACGGTGAAAATAAAACTGAGCGAGATAACGTTCGTGATGGTGTGCCTTGTCACGAAATTAAATTTTCTTAAATTTATGATGATTACAGTTCTTCTGCGATTTCTCACTTTTTTTTTTGGAAAATTTTTGCAATGATTCTTCTTTTACAGTTGTTTTGTATCAGTGGAGTAAAGATTTTTTAAAAACAATTTTTATGATGATTATAGTTTTATGACATCCAAGCTTTGCAACACAAGTTTAATTTTTTCAAAAGTAACTTATTTCAATGGCCATTGTAAGTATATTGTGTATCGCTAGTATTAATTTAAGAAGTGTTTTTCCCTCCTACAATACCTGAAATCGCATAATAAATTTGCGTGATAAAATCCTATCATTATTACTTTAATAAGCTAAATTACAGTTTCGTTACACTTTTTAACAAAATAACATTAATTAATAATATAACATAATATAACATAACAAAAAACTGTATTGATTGTTTCCTGTTACACAGTAAAGTAATGTTATAAATTTACAGTAACTTATCTTCATATATATAAAAAATAATCTTCTTGTAGATATGATATGTTGGCAAAATATGACTTAAAACTGTTATTAAAATTCATGAAATGAAAGACATAAATTTTCATTGTTATAATATTTATTTTTAAATAATAAACTATAAACTGCCAGTGAACAAATTATATACGATATTTCAGTTTTAGTAGCACAAATATCGAAAATAACAAAATTTCTAGAATTTAGAATTTTGTCACTGTTCCTGCCGACCGCCGATATAAAGTTAGTTGTAAATTTTACTTAAATAATCTAACCATAGAAGGTAATGTTTTATCATTACCAATATTTCAATATATAATAATAAATGAAGAAAATCAGAGATGTAGCCACTAAAGAATACATAACACTCATGCAGAGGTTTATTTTATTTTAGAAGGATAAAAGAACACGTCATAGTTATTTTTAAAATAATTATTTCAACTCACGTATTGAGCTCCAGATCCAGCCTGAATTTGTGGTTGAAAGCCTTAATGAGCAAGGACGTACGATGAAAGTGTTTGCCAGTCTGAAAAAAAAAAATGAAAATATAATTATATTTATAAACTTGTATAATTATAAACATTGAATTTTATTTTGGTGATAATAATAAATATCGTGACGAATAAATCAAAATAGATGTTTATCACTGCTACAACGTACAGAGTTCTTGAATTGTCTGGAACGACTACAATCAATAGTAAGTGCTCAAATATTCGAGTGGTTCCATATCAATGTAATTAAGCGATTGACTAGTTATATAGTCTACATTGAACAGCAAAGCACACAGTTACTTCGAGTCACTGTTAAGTTACATTTACTGTCCCATTTCGAGTGATAATAATTGAGTTGTGATTGTTTGTCTTGTAAGATATTTTTGTGAAGTAACTTTATGTCAATAAAAATATCATACCCCGCATCAGGTGTCACAGTAGGTACTTATGACATCAAATAAGAGTTTACATAAAGTTTTATGAAATCCTGGAAGAAAACTGTTTTGATTAGAAGCACCAATTTGGTGAGGGATATCGATAAAATTTTATGTTTCATTCCAGACAACCATCAGCTGATAATTGACAATAATGCCTGTCTAGACTTCTGTTGTATTAATAATTTAAGATAAAACTATCTTTCCAAAGTAAGTCTTCTAGGAACCACAATTATTACACCTTGGTCGATATATTAAGAATAGAAAACTAATTTTGTTTTTAGTATGCTGCAGCTTTTATGTCATTTTATGATGCTTTTAAACTTGATTCGAGAAATAAAGACCACATAAAGGTGGGGATGGTGTAAAGTTTGATATATATGTATATTTTTAATGAACTTTTTAATATTTAATTAAATTAAATATTTATTAAATTTAAATAAAAAAGCTTTATTTCATTTTAATAATAATACTATAATATTAATCCATGTTAATAACATCCATGCTTATAGATTAAAACATTCAATTGTAAAATAAAATGAAATAGTTAATTTTCCAAATATTGATATTTCCATAAATGCAAAAGAATTTTCCTTAAATAATTTAAATATTAAATTATATACTTTTATATAATTTAATATTAAAAAAAATTAGCTCATGCTAGTTTTAAATATTGATATATACATGATTTCGATTTCAGAACTTTCGATAGTGTGGCGGTTTATGAAAGCTAATATAGAAAGTGTGCAACTGCTGCACACACAGATAAGTTCAATTTAATATATATTAGCAACGAAAATTGGCGAATAAAAGAAAAAAATCAAGAGAAACAATGATGACCTCTTTAATCTTGGGAGGATAATTTGAGAAGCAAAATCTTTAAGTAAATAGTTTTACACTATGAATACATTTGCAAACGACATTAAAGTGGCCTTGATTTACTCGGTAGAAAAGGCATATGTATAAATGTAAAAATAAAAGTGCCAACAATAATTGAAAAAGGCGTGAACCTTCAGTAAATGCAGCCACTGTACGATGTCCCACTCTCGGAGATTTTTATTAAATTTTACAAAACTATCCCCAGATATGAGCAAGGAATGAAAATATTGGAGAGATGAAAATCCTCCAACTATTCCCCCCTTGGAAACGCTGGAATGCGAAGAGAAAAATCGGCAATCCAGGAGCTGGCAGATTTCCAGAGGCGCTTTGTGCTGGAGCGGAGATCCAATAAGCCTTGGTTTGTGAGGGCACTCTCTGGTCCATGGATTTGTTTTCACACTTTGCGGCTCTTCTCCATATAATGCGGCCAGTCCAAGCAATATGTCCTGTCAGCACAGTGATTTCGCTAACAATCATCACGGCCAAAAAAATCATTTGAATTATTTTCATAAAAATATTATAATACTGTCACAACATGCCAATTGTTAAAAAAAAAAAAATAATAAAAAACATGAACTACTAACCCCTTTCACTGTTTTACTTATTTAAATAATGTATCAACGCTATAAGAAAAAAAATCCAATGCAGTGACAACAGGATGTATGGACCACCAATCTATTGGTTAGAGAGTGCAGAATTAAACATTAAAATTTAAGACTACTGTTGGATCTCTAAAGCTCCATCTTAAGCTACCTCACGTGAGTCCTCACGTGACCAACGTATCAAGTCTCGTGAACTGTAAGTCACTATCCAGGCCTGGTACATTTAGAATTTTATCGTTGCCGAAATGAATGTTATAATGAAGGAGTAGATTGAAAACAGCCCCTTGGGCTCCTGAGAGGAGGCAGAAGAGAAGAATGGCCAACCAAATTCGCTGTAAGTCAACCTAGTTAAAATTCACCTACAATTTCAACATGTTGCTTCGTCACCGATATAATTACTTTAATTTATATTATCCCGCAATTTCATTTTCATCTATTATTTATTTTCATACTCACATCACTAACCAGAATTGTTCCTGTTTTATTTTACATTTTATTTCCCCCCCTTCATTCATTGTAAATAGGTTAATTGATATATATTATAATCTAAGATGTATTTTATTCAATTTTCCCATACAGTCCACTTAAAGATAACTTATTTAGGGGTTGTGTCACCTCACGATACAAAGTGAAGGCATACCCCACAACTACAGCGCAAAAATAATAATAATACACCTGTCGAATGACGAATATTAATACAAATAGTTTCCTTTAATCTATTTCTGAAAAAGAACAGTGAGTTTTTAACAATTCGGATATAAGGGACAACCGAATGACCATGATTACCCATAAACATTTTTTTTTTTTTATCATGACTAATATATGATTTTTTTGCTTGAAAAGTTAATCAAAACCATTTCGAAATTATTTAGGAATTAAATTTAAATGTATTCAATTACATTTTTGTGTCCAATTCAATTATTAAACTGTTCAAATGTCCTCATTACATATAAAACCATAAAATGTTACATTTTCACTAAACCATCTCAAAAAAGCCACTTACTGCCAGATTAAAAATTGGGTCCTGAATTGGTAAATGTTATTTATGGCAATAAAAATGTTCGTTAAATAAAAAAAATCGATTTCTAAAGTTCTTTTTGTTAAAATTAAGCATTATTATAATTATAACTAAGTAGGTAAAATAAGTATAACTATGAGCAAACCATTTGGGTACCTACATAACCAACATGGGCACCTATATTACAACCAAATACATACGAGTACATAATAACTGTCTGAAGCAGAACATGTAAAATAAAAAAAACAACTGATAGTTTTAATACACATATTTTTAAGATTTCCTTTGTATTTTTATTTTTAGCCTTGCTTCGCACATAAAAACAAATTTTTAATTTTTTTTTTTAAACTTCATTTGTATATCCCGTACATCCTACGGATGTAATTCCTCAAGGAAATATAATAAAAAATAAATAAGTTTCATGAACCGAAATATTCACTAAAATGGTCATTATAATTTAGAAATTATACTTTTCCTAAAGTTATGAAAGTATACATCTTATGAAAGTAAAATTATCTTTTTAATTTTTTTTTAAATAATAGAAATACAATGACGTTAGGGGTGTCGCTAGAACAGCATATAGCGCATACAAAATGTTTACTGTGTCATCACAAATATTTGCCTTGAGTCTAGCATCAGCTCTTTCGAGATTTCTATTGTTTTTTCTCGGATGAGGCAGGCGGTGAAAAGAGTCGGGCAAGCAAACATTTGCATTTTTTACCGTCGCAGAAGAAAAGTCGTGTTCACCAACTTTTCTCTTTATTTTCACAAGTTACCTGCTCTACGGCGTATCTCTCACTCCTTATCCTTATAGAAGGTCGGAAACAAAAGGGTCGTATATTTTATTGAAAAGTTTATGTAAAAAAACCCATTAAATTTCATTTAAAAGCAAGTATGCACATGAAGAACAATGGTAGATGCATAAACCTGGACAAAGATAGCGCATGGAGGACAACAGTAGTTAAAAACATGCTCAATATTCAAGCAGGAATATCTTACAGATTGCTCACCAATTAGTATAAAAAACGAATTTGTTGCTATATAATCAATTTATGATTTAAGGAAAGATATACTATTTTTCGCGAAACATTTAATATTAATGCAAACGATTTACTTAGCGATTATAATTGAATAATTATTTTTTGAAGGTCTGTTACCTTTGGAGATTAGAGAAGAATATTGCTGAAGTTGCATTTAAATTCAAGCAAAGGCCTGGAAACGGTTTTACGGGGGGTTATTTAAACCAGAGTTTTCTCAAAGTTGAGGCGTTCCTAAATTGCTTCCTCGCACCGGAATAGTTCACCCCCACCCCCCCAAATAACTTCAACATCGTTAGCACTCTTTTCCTCTCCCCCTTATTTTTTTTTCTCGAGTTTAATCCGTAACAGCGCTTGTTAAACGTCGAATCAAAAGAAACTCCTACTGAAGTAAAGATAAACACGCAAAATGTATAGATTGGGTTCATTCGAAGCGAATTGGTAAACCGAACGTAGCTATATCATATGAAAGGGATACACGAGGCGGGTGTATTTATATCAATTGAGCCGTGAGCCATCGAAAAGGATTAACGGAAATGGAACGGCGGAGCAAAAAGGACGATTAATCTTTTTTGTGAACAATGGCTGTCAATGGTGACGGGATTTGTGGCCGTGCGTATTGACACCCTTCCTAACGTGTGGAGGCCCTCCTAATGGATATTTGAAGAAAGGATGCCAGGTCGATGTCGGTTGTAAATCATTGTGACTGTCAGTAATGGAGCGGTCTCGAGTGTCCTACAGGAGCTCGTCGGGGCCGTTTTCCTCTTGGTGGGTCTTATTCACAGGCTCGGATAAAATGCAGCAACAACCATTCTCTCTTAGCCTTCATTTATTAAATAAATAATAATAATAATGTATATACAGTATAATGTATATAGTAATAATGAGGGCCGGGATAACCGAGCGTGTTTGAGGGCGACCCGCTTTAGCATGCTCGAGATGAACGGTGGCGGATAGAATCCTCCCTGGGGTGGTTGACTTTTATTTTTTAGAGGCCCCACGGAATAAATCTCGACCTACCCACCATGGTTAGAATAGGTTGGTTACACCTCTAGCCTAACCCCCCCCCCCCCCCCGCATGCCACATATAACCAGGTAGGGGTACCGAATAAAAAAAAAAAAAATATAGTAATAATAAACAGCTGCTATATCTCGGAAAACCTTGTCGTAGAAGTGGCTCTATAACTATGTGGTCTACTATGAGAAAATAAAAATTGAAAATTGTATCAGCCTGTCTTGTTTGTCTGTCTTTCATTGACAGAAATGAAAAACGAGTATAATGTGTAATTTATTAATTATTCGCTGCGGTGTATTGTAAAAGGTGAATTTTGTGTTTCTATTTATTTATGAATTTATTTATGAATATAGCTACGAGTATTATATTGCATATGGCGGTAATATCAAAGAAATATCTACTTTATCAAAGTCTCTGAAGTGTAAATTAAAAAAATAAAAAAAGTAACTATGCATAAATTTAATAATCTCAAAGAATTATTTGATTTTTTTTTTTTATACTTAGGGATCACTTAATGAAAAATATTAATGAGATCACTAAAAACTTTATTGATTTTCAAATACATATATTTTTAAGGTATATAGTCTAGTTAAAGTATAGTCCAGAAAGAATTAAATAGATTAATGGTATTTTAAAAAGGAAAAGATTACACGATGTACTTTTTAAAATGCCAACTTATCATAAGGATGGAACAATTTAATATGCCTGATATGATAATCATCCTTTTTTAATAGATAAATCACCATGACAAAAATTTAAATAATGTCAGATTCCGCTCTGATAATTTTTCCACTGGTCTGGGTTAAGGTTTTTTTAGTTTTAATTTATGGAAATATAGAATAGTCCAGAACATAAATTTCAAATCATTCATTCTTAAAGATACTAATTTGAATAATGAAAATTAGGCATCATAAATTCTACTTGTTTCAACAAGTGATCTATAGCTGCTATATTTTCTTTGGAACCGCTTCACCAGATAATTTATCCAATACAATAATTTATTGCATTCCGGAATCCAATTCTTCTGAATGTCATGATTTACGACGGTGCCATAGTTTATTGAAGTTAAAAAAAAAAAAAAAATGATAAAAAATAATATAATTTAAAGTACTGTATTATTTAACAATGTCAAATAATTCACTGAATTTGATTTATTCGTGTTTTATAACATTATGTTTTGTTGTTAATATGCTTATTACCTTTTTTTTAGTAATTGGGTTGAACTTTTAAATATTTAGTTGAAGTGATAAAATTATGACTCTTACACTATCGCAGTTCTTGGCCAAAATGAAATTGTTTGTTAAACAGCCCGATTTTTTTTTTCTTTTTTTTATACACATAAACATTTACTTCTGATAACATTTATCATTGTCAATCATGTCAAGCTCATTTCGCCCCAAGGGTATAAATAACGTCAATTATTGGTGTTTCTTCGTATTTCTATCTTAATATATGATTGGTAAATTTGAAAATTATTGCTCTTTAGGAACTCGACATTCCGGAAACGCACCTCTGGGACATTAAATATAAATTATGGATATAAGCGCAGAATAAATCACCCACAATTTTATTTTTAATTTAATAAAAAAAATTATGTAAGTTGCTAAAAACTTTTTTTTTTATTATTATATTCTTGGATCACCAATAACTTAGTGTGAATTTTCATATTTCATATTTGAAGAGTGTATATATTTATATATATATATATATATATATATATATATATATATATATATATATATAATCTGGTTTTCCTAAAATTCAAAAGACTATAAACTTCTTTTGGGTTGCTTAATTCACGAAAATTATAATCTAACCTCCTAACTTTAAAACAATTGATTGGTTTTTTAAATAAAACAGCCTTTAAACATCATTACATTTACATATATAATTTTATATATATATATATATATATATATATATATATATGTATATAAAATTATATAAGTTTATACTTATATTTTTTCTTTTATCATTCCGTTTTTACTTTATAGTTTAGATTGATTACTGTTAATTTTTTTCACTCTTATTTATTTATTTCTAAGTATAAATATACTTGTTTTAATTATGGATTAATAAAGGAAAACAAATATTTTGTTGTTGATGATATTAACATGCTATTTCTGCAGGCTATTAGTGCGTACTTGATGTTATAAATTTCACAAAAAAAAATATATATATATTCAAAACAATTTATAATATTTATGACATTTTTAAAATTAATTAAAAACCTTATAAATTAATTAAAGCCTTAAATAAGAAAAAATCTCATAATAATACCTTGAACAAAAATATTAATGATTCGTATAAGAATCGCTGCGACAAAATGGTTTAAAACGCCTTTGGTGTAAGGAATCATAGAAGAATCAAATAAAAATCAATTTGAAGTGTAAAAATTAAACAATACAAAGAGCCCTAAAAAGATAAGGAGTCCATGGTTATGGTCATAATGGATTACCAAGTATCTCTCAAAATTTAATGAATGGTGCCATCAAATCTTACGACCAGGGTCAGAGCTAAAGTTGTTGATTAAAATTTCTTGGGAGGGCATAAAAGAAAAAAAAATTGTCTTCATCACATCTAATGGTCTTTGCATATTACAAGCTCATCCTGCGGATAAAGTCTTTATTAAGCCCTTTCCTCTAGCTTGTCCAACACTTGACCTGTTATTTGCTTGGTAATATACCATCAACTTGACTTGGTCTGGTTTTGATTCGAATTAAGATAAAACAAATGTATTCTTCTAAAAGGAACAATTTTGATTGGGGTTAAATGAGTACACTGTGGTTAATGGTTTAGTTAAATTTTGAATAACTGGGAGAAAATGAAGATGCGATTATTGAAGGTGAAACTGGTTAGCTGATTGTAGGAAATGAGGAAATTAGCTTGATAAGGTTATACCACCATTTTCGGTTTGTCTATAGACCTATATTGTTGTAGTATATAGAATAATTTTTTATGCTGGTCAGGTTATGCATAATTACTAATACCTTTGTATACCTTAATACGAAGTGATTACGTACAAAAAAAAAAAAAAAAAAAAAAAAAAAAAAACGCAAATGCAGGTCTCGCTACCAAATATTTGACGTGATCACTAGGAATGCGTCAGCAACTCGACATAACTGGATCGATGTGATACTGTTTACCTTTGGCAGAGCTTTTTCCTCTGCTTCCTCTTCCATCGATTCATTGCACCATTGTGAAACTTAATACTTTTTCGAGCTAAACAGGCCCAATTTTTTTTTCTATGTTCTGGAAACTATTTTATATTAAGTTTAAGTAGATAAAATTTTATCACAAAATTGTGAATTCAAAGGGTAGAAATAATATCAATTTTCGGTGTTTTCTATTTCCATGGTAATATGTCAAAAATATATTATTGAAAAATTAAAAAAATTATTACTCTTCAGGAATTAGGATTCCTGATATTATGAGGTCAAAAGTGCAAATGTATATCGGCCCAAATATTTTCGTTATTATTATTTACATCCCTTAAATCAAGAACTCCGCCAGTGGGTGTAGTGTTGCTACCCCTAGTGATTATAGGTGAATCACTGCCAGTCCCAAACCCGGATAAAGAAGGAGGGTTGAGCGTGAGGGATAGGCGACCCCACCTCTATAAAAACGGTAAAGCCCAGAATCTGCTGGAAAAGAATGGTGAAGGTTAAAAATACAAAGATATTCCCCAGAGGGACCTATTCGGATACGGGGGAGGGGTCCCAACCAGCACCAAGTCTTGAAAAAGATTCAAAGAAGAAAGAGGAAAGGAGGAAGAGGAGGAGGAATAATCAGAGATACGAAATAAAGATGTTCAGAGTATATTACAACCAGGTGCAAGCAGAACATTGGAAACTATGCTGGAGCAATATATTGTAGATTTGGTAGCTCTACAAGAAATCCGATGGAGTGATACTGAAATAGTATCACTTGAAAAGTATATATTAATTAGCAGCGGTTCTAAGGAGAACCGGAGAGGCCCCGGGTTTAGGATAAAGAAAAATATTCAACACACTGCTAGGATACAACTGCGTCGAGAACAGAATCTGCAGAATTAGATTGAAGGGGAGATTCAACAATGTATCAATGATTAGCGCACATATTCCAAGTGAAGATGCAGAGGAGGTAGACCAAGAAAGCATTCTATGCCCTATTGGCCAAGACATACAATGAAATACCGCAATACGACACAAAGATTGTACTTGGCAATTTCAATGCTCAGATAGGCAAGGAAGAAATATTTAGATCCACTATCAGACAGCATAGCTGACACTAGACCACAAATGACAATGGCTTCCGAATTGTTGAGTTTCCTACCTCGAACGATTTGAAGGTAATGACCATGATGTTCCTACACAAAAATATCCAAAAAGATACATGGGTAATCCCAGGTGACCGAACAAGAAGCCAGTTGGACCACATACTGGTGGACACCTCAAGAAAAGTTGAGGAGATGCCAGAACATTTTCAGGTGCGAGAAAGCTGAAAGTTCTACAAGGACGATAAGTGGCTAAGACATGGTTTTACCGAACAGTCTGAAATGTATCTGGACAAATGCGAGAACCTTCTCAAAGAGGCTGAACTAATTAAATTTAGATGGCTAAATCCTGAATCAACCAACTTACACCACCATCAGATACAGCATTCGGACAATGATGAGGCTATGGACGAGGAAATACCACCTGACCATATCCACCTGTAATATCCATGCAATTGTGGATATAATTTTGTCCCTAAAAAATAATAAATTTCCAGGGTCAAATGAAATTCCTTTGGAATTAATAAAATACACAGGGAAAGACACTTGGGAAGAGATTCACAAGTTGAAAAGGGACATATGGATGGAAGAAAATATGCCAACAGATTGGGTAGAAGCTATATAGTCTCAATTCATAAGAAAGGGAACAAACTTAACTATGAAAATTACAGAGGCATAGCTATTCTCCCAACAGTTTATAAGGTCCTTTCGGTGGCAAGTCAATTTTTTTTTGTTCCCCCGTTCCTCGCCAGTTAGTAAATTCCGTTCTAGGGATCTTTTCATTTATAATCACTCATAATAAGATAAGTCTCAGTACATTGTGTTATGCGATTTAAATAAAAAAATGAGCATTATATCAATAATGCTTAAAATTTTTTGCACCTTTGGGAACAATTTGTAGCTGCATTGACGATTTATAAAAGGCCTTTTCGAGCGAGCCTTTTTGCTCTTTAATATTGTTATATTAAACTACTCTTCCTACGGCCGAATGAGCCCGGCCCAGAGATTTAATTTAAAATCCGGGCAAACGTGAATTTAATATGCGTTTCTAAATTTTATTAATCTTAAAAAAGAAATTAAGAATCTTTAAAGTCGACAAATTTCGCATGTCACTAAATTTTAGCCAATTAAAAATAAAAATAAAAATAACAATAAAAATAAGTCCAATAATGTTTGTTAAATGTACATAAAAAAAAAAAACAGAATAAACGACTTACTATAGGGTAATATATATTTATATGTTTTTTTATATATATATTTATTTTATATATTAATGTATATATTTATATATATGTATATATGTACATATATATACATGTATATATATATATTGTACATATATATATGTATATATATATATATTTAATATATACATATAAATAAATATATACATTGTATATATATATATATATATATATATATAAATAAATATATATATATATACAATGTAAATATTTTATATATATTTATATATATATTTATTTTATATATTAATGTTTGTTAAATGTACATAAAAAAAAAAAAAACAGAATAAACGACTTACTATAGGGTAATATATATTTATCTGTTTGTAATTGGAATACACTTGTTACTTTTTATAAAAAAAAATAATTTCAAACAATCTGACCTAGTAAGTTTTTCAAACAATTTTCTTTTACAGGAATGTCACAATATCGATGCCATTAAAATACTTACGCCGAGAAAACAGTTTTACTTTAGTTGAATGCTTTCAGGAAATGTTTATTTATTTTTTTCTCATTAACTCCAACCTTGCCATGTATGTGGCATAGGTGTGGTGAATGATGTAGGAGATTAATTAGGGAAAAATTATTTTAAATGCAGAACGAAATCTATTCGAAACTTCATCACTAAATTGTAGCCTTGATTATATATTATTAGTTTATTACAAAAGACGCAGAGAAATTTAATATTTACCCATTCCTTAAATTTAATAAAAAAATTGTACCGAGAAATCACTAACAAGTAAGACAAACTTTTCTACAAGTAAGGAAAGTAAGACAATACAAGACTACAAGTAAGACAATCTTGGGGTCAAAAAAAAAAAAAAAAAAAGTTTTCTAAAATAAAAAAATTTCAACATCACTGAGAAAGGCTTGAAGTAAAATCTACCTTAATAGATCCTTCACAAGGCAAATTGAACGCGGAATTTGGGTAATACGTTTCAACTGCCATAGTATTAAAAAAACAGTGTCTGATTATAATCAGCAAATACCAAGAAGATTGGGAACAAGATAAAGGCAAATCAGGCGTAAATAAAAAAAAAAAAAAAAATTATATTGACTTTTGGTTACTCCATTCAAGAAATGTCATAAAGAAAAAAAAATATTAATGGAAAATTACAATTCAATTATATTATTCAAAGAATTAGAATTATTAAACAAAACAAAAAACATGAATAATAAGCATCCGTTAATAAGAATTTATTTCTGTCACAATTGCAGCTTGAAAGAAAGACATATGTAGAAATAGGCATTCTAATTGGAAATAGTGCAGATCGCCATGAAGGTGGCTGACTCGATTGATTCCATCATCTCAAACTAATGAATTCATAAGGTAGCGATAACGTTACATATTACTGGTTATGACGTGGGAGCGATAATAATATGTTACTATAGCAATAAAACTTCTAGCTTAAAAATTTTTTTTCCCCCGAATATTTAAATTCACTATCAATGTTTAATGATAGGAGCAAGGGAATACCAGTGAAATGATAGGATATAGTTCTGACAAATGGAAACAATTCTCGAAACGTTTAAATTAATTTTATCTGGAGAGAAGAGTCCTGGATTCGGACCCGGGTTTACGCATCTCGTGCCGTGGACTAACGAACAAAGCTACAATGTATGCATCCCACGTTAACCTTCATCCTTCAAATACCCCTTCGAATCCCGGGCATGGGCTATCATTTCTCCAAAGATAATTTTTATAATTTTTTTTAAAAATAATTATCATTAAATTTCATTAACTTATTAGCCGCAGATCAACAAATATTAATTATAATATCAATAATTAAAATATAATTAATTAACAAAAGCTATTGAATACTCTAAGATGTTTTTCCTCACCTTAATCCACTTACTTCCTCATATTAAAAATAAACTTTACCCTTTTTCTTTTTTGAAAGCAGATTTTAGCCCGATTGCATTATTATATCAGAAATAGAGCGAATCTGAATAAGACCGAGGTGGGCTTTGCCTGATCCCTTCAACTCATTTATGAAAAACGGATCCCTTTCGGGAGGGTTGGGGGTGCGAGTGAGGGATGGGGGGAGGGAAAATCTCTTCAATTGCTGCCCTTTGACGGAAAGGCCCTTTTCAGTTTGAGATTTTATCGCTATCCATGCAAAGGAAGTAAAGAGTTTCCATCTCATGACAGAGAATTATATTACTTATCCGATTGTGGTGGAGTATAATACCTACTGACACACACTGCTGGGCCATGGGGGATGGGAAGGGTTATGGACTCAAAAGAGTAACGGTACAATGGATGTATCAAAGTTATTTTGATCTGAGTTTATTATTAGGCTAGGATTTGCTATTCATAAAAAGATCCTTCGGTAAACAACAATTTTAACAACAGAGGCGTCTATTTATAAATTATTTCATAGAGTTCTTTTTCTCTAATTAGTTAGTTAAGTTAATTACTGCTGGTCTTTCAAAATATGTAAATAAATACGTAAAATATAAACAACGAACTATGTTATATTCCTGAGAATTTATTTATGCATTGATGAGGATTAATCAATGAATTATTTTGCCTCTTCAACTATTCACCATCACAAACATTTTTTTTAAATATGTTTTAATCTGGAGTTTTTAAAAAAGCTTAATTTTACTTTTATTGTTGTGTGGGATATCTAATATATCAAATTATCAGATGATAAAAATAAAAAAAATTATAAAATAGGAATGACAATATCCTAAATGAATTGCTAAAAATAAACTGAAAAGTATAGAATATAAGAAATTAAAATACATGAAAAGAAAACAGATATTAAGCAAAAGAATCCTTTGAATGAGACAGTGAGGCATGAAGCAGTGTTATAGAAAGACCAAAAATAATCATTTTTAGAGGAAGTATTATTTTTTATTTGACTTAAAAAGAAAGTTTTAGATACATTGGCCTCCTTACTACGTGATAAATTAATACTTTTTGAACGTTATATATATATATATATATATATATATATATATATATATATATATATATATATATATATATTTATTTTCTTTCTTTTAATCTATGACAAAAACATCACTGTAATGCCTAAATGGCTCATGCAGTAATTCGGAAGACTGAAATATTGTCATAATAATACATATTAACCGCATTAGAAAAAAGAAAATACTATTCAACAGTTGCATAGTTTAAAAATAATGATAACTTGTAGATACTTAAAAATATAATAAATATTTTACTTGGCTCTACATTATTCCAAGGATAAAAATATACGTCTGAGAAACAATCCCAACTGTGAAATCAAGGCGGTACATAAACCTAAGAAGAGTGCGTTGAGGCCAGGAGTCCTCCAGGATAATAAACCGCTGGAGAAGACCGCCATTCCAGGAGCGAGTAAAGACGACACCGAAGTAAAGGACATTCTTCTTTTATGACTGTCGGTTGAAGAGGACGGCCTTACTATGTGAAGGCAACGAAATGTGGAGTGGTCCAGGTAAATTTTCTTGGCTTGGTCTGACTTTCTTTCTACTCAACTTTTTCTTTCTCTATAAAATAGTTTTAACTTCCTCCTTGAGAAAATTAGTTTTATTGTATTGAATTGTTTTCGAACGTGTATTAAAAAACAACAAAAAGTGAAATATGCCTGGGGATCCTGAGTGATAATACTCATAATAAAATAAAGGGGTACTTAGTTGTATATATTTTTTTAAACATGAATTCAGAAATTCTTTTGTTTTTTAATACACCTACAATTTTCATATTAAGGATTAATGATCATTATCTTTACTTTTATTATATATATATATACATATACATATACCAATATCTACATATATATATATATATATATATATATATATATATATTTTTTTTTTGTCCCCCTTACGTAAAAAGCGTTTATTTGACATTATGCCATGCTACTGCCTTAATGGCATACTACATGACAGTAAATTATTACATTGCATTACCTTATATACAATACAAAACATTACAGCAACCAACAGCCGATTAGAATGTAACTAGGAGAGAAAGCACATAGCAAAATCTTCCACCGGGCGCCAAAACTCATGCCTTTGCTGTATATTTATACTTCGAAAATGATTTAAAATATTTTTTAAAGAAACAATTCAATCCTGAATTCTGTATTTTTCTTTGTTTAAATCTCTTCGATAAACGTTCTTCTTTTATCGAATACCACACCTAGGATAATGATCTATACCAAATAAATATTCTATTGGGTGATATTTAAACAGTGAATAAGGTATTTAACCTTCACCGCCTGAGATGATATCTCAAGTAAAAATAATCTTTAGATAAGACACAGATTTCATTACTGAATTATATTCTTATAAATGACATAGTAGGTTATAATTATTGTACTTAGGGCACACTCCATCCTTCCTTCCGTCGATACAGTATCCTCATTGGGTTGACACCTGCCAAAGACCAAGAAGACCGGATGAAGGTTATTGGCCGAGCCCCGGGCCCAGAAGATTGCATTAGCACCGACGCGGAAAATCTGGAAGAGGTGTCACCTCTGCTGAAGATCTCCTCCAGCCCTGGAATTACCCTCCCCTGGAGCTGGAGGATAATTTATTTTGCCAGGGCTCTCCTCCTTCATTATCTCACTCATCGGCCAATTTTAATTTATCTCCACTACTACCCTCTTTAATTACCGAATAATCTCGGTGCGAAATTTCATTACATTTAACAAAAGGCATTCCGTAGGGCACCGGACTACTTGGCTTGCTGCTTACCCTGCGAATGAGCTTATACAAATTTTATTCTTAATTACAGCACAGTGAATTACCATCAGAAGATAAAGGCCCTAGGAAACTGAAAGGTTATGGATCAACAATTTTACTTGACTTGACGCAATGTTCGGCCGAAGATGTCCAATGTTTACAGATCATCGTATTTCATTTATAGTCTGAATATTACCAACCATTTAATAATGTATTTAATGTTTTTACGTCTGTGGACGGCGTAGAATGAACTTAATTTCCTATTTAAAGAATATGATTTGAGAAGATAAAGTATATGACATCAGAATGTAATAATATTAGAGGTGATAACCACTTCTGAGATATTGCTATTTTGAAAATAAATTGAAACTTTTATGCAGACGAAGAATGCTGATGATGGTCCAACCAAAATATTTATGGTGACTTACTCTGGCGTGATGAATACAAATGATGTATAATTATGGTTACAGCTGGTCAGCATTGCTTCTTTTCCTCAACTTAGCTTTGGAGGATTAATCTATCTTCATTTTTTATAAACAACCAACCCTTGTGATTGTAGGGGGCTACTTTTTCTCAGGCAAGCATAAGAGAGAAAAGTTAGTCTGTGGGATTACTGATTAGAACTGATGCGTTACTGAATCCAATTATCCTGCGCCTCCAGTGGTGGCTACAAGAACCATTTGTATTTATATAGGCAATTCAAATGTTTCAGTTACATTTGATGAATATGGCATTTTCACTGTCCTGGGTCACATAAAAGTACATAACTGTCTTGAAACAATTCCTTAACCTTTCTTTCCGACGACAATACCTCTTCTAGTTCTGATCGTATCACCTAGAAATATATTATCATATAAATGTTTAAATGTCAAGAAATTTTGAATTAGAATGTTTTTAGGTGAGTCCTGATGATGGAGTATTATTATCTAGAAAGTTAACATGTTTATGTTATAGACAACCATGTAATAAAATAAAAATAAAAAGTAATTGGAATTCTTTTTATTTTTTCACTGAAATATTAAACAAACTATATTGAAGAATTGCGTCAGTTAATATATTAATTAATTATAAATTATTATTTTATTCATAGCTATTCTCCTGGCGTGTTCAGTGATACCTGATTATTTTATAATGAGGTGATAACTGAGTTAGAGATGGTATAAATATGTTAAATTAAAAGGCAATCTTTCGAGGTTATAAAAGCACACTTTATTTCATAGGAAAAACTTAACTAGAAATAAACACTAATTGACACATATTGTTGTTGCCATGGCAACCATTATCATAAAACGTTTTTTTTTTTTTAATTATTTCTCCATTAGCATACATAGTTAAAATTAAAAAAACTTGTCCTGCATCCTCTTTGAAGTCTGACCTCTTCTGTTGAAGATCCTGCGCTTGGTTGCAGAGCCATTGACACTTGTTTTTTTTCTCTGGCTCTAAATTAAAATTTTTAGTCCATGAGGGGTTACCGCATAAATATGTTAAACTAAAAGGCAATCTTTCGAGGTTATAAAAGCTTATTTCATTCAGGAAAAACTTAACTATCTAGAAATAACAAGTATTGGCACATATGGTTGTTTACATGGCAACCATTATCATAACAACCTGGGGAGGGGAGTCTTTAAAATGATTCCCCAATCATTGAATACAAACAACAACAATTATACAACAAGTATCAAAAGAGTTATGGTGTACAGACCAAAAAAAAACAAAAAAAACACCTTTTAATGAATTAATACATAGAATCATTACCCAAAAGAAGCTAATGTTTTATATTTTCCAACACTTAAAATAAAATTTATTATTCCATAGAAAAGACAACCGCAGCCCATTATACCGAGCACGAGAATGCCTCCAGGTGTCGGGGGACTGTAGAGATTGTGCCTCGGGTTCGCTACTCCTGATACGGATTTACAGATACTAGATATAGATATAGATCCTAGATCCGGATGGTGGATGCAGATAAGGACTGGATATAGGTGGAGGGCAGAGGTGGCGGAGAGCTCTGGGAGTATTGATTCCCAGGTTAGTTGCCAATTAGGAAGGAACCACGCCCTCCCTCTGTTGACACTCGTAAACAACATCTCTGGTCCAGGCCCTTCCATCTCATCCTATCTCCCTTATAACACCCTCAACTCCATCAGGGTTCATCACTCCCGAATCCGTTGAATTTCGACAATGCCTGGCTAACCAGGCTCACGAGATCGTCGAGTATACCAATTGAGTATTTAAAACAAAATTAAAATATACTTATTAACTACGATTGAAAATCCATATTTACAAACTCATCGAAGCATTAAAGCTCAACGATGTCTATCGGACAGGAAAGAAATTGAATCCGAAATTATTCAATGTCAAAATGAATTCATCGATAGAAAACCACGATTCTCCTACCATCGTACTCTAGTAATTGAAGAATATGAATGGAGTGACGAATCATTGATTTTGAGATCAACGAAAAAAAAAAAAAAAAAAAAAAAAAAAAACTGGCAGCTTTGACTCAAATTTGGTTTTAAAAATAAGAAAAAATAATTTGGACATGCTCGATCGTGAGAAAAATACTTAATCGACTTTTTCGATACAATATTTTTTATAAAGTTTCAAAACCTACTGGGTATTTATGAACACAAAACATAGATTCTTTTCGATACCGATACTTATTATTTAACAGAAATGTATATTTCTATGTAATTCGTGCTCTTCTGCCTGAACTTACCGTTTTAGATCTTTGGGACGGGAGCTATTTCAGTGCATTATGCAGTATTGGCAATCGAACAATAATAAAATGAACAATACAATCCTACCTGATACCCAACAGTCGTGGAAAGTTTTGTGATTGACTAGTGTCCGATGCGGCAGTCAAGTGCGGGTCATTGGCCAGGCATTAATAATATCCTGTGTTTAGTCATCTGTTTAAGCAAGCAATCCCATTTAAACGACTATTGTATACCCGGCCACTAGTCTATAAATGATTATGAAAACAAAATATTTAACTATAAACGCTGGTATGGGATTAATTTATATATGGAATGTGGAGTTATAACTTGCCTTGTGAATTCTTTCAAGAAAACATGAATAAAACATTTAGTAAGATTTATATACCGTATGTATTTCACCATAGAGATATGATTGGAAAAAAAATATTTTTACCTATTTTTTACTGCAATTATTGTATGAATAAAATAATAACAAATAATACAAGATCCTGATATTAGTTAACGCCCTCTTTCGACCACTTGATGAAACACTCATCTATCCGCGATATAAACACTTCATCCCTCATACATCCACCAATCCTACGTTGCACGGTCAAACTGTCAAGAGCAGAAGCTACTGTGATCTGGGCAGGTGTCTAAAATCATCACTTCAAACATTTCATTGAGAGCATTAATTCGTTCCAAGCATAATTATCGGGATATGTTTGGTCCATCGAAAGAATGACCACCGTCATCATTAAAATATGTTATATTCAAACATTTATAAGCTAAATAGTTTATTAATTAACATTAAGTATACAGACCATTTTATTTATATTTATTGATAAGGATAATTCCGTAGATTCATGAAACCATAAAAGGCGAAAATATTGAATTAAAAGTACGTATTAAAATATAACACGGTGGGCCAACAATCCTCCTGTGGTGCACCCCCACATCCTTATAAAATGCACATCGTTTTATTTCTTGTAATAAATTATTCAGAAAACAAAACAATGTTTTCAGAAATAAAAGTTGTCGCGCTCTCCCAAAATGGCGTTCAAACAAGCCTCGATGACGAATTTGATTTGAGTTGGTTTTTTGATCACTGGCAATTATTATGCTATACTATACCACCACCAGGTTGTCACTAGCTTCCAATATCTGAGAGCAATAATAACTGAAAACATGGATGAGGATGCTGAAATAAGGAATAGACTAGCAGCAGCAAACCGAGCATATTTCTCCCTAGCAAAAATCATAAGGAGTAGGCTATTGAGCCGTGCTACGAAAATCAGGATCTACAAGTGTCTCATACGGCCAGTAGCATCTTATGCCTGTGAGACGTGGACTCTCAACAAGTCCGTTGCGCAGAAAGTGGACCGATTTGAAAGAAAGATCCTGAGGCGAATAATCGGCCCTGTCAGAGAAAATGGTACACGGCGACTGCGTAAGAATAAGGAGCTGTATAAAGAATACCAGGACCTGAGTATCTCTAATTTTGCCAGAATACGATGAATTAAATGGCTTGGCCATGTTATTAGGATGGAAAATGGTAGGTGCCTCTCGAAGGTCTGCAAAAATACCCCAGTCGGGACCAGGCCTAGGGGAAGACCTAGATCTAGATGGAAGGACAAAGTATTTGCTGATGTAAGAGAAGCTGGAATAAACACGGGAAAAGCTGTAGACAGGCAATACTGGGGCAGAGTGATTGAGCTGGCCAAGGACCGCTTTAGGCGTCTGTCATGCCAATAGAAGAAGATACCACCATTAGGGCGGATTCACACTATCGCTCCGCTCCCGCTCCACTCCCGGTCCGCTCAAATATTCTAAAGAGAAATAGACAGAGAATTCCACTATCGGTACCGCTCCGGTCTCGCTCCACTCCCGGTCCGCTCTCGCTCTACCCCATTCACACTAGCGCTCCGCTCCCGCTCCACTCCCGGTCTGCTCAAATATTCTAAAGAGAAATAGAGAGAGGTTAATCACAATATTGGCCCAGGTCCGGCCTCGCTCCGCTCCCGCTCCACTCCCGCTCCACTCTCGCTCCACTCTCGCTCCGCTCCCGCTCCACTCTCCTAAAGTCTTTTCATATTCAAATTATATAATTTTACACCGTTCACGATTGAAGCCATTAATAATCGAAACCGTCTGTATTTGAATTTTAATTAATAATTAACTTTCAGTTATTAAAGTATTTATTTATTCATCAATTTTACGGCCAAAAAAGTTCAACTTTAAAATATATATATATAATTATAAATTAATTTAATTAATGGTGAAGAAATAATTTAAATTTTTTTTTCCGAATGTATTCGAATACGCTTGAAATGATAAAAAAAAAAAAAAAAAAAATCACCAACAATACGCGCGGTTTTTCGACGTGAAAAATTCATGTTATGTTTGAGATATATTTTGCTATGAATTAATGTACTCGTATAAAATGGTCACCGATTTATTTATTGACTACATACTCATTGCTATTAAAAAATATCGTTTAATTTGAAACGAATAAAAATGCAGTATATTATGAAAAATGTCAGATCATTAACAAAAAAATAATTAAAATATTAATCAGGAAAAGAAGAGAACACAATCGGTAAATTTGTAGCATTTGCCGATTTCAACTTGAAATTTTCAAGCGTATTCGAATACATTCGGAAAAAAATTTAAATTATTTCTTCACCATTAATTAAATTAATTTATAATTATTATTAATAATTATCATTGTGTTGCAATATATTCTTCTTATAATATTTTTTGATAATATTATCTTCTTCATCAAGAAAAGTACACTTACCAGCTATTTCTACTAACGAAAAATTGATTTTTTTTTTGGCCGTAAAATTGAAGAATAAATGAATACTTAAATAACTGAAAGTTAATCATTAATTAAAATCCGAATACAGACAACTTCGATTATTAATGGCTTTAATAGCTTAAACCTTTCAAAATTGAACGGTGTAAAATTATATAGTGTGAATATGGTAAGACATTAGGAGAGCGGACCGGGAGTGGAGCGGGAGCGGAGCGCTAGTGTGAATGGGGTAGAGCGAGAGCGGACCGGGAGCGGAGCGAGAGTGGAGCGGATAGTGTGAATAGGCCCTTATGTATAATTTCGCCACAACTGGTCTCTTATCAAAGCATCATAATTCTAGATTTAGAATGAATAAAAATATGTATTGAAAAAATTAGTCCAGATAACATAAACTACTTTTAAATTCATTTTTTAAAAAAATGTTAAAATTACAACTTAATTTTTGAATAAACGGCCAACATTAACGAAAAACACCCTCAAATAAAACAACTGGAGGTACTATTCATCTTTAAAAATCATTAGTCAGATTTGAAAATATTTCAAGATGTTCAATAGAAAACGGCCAAAGGTGGCAGTTTTTGCCTTGCAGTTTATTAAATGTTCATAAACAAATATCGAATTTTATTATTTGGGTTACATAAATATAAAAATGTTACCAGAAAGACTAATACCACACTTTTTTTTATTTATTTTTTTTTTACGGAACAATGAATTTTTTAAACTAAATGCACCACCAATAGATGTCGCGATCGGAATATACCACTCGCAAACAAAATAAAAAAAAATATATATAGCTAACGATAACATTGGTAGATTAAGGTAGTGGAATTACAGGGAAAGAGAAATAATTGTCTTCTTCTCCAACCCTATTTATTTATTTTAGGTTTCCAAGTGCTCTTCCGTCTGTTATTGTGCTAGGCTAACAGGAACACTCTTAACTTGGTGGTTAACTTAGAATAACATTTATAATTAAATAAATAAGCCTTACTCTGTTGTAGCATTAAAATTAACAGTGCCATGAGATAATTTTATATAAAAAAAAATCTGGTGCGTGCGCGCAACACACAACTTTCACTTACCAACTTACTTAGATTAGAAATTGACGTGTTTTGCTAAATATCATTTCCCAAAGTCACACATTTTTCTACATTCATATCTTATTTTTGTTAATCGTTAAAGCCGTTTTTGAGTAAATAAAAAAAACACGTGAAAATGATACAAAATTTATTAAGTAAAGTCCTCCCTCCGGTTGATCAATTGTAATGAAATCTTTACAGTCGTATCTCGGGCATATAAATACATTAAATACCAAGTTTGATCAAAATCGTTGAAACCGTTTTTTAGTAAATAAAAAAACATGTGAAAATGATACAAAATTTATTAAGTAAAGTCCCCCCTCCGGTTGATCAATTTTGATGAAATTTTTACAGTCATATTTCAGGCATATAAATCGATCAAATACTCAGTTTAATCAAAATCGTTAGAGCCGTTTTTGAGAAAATCGAAAAAAACTTAAAAAGTTATTAAATAAAGTACCCCCTCCCTTTGAGCAAATTTGATGAAATTTTTGCTGTCACATCGCGGGCTTATACATACTCTAAATACCCAATTTCAGGTTCGCACGGTTTATAGTTTTTGAGCTAGTCTGTTCACACACACACACACAGACACACACACACACACACACAGACCATTTCGCGGGACTTGGTTATTTTGACTCAGGGGACCCCAAAACGTGTATTTCCGTTGAAAACCGGAAGTCGAAAATTTTCACGATCGCAATACTTCCACTTACTATATATTTCATATATAGGTAAGTGAAAGTAATAAATATAAAAGTTTAATGGGTTAATATAATAAGAAATGGGATTAAATATTTATTTCCACCCTGACCATCTTTCGATCCCATTTACTCTATTAACAACGAGTTTCTTCAGCCTTAGTGAAAATATCTGTTATATTTTGTATTTGTAATTATTTATTATTTTCGTTTGACTATTTTGTAGACGAACTATTAGGTAAATGAACTAAAAAGGAATTTCTCATAGAATAGATAATATAAAATGCAATTATAAGAACATAAATTATTACAGTAATTATATAAACTCACTCAATTTGCCAATATCAATTACATATAATATAAATTGTATAAATATTATTGTTAATAAAAGATATAAAAATATTTAATATGAATTTATATATAATTTATAAATACTCAAAATATAATATTTATTATTAAAATGAATATTTATTATTTAAATTCACACAATTATATTAAATGCTTTTAATATTTATTGTTAATAATGGCTTCACAGGGCTATAATACCATAGGTCCATTATGTAGGCCCAATTTACAACATGAGGAGATTATGCTTCGTACGCCTCGTCAATATTTTCCTCGCTGATAATGGCGAAGGTAAGCCATAGCTTAAAGCCCAGCACACGGCTGCTAAATAATAAATTGCAGCTGCGGCAACATTATTTAGCGTTGTGTCGGTTTGGAATTCCGGGCAGTTGGTGCTTTATGGCCAAAGCGAGGGTTTCACGGAACGCCGATTATAGAAGGCCATCTCCAAACCTGTACCGATATATATTGCCAAAGGTAGGGGTATATTTCCAAAGTCAGGAGGCGGCTAGCACCTGTGTCCGGCATTCGGGAGGGGAGATTCGGGGAGGGAGGACACGATCCGGGTATAAATTACTCCTCATATTTAAGGTGTTCCTTACTTTTTGTTAGTGAAGGTATTTTGTATTCCACTTTTTTTTTCTTTAAATATAAAAAAAGATACATATCACATCCAATATGGTATAACCTTCGATCAACACCTCACCTGGAATCATCACATTTCCCAAATCACCCGAAAATCCATCCCAGTCCTCAAGCAGTTACTAAAATTCAGAGACTCATTTCCTCAAAATACCCGTCGTCTTTTAGTATCCTCCCTTATCCTTCCACACTTCTATTACAGATGCCTGGTGTACGGTGGTCTGTCTGGTGAGCTCGAGATAAGGCTTAAAAGATTGATGAATCGTTTCATGAGATTTATCCTTGGTCTCCCGAGACACTCTCACATCTCCGAATATTATTCCCAGCAAAGTTTCCTTTTTCCTAATTTTCGAAGACGGTACCTGCTCGGCTCCTTCCTCTTCCAAACCCTAAGAGCAAAAAAACCCACATACATTCTTGACCTCCTTACCCCACGTTCGTCCATCCATCAGCTAAATACTAGATCTCAACTTCAGACTTGTATATCCCCACTCATAGAACCGCCTGTTTCAATAAATCCTTCGTTGTTCGTGCCACCTAGTTTTGGAATTCCTAACCCGGATCCGTTCGTCAAGCTTCCTCCCTAGCCTCGTTCAAACACCTCTTATTTCTCCATCTCCTGGAACATCAATCCTCCCTGCAGATGTAAAAATTATTATTTTCTTTGATATAGTCATGAAGGTTTGTAAAAATACTTCAGTTTTATTATTTATTTATTTTAATAATGGCACTCTTCTTTTTGTTATTTATATTTTTTACAAAGCACGTGAATACTGAAGTTACGATTTATTTTCATTTATTATTAAAGTGTATATTTTTAGTTTTAATTTCAACAATTGTATATAGCATAGCCAGATAAATGCTGCCTGAACAAATTGTTAACAATGTTATTCTTAGGGGACTAAATGTCCCAGAATAAAGTAAAATTTTTTCATTTCATTTCAAAGATAAATCTCAAATCAATCTGTATTTTAAGTTACTTAACATCTTCACAACATTTTCTCAACTTCCTTTCCGGCATTAATAACCTTGGCTCATAGAAACCGAAAATGTTGGGCTGAAGTATAAACCTAATGTCATGATTTTGAGACGATGTTCCTTCCCCCTCCTGACAAGGGATGCCAACGCAAACGCTATAATGCAGGCGGAGTTCTACAAGAAGCAGTCGTATCGCCAATATTTCTTACTATAAGAATATTTTTAGTGTGCTTCCAACAATCAGTTTTAGTACAAGCCAGTTTTCCAGTCATTATTTAGGTTTTTTTTAATTTAAAAAAAAGTATGTATTTCTTATCAAATTAGCTTTTTGTTATGGGGAACATTTGTGTTATTTTTAGAAAACCTATTAAAAAATGTGAGTAAAAGTTCATAAGTTTATCCACCTTGTCCTCCGAATCCTCCAATGGTTCACTTAATGATGAGCTTACGTTATATTCTAATTAGTTGATAATATTGTTATTCAAATATACAATTAAAAAGCTTCGAGATATATACTCTGTGTATATTTTATCTAAAACTAAAAAAATTAAGTTGACTTTTAACCCTAGGATGGCCAAGGGGGGATTCCTGGAGCCCTCAAGATTTTTAAATGCCGAAATTTCCCCAAATATGGTCTTTAAAAATTTGAAATAAATTTTATTTGTCAGAAAAATACTGCAGATTATAAAACTAGGGAAAAAGGAACATATAAACATTTACAATACAAAAAAACATATTCCAGTTTCGAAACACATAGAACAAATAATTTTAATTCAAAAACCTAATTTTCGGTACTTGAACTTGAAATATATATGGAGGAGGACAGTTCATTTCAAGATTACCAGTGTGCCACAAAAAAAACAAAAAACAAAAACCAGGGATTTTTTCTTTATTTTTCAAAGAGGCCCAAAATTTGTGCTACCTTTATTTATGTATATTTTTTGTTGTAGAGTTTTTTTTTTTACTGAATAGAAATCTCAAATGAGACCTTAAACACCCAATAGGTAGGAATTTTAGACAGAAACAGCAAATTGAAAATCTTTCAGGAGCAGATATTGACACCATATCTTCCAGCAGTGGGGCGAAGTTGGGAACTTTAATTTAAGTTGGATCGCTGGTGGCTGGTAATAATCCCTTTGTGGTTTGAAGTTAGGGATGGAAGAAAACTCAATGCGGGGCAAGCCCTAAGCTCCCCGGTACACTCCGTAGTTCCAAGACCGCCAACAAGGGTCAAGGCATTTCAACTTGGATTTAATATGGATGGTGTTCATGGAACAATAAGGAACTGTTCACAGCGGAGTAAAAACGAAGCATATTTTTTTTTTAATAATAATTAATTTTGAGAGTAAAGCCTATTTAAAATTATAAAACCTTGTGAATTTCCTTTTTTTATAATTTTTATTTTGCCCTTTTTTATAATAATTATTAATTTTTGTTTCTGTAGCTACAGAAACAAAAATTAATAATTATTTCGTCCACGAAAGGATGAGGAGACCTTAAAACCTTTTGAAGAAACTAAAAAGAACCTATCAGAAGCTTCTGAGCTTTTTCATCCGCATCCAAACGCTGAAATGTCCATTGCTTGCGACGCTTCAGATATAGTCATAGGCGCCGTCTTACAACAAAGGAAAGAGAACACGTGGTACCCTCTTAGTTTTTTCTCCAAGGCACTTACATCCGCCCAGAAGAAGTATTCAGTTTGTGACAGAGAGCTCCTGGCGATGTATGAGGCTGTTAAGCATTTTCGGCCACTAATAGAGGGAAAAATCTTTTACATCATTACAGACCACCGTCCACTCACTCACTTAATATAATTCAGAAGTATATTTTATGATTTAGTCCAATTCGAGGCCGATTATATAATAAAGGTTCAAATATAGGGATTTAAATCTTAAAATCAATATATCGCCGATCGATCGCATTTAATCGATCTAATTCTATTATGGTATTTTAGCACCCTTCACCCTCTACCAGTATGGAAAAAATCATAACCAACTATTGCCTACTAGAAGTTATATCAATTTAAATACTTCGTAATTCAAATAATTCTTTTCGTAATTACAAACTCAACCTGGATAAAATTAAACCGCTTTTTTATCCAATAATTTTAGAGCCATTCTTCTTATTTATAAAATATGTTTGGTGCATTAATATAAAAATTAAAGCTCAATAGGGAAAAAAATTGAATTTATTTTTAGCGAAATCTATGCTCACCTCTCTGATATTATTTTTTTTCTATAGAGCTTTATCTTTTATATTATTCCACCAAACATATTTTATGAATAAGAAGAATGACTGTAAAATTACTGGATAAAAATGGGTTTTGATTTCTTCCACATTGACTATGTAATTTATGAAAAGAAATTATTTAAATTGATATAACTTCTATTATTGGCAATAGTTGGTTCTGATTTTTTTCACATTGGTAGAGGGTAAAGGGTGCTAAAATACCATAATAGAATTAGATCGATCAAATGCGATCGATCGGCGATATATCGATTTTAAGATTCAAATTCCTATATTTGAACCTTTATTATATAAAGGATTCATATAAAAATCAATTTTGAAATACTTAGAGTGATGGTATTTTTGTTCGTTTTTTATTCTCACCAATAAAGAAAAACATATGCTCTTTATTGAAAAAATAATTATTTGATTATTGTCATTCGATCAGGAGTTACAGATTTTTGACCACTAAATGACATTTTCCCACTGTGCGACGTGTTTTGATAATAAATAAATTCAGAACATTCACAGAAAGTTGTTTTATCTACTTATTTTTGTTTGTTATTGCCCATAAGTTATAAAGTATTATAACTATTGCAAAACGTGAAAGCCTTCAGCAGTATTCGATGTATTTTTATTTATTTTTTTAAGGAGAAAAATTATAATTTCAGCAATAAATTGATATAACTTCTATTATTGGCAATAGTTGGTTCTGATTTTTTTCACATTGGTAGAGGGTAAAGGGCGCTAAAATACCATAATAGAATTAGATCGATCAAATGCGATCGATCGGCGATATATCGATTTTAAGATTTAAATCCCTATATTTGAACCTTTATTATATAAAGGATTCATATAAAAATCAATTTTGAAATACTTAGAGTGATGGTATTTTTGTTCGTTTTTTATTCTCACCAATAAAGAAAAACATATGCTCTTTATTGAAAAAATAATTATTTGATTATTGTCATTCGATCAGGAGTTACAGATTTTTGACCACTAAATGACAACATTTTCCCACTGTGCGACGTGTTTTGATAATAAATAAATTCAGAACATTCACAGAAAGTTGTTTTATCTACTTATTTTTGTTTGTTATTGCCCATAAGTTATAAAGTATTATAACTATACCAAAACGTGAAAGTCTTCAGCAGTATTCGATGTATTTTTATTTATTTTTTTAAGGAGAAAAATTATAATTTCAGCAATAGTTGAGTTTTTTCTTTACCATTTTTAGTATTTTAATTTTGAATGGGAATCGATATTAATTATTAATCTTTAATGCCGTTCCAGAAATTGACAAGTGATTTTCGATGATTTCTCCAGCAAAAACCACCTTATATTTCATTCAGAAATCTATTATTGAACAACCCCATCATTCCATAGTAATAACATAAGAAAAACGTAACAACAAAACATTATCACAACCATCAGATAGCCTTAACATGTAATATTGTTGCTCTAAAATACTTAAAGCATTTTATACGTTGTATCATTAATACAAAGTCAATGTATTAAGGGGATTTGAAAAAGAAAATTATTAAACTAAAGTATAATTAATAAGGACTCTATTACATTCTTATCTTTGAAAATGCGAAAATGCAAAAGTCGAAAATTTTCACGATCGCATATTTCATATATGGGTAAGTGAAAGTAGAAAAATTGGCAATTCAGCAAGTAGATTCATTCTCATTGAACTAATACTTCTTTCGAAAATAAAATCTTTTTTCCTTTTAAGCATTGTGATCGACATTGTTTTGAAATTTCTTTTTTTTTGGCTTTTAGTTATTTTTGAACATAAGTCTATCCATATCAGTTTAAAGGGCATTTTTGCTTTGCTTCTCTTCAAGTTAAATGTAAAAATCAAAGTATATTATTTCAGTAGAGAAGGAAGTAGGAAGGAAGGAAACATAAAAAAAAAAAAATTGTGGAAGTTTTTTTTTATGTTTTCAAAAGTTCGATTGGTGAAATGAAAACCATTCAACGAAAACCTATTCATTATTATATGTAACACCTTATTTAGCATTGATCGAGTACTTCGAAAGGCTACATACAAATAAAGGCAGCAATAGTATATATTTAGAGACGTGAAACAAAACTGTATGATTTTGTCTATTACATTGAAAAGAGTTGTAGATTTCTTGTTGGAATAGTTACCTAACTGTTCTGTTCTGGATCTTCGAGAATCATCTACTGCATTCTAGAATGATCTATGTACTAAATATAAGAAGCAATGGAATAGTTTTAGTCTTGCTCGGTACATCTAAACATATGATTATTTTTGTTACTGTATTGCTGCAAGTAGTTACCTTGTTAATAATTTCAGTTTTTATTGTTTATCTGACATTATGAAATTATTATTTTTGTCAAATAAAAATTATTTGAACCTAAAATAGTTATTTGACTTATTAATATTTAAGGAATAGAGGGAATTCAAAAAACAATCAGAACGACAAAAACAAAAAAGACCGTTCTATTGATTCCTTCATTGCAAAACCTGTAAGTGGAAAAACTAAAAAAGATTTATAAATGATTTTATATGAAGAGAAAGGTTTTGCTCTGCCTGGGATATGAACAAGGTCTCAGATTCGAAGCGGGATTGGCATGGTAGTGTTAAATAATCATAAATATATATATAAATATATATAATATATATAAATATATAAATATATATATAATACATAAATATATATATATATATATATATATATAAATTAATTATAAATAATCAAATAATAATAATAATTTATAAATATTTCATATGACATTATTAAGACAAAGACCTATTGTATTAAGAAAGGTTTTGGTTACACATTTTGTATAAGCCTATGATACACCAGGAAAAATCAGACCGTTATAAAACATAACAAAAAAAAAATGTTTTCGCCATAAACGTTAGTTTGAATGAAGTCAGACGAAAGTATAAATAAATAAAAATCACTTAATAATTTTTTATCTTAACCATAATGCATTTTCATGTTAAATTGTTTGAATAGTTCAATAACACGACAGCAGTCGGTGGTGTGTTTTATTCGGAATTGATGTACGTCAGCTCAGTAAAACAGCACGCGAATGAAGACAATGGTTGTCGAAAACAATATTTAGCAGAAATCAAGTATATTCGTGAGAAAATGAAGTATTAAGAGAGAAAAAAAAAGGTTAAAATGGATTATGAATTTCGTAATGGTGTGTTATATTCGTCCATGTACAAGATTTTCCTTTGCGCTAAACGCGTTGTTGCTTATATGTAGAACGATTAATCCTCCTTTTCATCCTCTTAGTTGATATGGGGACTCTTCGCTCTACAGTTAGTACCATGCGAATCTCATCTATCACGTGTCTTAGGAAAATTGATTTGAACATGTTAGATATTCTTAAGCAATAAACACAGCCTGGAACACATATCTTATATTATTTTTTATTTTTGGACAATCCTCTTGCGGGATCACTTAATTTACCGTATATCATTTTCAATTTCCTCCCCCTTCAAAAAAAAAAAAAAGAAAAGAAAACCCCGTGCTTGTTTTTTCTGTTTTTGTAGCCTAAACATTTTCAAGAAACATGTTTGAGTAACAGCAACTAACGAAGACGTCGCTTTCCTGGTGGCGGAAAATTGAAGGAAGGAAATGGATTCAGGGAACGTTGCTATGAGATAAATCAGGACTCGTGATCACCTTGCGTGGATGATCATTCTTATACGTCAGCTGCTACGCAGGGCGCAATACGTCTCCTTGATGGAACGCCCGTCCAAAGGTAGCTCTTCTTCGCCGACGGCGGACAATGCCTTCTGGTCTTCGGGATTGTAGGATATGCGAAACCAAATGCTCAGGATTACACATTAGTAATTAATGAGTAATAATAATTTAGGCAAATTATTTTGCATGCTCAGATAGCAAAACTAAAATTCCTTTAAGTATCTCTGACATGGTTTACGAGAAAAAAAAAAAAGATAATAGGCAATCAATATTATTTCATAGCGGGGTAAGAAAAAATAAAAACAAATAAAATTTACAATTACAAGACAATCGAATTGATCTTTTTTTTTTTTTAATAGACATCATTTGTATGGTTAAAAGTTAGTTTAAGCATCAATGAGACTTTGCGGTTATTTGTTAAAATAGCATAATAGATTAATGGAAGAAATAAAACTATAAACTTAGGTATAGATAGGTAGATAAAAATTGTTTATTGGCTTTAACGTTACAAAATATAGCCATAGAGCCTGGCCCATATTGTTCTGGTATGCTAGTGTTGTTCTAATCCATACAAATGGTTCTAATTCACTGACCCCACTAGGCAGATGTAAATCTCCAACCTCGCCTGCATGCACTCTTCCTATTTTTTTATTTATTTTTTCACTTTTGCTTATTATTGTTATCGATTTTTGTATTTAGAACCGATTTTACAAAACTAGTTTTCATAATTTCTCTTTGCAATTTATTTTATCTACAATCATTCCAAATTCGATGTCACAAATAGCGGTACCTACTCAAAACTAGTCTCTTGACAATCAAACTCTAGAAAATTATTGGATCTAAACAGAAGTTAAAAATTCTTTAGTATAGATGATTTCATAGATCATGCAACCTTACCTTCCATCTATAGGATTTATCAGATACAAATTTTCGGATTGAACACTTACCTGCAACAAAAATAATACATTCAAAATTAATACTTAAATTTTATGATATGGTATTAGTCAAAGAATGAATAAATTAGCCAAAATATTTCTGTTCATTTTTGGATCAACTCTGGGATATAGAGACCATGCAGCGTGTCAAACACTCAACCTCTATCTGTTATCTATTATAAAAATAATTAATAAAACGGGATTAATCGATTTCTGTTGAGCAGTTCTAACGTTAACAACATTTAAAAAGGAAACATTGCTTATACCCCTTGGGCCAAAATAATATTTTTAATTTAGCAATGAATATACTAAACATCTTCCCTAGAACGATGATGCTATTCACTTTTCTGTAAAAAGGTGGAGCTGGGATTTCACGAACGTCCCACCGATTTTGGTCGTAGAAAGTCGGAAACGAACCTTTAAAAACATTTTTTCATCTATATAAACGTTAACATACAAACTATCTATTGCGCTTGTTGTGTAGAGCGAGGTAAGTCATTGCTGTGAGAAGTTTTAAATTTTAAAAAAATATCAACACTTTATAGATGAGATCTTGATGAATAAATTTCAACACTTATCACTTACCAATCGTCATAAGTGCTAAAAAAAAAAAAAAAACTTTTAAAAAACTGATTCGACAAAAGCTCAACGCTTTCTTTCGCGTTTATATTAAATCCAAGAGGTCTTAATTAAACCTAAGGTGTCACTGACACCCAAGAATAGCCATCCGAGGATTAAAACATTGCTCGTTTGGAAGAAGACTGCCACAGCATGAAAATTTTAATTTATTTTTTTATGATCGTTAGACTGCAAATGAAATTATCTTTTTTTGAGAAAACATCTAGAGTTTCAAATCAAATATTTAACACTAGGGAGACGTCGAGGCAGCATTCCATAAGAGTTAACAGATAAATATAATGGCTGCGACATGTGCTTCTCCTGTAAAATAACACTTTTTTGGGTTGTGACAGCCTTCATCCAAACGAGCGACATATGGTGTAGCTCACTGCCAAACCGTCTAGTTTGCTACACCATCACCTCTGTTAATATGAAAACCCGAAGGCTCTCATCCTGAGCTTAAGGAAGGATCTAAGGTAAGCTGCTCAACACTCAATTAAGACTGAGTCGGTACATGACACAGAGTGAATGCCCGGCCAAACCAGCGCGGGTACCAGGCCATGATTGCTTCGCTGCTAAGAACATGGGCTCTGGGAGGATTCGGAATGAGTAATTTAGTTGTCCCACTCAGCTTGTTCTCCATTAGTCCCTCACAAGGAATTACTTACTTAGCTCCCCCTTACTGAATACATCGGATTCGGAAACCTCTGCCAGTCCAATTCAGGTTGTAATATCAATTAGCGAAGCCACCTATTTCTAGGACATAATTGATCGGGAAGATCTTTAAATTTAATAATTTTAAAAATCATCAGATTTAGAGCAAGCCAGTAAGGCTTGCAAATGAAGATTTGGTTGGAACAGCATACCATTAAAAAAAACAAAAAAAACAAAAAACAGAATAAGTAGCCAAGTTATTTTAACGGTCAGTAGGCGACTTCCCAAACCTTTCTATAGTGGCTAACAAAGGAATATAAGGCTACAGTCATGAAACAATTTGTACGCTCCATTAGTAGTAGTTCCGTTAGTAGTAGCTGTTCCAAGCAAATCTTCATTTGCAAGCCTTAATGGCTTGCTCTAAATCTGATGATTTTTAAAATTATCATCTGTAAGATACCCAGATATTATATTTTAGGGTGGCTTAATCATGCAAGAACCTTCCGATCTTAGGAGATATCCAGCCCCTAACCTACTCAGATTATATGCCAATAGTGGTCAATTCCTCCTATTCGAGAAAAGTTACGAAAAAAATATGAGTTATCTCTGAGATCCTATGCGATTAACTTTTTAAATGTTCATTTATTATTATTTCTGGTTTTGATAATGCATATGATTTTGGAAAATTTTAAACCACTTTTTAGTAAATAATTAATTAACTATAAAAATAGTTAATAATAATAAAAATAATCTTTATTGCTTTAAAGGTTTTACAGCACTATGTAGCAAGGAGTTTATTTTTTAAACAAATATACATACATAATACAATACATACATATATTAATATCAATATTATACATGGGTAAAATATTATTTCTTAATTATATTATCGATAATATACCATTTCCTTATAATAATTTATCTAACCAAAAAATTTGTATGCGATGCAAAACCGACAGAAATGGAGATAAAAATAGAAATTTACAAGAATAAATAAAATTTTTGACATGTCACATGACTATCTCCATTAATACATTAAAAAGCATCCTAATCTTCATAAACATTAAAAATCTTCTTATTTTTAAACTTTCTACAATGAAAATAAAGATATCTTTAAGTTTATTAAAGTCCGTGAATGCTAAGTTGTCCTGGAACATTTCTTTATTTGTTTTCTTAATGTTACAGTATTTTATAAGAAATTGGTTTCTGATCGGATTTAAAATGTGACATGATATGAAAATTGTCTGGTTCATTCTTGTTGTAAATAGGACATGAGGATTTCGGATCAAAATTATATAGGATTGAGTTCATTATGAGTCTCTGAAATTTGGAACCAGCTAATCGTACTTGTGAGATTAGTCTTATTTTATTTATATGGCATCGATATTTTACATAATCTTCATGTTAGGCAAGCGTTGATATATTTCTATATATGTCGCTAAATGAGGATTGTATTGCTTTATCTTTGCTTTAAAAAAAATATTGATAAAGCAATACAATCCTCATATGAAATGAAATATGGTTAAAGTATACTTACTCTCTTTATTTTAGATTTATATTCAGTCTCTTCACCACTTTGAATTATCACACTGTTTTTTCCCCGTTAATTGATTTAATAATCCATTTGATTTTGTTTGTTTTTCTAGTAAATTAGGTGCAAAACAGCAAAGTACATCGTAAAAACTATTTTAATGTAATTTAATAAAATTTGAAGAGAACTAAATTTAGCAATCTGGCCAAGTACTGGACTTTTCTATATATTACGAGAGGGGGAAATTTCTATCCTTCATACATTTAATATCACCGATTCAACCTTCGGTGAAAACGGTAACCCGTCTACATAGATAAGAGATAGAGGTCTACCAAAGCATATAAATTCCTTGATCGTACAAGGACTCGCATTTGAGTGTAAGCGGCACGTTGTACACTTTATTTTATAAAATATTGTGACGGAAGAAACCTAAAAAGATGTTTCGAAAGGTCCTAAACGTTTGGGACGGGTTAGAGAATGTTTGAGAGTATTCACTGGCTGTCTTATGGAAGTGAGGCATGCGGAGCGAGAGTTAACCTGGTGTGCAATTCCGTTTAAGGATATTATTTAAGTACTCATGGTGGTTTGTTAAATAGTTTGTTTTAATTTAATGATAGCCAAATTAATCAAGTGTTGTAATATATTGCTCAAACCTTTAATTGACCATTTAAAATAGGTATCTATTTTAATTTTTTGTATCAAATTCTTTCTAGCCCTACTTTTGGCCTACAAATGGCCTGTTGTCTGAAACAATAAAATAAAAAATAAAAACAACAATAGCCTGACATTTTTTATTATGCGAGCTTCTTAGTTGAAAATACTTTTATAGTATTATTTTCTATATACTAAAATTAAAATTTTTTTTTTTCATAATTTAATAACTGTGGAATTGTAGTGACTAAAAAAGCAACATTTGTGCCTTAAGAAGCCGCGAATACTTGAGTGTAGATCTTTATGTTATGTTCCTTTTCTTGGGGAAAAATTTAAATTTTACGTTAACTTAGCTTTAAGAAGAGAATATTTAACTTATAAAATTGACAAGGTGATCAATTCTAACTGAAATAAGCAGCTAGCCTCACCTTCCGAAATTGAGGGATGAATTATTTCCTCAACGAGAGAATGAGGTAAATAGTGAATGACAAAGTTGGTAGGGGCTGAGCAGGTGGGCTGTAGGGCAGCTTTTGCAAGTTGGAAACTCCTAGCTGGGAGTTCCTCGATCAGCTGTCACCGCCCTCACCTACCATCCCCTAATCGTCGGGTATCTCCAATCACTACCTCTCATCAATTTACCCTCAAAATTTATTATTCAAGGACTAAAATGATATCTAGTTGGAAACGGTATCGACGGGAATATTATTAATCATTAATTCATTACTACTGCAATCATAAATAATTATTAATGTGATTATTTCGGAATGGTATAGTAACACAAATGTGAGTTTAAATAATTTTATTTACCTAAAATTCTTATGAAAATATGTTAAAGGACTAATAAGAACTCAAATTAATAACAACGCTACAAACAGTAACTGCAAGTGACATAACAGTGACTCAAAAGTAATCTTAGGCTTCGATATCCAAGACCTGACTGAGATCCTAATCCATCGTTTCTTATATTAAGTCCGATGGAACATCCCAGAAACGTCTAGATCCATCCGTAACATACGATGACGTACTATAACAGGAATGTAACGGTTCCGGAAAATTTACGAACTCTCAATGAAACAGAATTAATCATATGATTTTTTTTTTTTTATGATACAGTATTATAAAACTATTTTGATCACTACACTTTTACGGTGAAAATGTTATTGATGTGCTGATTGAAAATTACAATAGTAAAAATTTTATATGCCTTTTCCATCATGGATAATAATAAAACTAGCCTTTGCTCAAATCAATCGAAAAACCAGACAGCATTGTGACCATGAAAAAAAAAATTTCGTAACCAGTATGTCACAATTGGAAAAGAGGCTTAAGTGAGTTTTTTGTAACCCCCCGAAATGAACCTTACACCGCAGAACTTGAAGTAGAACGACCAGTAGACTCATTGAATAAATCCAAGAATATTTACAGCTAATATAAATGTATATGTCCCACAAGAAAAATTAGAATATAATATTGATGTAGATACTGAAAATGTATTAATCAGTGGTGTTTTCAATTAAAAAGTTAGTAAGATATTAACTATTTAAACTAACTTATCAACTATTCAAAAATAAAAATAAAAATAAATAAGAAAAATCTGGTTGGTTATATGTTCCAGTTTAGTAAGGAAGAGTGTTTTGTTCCAGGTTTTCTTTAAATGAAGGAGTATCTTCCATGTGTTATATAAATTTATTTGTCCCTAAGTTTCGGGCTGTTGGCCCATACTCTGGGGTTATCTATTAGTTCCATCGCCAATTGTCCCTATTTAAAGTTGTTTGTTTTATATGTACATATAACTGTCATAACATACAACTTATTTTACACTATCAACCTCCTTCTAACATCACTTGGCTCTGGACTAATTTCACTGTCACATGTTCTAACTGTCTAAAGTACATGTGATAAATTAAATATTGGAAATCTGTCAGCCTGTCAGTGGCAACATAGAAAACAGCCAATGGAGTGATTATATGACCTCATGAATGTTAATTGGGTATTGTTTTGATATTAGCTTTAGGCAGTCTCTGCAGGACGGAAACCGCGGTAACATGGAAGGTAAAACAATAAAAAAGTCATTTGATTCCATTAATTCAGAAGCAACTTTATTTTTTCTAAAAATTGCTTACAAGTTTAATCCTTATTTATTTTAATACCTCATTAACGCAGTTTAAGTTAATGGAGATAAAAAAAATATATTTGATTTAAATATAGTTCATACGATTTTTCTGAATAGATAAATGTACCAGACTGAAAAACTTTTTTGATAGAAATAATAATTATAAGCTAAAAAAAATTTTTATCAAACAAAAAATGTCTATGTCCTATATTTGTATATATTCACTTTATTTTAGATCTCCAATTCTTAAATACTTAAGAAATATTACAGTAACCATCCTACCGGAAAGCATTCCGCTTTTTCTTAATGTGAATACCTTCTTTTATTCCAGAAAAAAAAGATGAAAAACAAAAGAAGGTCTAAAAGAATATCCAATTTTAAGCTCTCCTTTTTTTTGGCAACGGATAGGAGTCTCGTAAACTGAGTTTGAAATAAATAGAATAAAAGCATGTCGGGAATGGTAACTGGGACCTTACATTAAAATTATAAAGGATCTCATGGTTACAGGATGTTCTTTGGTCAAGAATAAGTTATCATCTTTTTTTTTATTTCGTTACGTGCCAATTTTATATTTATAATTATAATACTAATAAATTGATTAAACAAACTCAAATCTATAGATGGGCTTATATAATAATGGCTAAATTTAAATAATAGGAAAAAAATAGTTATCATTTTACCCTAATTTATAAGCTATATACTATACTATAACTTAAGATAATAGATCAGGAGTATTTTTTTCTAATCTTTCTATATTTATTTCTATAATGCTCCTTATTTTCCAGGTCTCGTACCATTTAAGGAACTGGCTAATTCATTGCACAGTAATCTGAGAAAAGAAAGCTTCGTTTGCGGAGGGTCATACACTGTTCTATTTCCAACTTTGGAATTGGAAGACTTAAAGGGAACGGATTTCATTCAGCGTACATTTCGCTGTTGTTATAGATCTTTCGGCTTATTCTATCCTCAATACTGGGATTTAATTTACTAGGTATTTAATATTGAGACCGAAATCTCAGTTTAACGCGGTAGACTGAGATCCATAAACGTTCTGAAGTTCATACCGGCAATGTCCGGTATGTTATCTATGTTTTATATGATTAGAGGCTAGAAAGAACAATTATGAATAATTTGTATAAATTTAACTAAGAGAGTTGATAATATTAAGAAATTAAGACTGGATTGGAGGGAGAAACGGTAGCCATGGCAACGGCCCCACCCACAGCCGTCGCACTAACGGCACGTCGTTACTTCGTTGCTGAGTCCACAGCTTTTATAGCCGCCGCCTGCCTTATGATGGCCACGGGGGTCCCTATCCTTGATAGATTTCACCGAGTGCCTTCTCCAAGTGATAAATGGTACCTGCATTACATTATTAACGAGTTACCTGATGTCATATACAAGATTGAATGTTGGGTAAGGATGTCAGTAGTATCAGCTATGATAAAACAATCTGACGAAAAATGGTAACAAAAGAATAAAGGAACAGAAAAAAAGTAGCAGAAGAGAATTTGATAAAAATGGTGAAGACATAATTTGTAAATAACATATATTGTGGTAAGCAGTCCTCAAAAATAGACTACTTTTCCTGTTATCAGTATATCTGTATACACTATTTATCCTATTTATTATTTTGGAACAGCATGAGCCCTACTTGGTTCCTACCAAAGTGGCCTTTTTTCTTATTTTTTTTTAGATACCTAATGTTCTACGTAAGCTACTGTTATTAGGTTGATATAAACCCAAGAACGAGAAGGTATAACAAGGGGAAATTCTGTCTGCGAGTTGTTTTTTTTTTTTTTTTCTTCAATATGTCCTAATATAAACCAAATATGTCAACGTACAGCACATTTTAAATATTATAAAATATTTGCAAAAAATAACCATGGCGGATATAAAATAACACTGAACGCTGAATAATATTAATAGTAGTATAGTAATAACAGTGAAGGAATATTAACTTCCCAACGGTATAATCATCATTAAGTTCACTACAAACTCATTAAATCACTCAAATCCACTTACCTCTTTCCTTTTCCGTCGCAATGTTTTTTTTATTCATCATTCATAGTAAATTTGTTTGTACTTGGTTTTTTTTGCTTCGTGATTTTACTTCATATTCATATTTAGTTACTACATTAATATTCAATAACATTATTTTAAGTTCAAATTGAATATTTATGAAGTCTTTTGTAATAATTCCTAAGACGAATTCATAACAATTAGATTTCTTTATCCAATTTTCTCATTTGCAACTCCAACGTGTGTATCAATATGATCCTTTGCTACTGAGTAATTCTGTGGAATTTCCATGATTATTCATCATTGAACAAGATCTCTCGGCCAGATTCTTCTTAAACTGCGTCGACAGAGTAATAGGGAAAATGGAAGGAAGAAGGGTGGATTTTAGTGATTTCGGATTGAAGAATATGTTTACTAGTCGTGGATTTCACACGAGATAGCCGTGCGTGTTAGAGCACCACTTTAGCATCCTCGAACCCAGTCCGAGTTGGCTTGTATTTCGTGGCAGGACCACGGAATAAATCTCGGCCTACCCACCATGGCTAGAATAGGTCGGTTACACCTCTAGACTAAAGGCGGGTTCACACGGGGTCGTGAATTGGGCGAGAGCACTACCTGCCGGCTAGTTAGTCGTGATCACTACCACGTGTGAACTAGTGGTAGTGGGAATGTTGGTAGGGCACGACCTTGAAGTGACGGGTCGTGAAATCTCCATTTTGTTGGAGTGAGCACGCCCGCTTCAGTCGTATATCGTCCCTGGAGTGCTTGAGAAATAGGGTAGCTCTGACTCTAAAGTGCCTCAACCGAATAGGGGGCGCTTTCTGGGGCTTCAGATACCCAGCTACAATGACCATAAATAAGGGAGTAATGTTGGGTATTCTGTGGTATGCGCCCCTCAATAAACGTAGCAAATAAATACGAATTTATTTAATTGGTAGTTTTTATTTCTAAATTTCTAGGGGGGCAGCTGCCTTTCCCTGCCTCCCCCCCTGAGGACCCATGTATATATATATATACATATATATATATATATATATATATATATATATATATTCATATAATATATAATATATTCAGTGATTAATTGTACAGGTGCATGTGCATTAAATATATAAGTATTCATGTGTACATTTTTTTATTTTATTTTTTTGTCTTTTGCTTGATTTTCCTTTTTAAGGAATAATAATGATCAGCAATACATTAATAATTTATTATGAAAATGGCTTCCATCACTTTTGGTTCAAATGGCTCTTGTATCCAACACATTCTAGGTTTTTTTTTTTTTTTTTTTTTTTTTTTGGAATTTTATTAATATTTCGATTTAATTAGCTATTTTTACTCTTTCGATTTAATTAAAAATTTTTAGACTGCCTAACACTCCGCTCCCGTACACTCTCTCTTGTTTTGAACCTTTTTCAAGCGAATCCTCAACTCTTGCACTAATAGTTCGCATACAACTTTTGCGGCTTCATATTCTGCCATAACGAGAACAAGCGCGAGAGAAGCACGACCAACAAAGGCACTTTACCGTGTGAACTAGATAAGGTCGTGAGCTCCTACTGGGAGAAAGCAAGTCGTGTGACATGCGCAATACTGGTCGTGTTCTCGCCCTGTTCACTACCTTATGTGAACCCGCCTTTACTCGCCTTATGCCACACATGGTAATTTGAAATTTTATCGAAGTATGTTGGATTTTATTTAGGCATAAATGTTCTGTCAAACCGCAAATATCTGCTCTATATGTTTAAATAGGTCTCAGAAGTTTAGTTTACTTCTCTTGTTTCGTGAGTGAAGTGGAATCCTGTAATCGAGGATGCGTGACAGTTGGCTGTTTTCTCTTTTCAGTTCTAGTCTATTTAATTTTGTGAGAATGTTCTAAGTTAAAAAATTCAATAGGTTAAAAACCGGTTTGAAATACTTTTCCTTACTAGTGTACAACTTAGGGTTGGTTTCTTTACATAACTATGAATGTGATTTTTTTTTTTTTTTTTCACGTTTACTTGCCGCATTATATTTCAATAGAGAAACGAATATTAATATATTAAGTTAAAAAAAATTGAAAACTCAAATCGTCTAATTTTATAGAGGAGACGACAGTACTGTCGAGACAAATTATCTATTTAAAGTGAAATATTGGGGTAATTTCGAAGATTGAAAACATTTAAATGAAAATTATTTGGACTAGTAATGTAATTGCTAACTCACAATAAAAAAATTGCTTGATTTTGGGAAATTTTTATTTTCTTATTCGGGTAATGTTTTTAGGTAAACCGCTTGAGAAGTTTATTTCAACTTCTTATATTTAATTTTTCTCAATCTAAAAATCAACTCTGGAAAAAAAAAAACATTTTATTGCAGCTTTGCAATTAAAAAAAAAGGAAAAAAAAATCCAAAGAAGCTGATGAAAGCATTAGTTGGTTTGGGGATCCTCTTATTAAGGGAAGTAGATCGATTTTCAATCAGCCGCTTGTAGCCTAGTTCCTGGATTAGTAGCCCTCTTATCAACTCATTCGTCCCCTCCTATTCATTCCCATTCAGCCCCTTCCTATATGCCCCAAGTTTTTTTTTTTTTTATCTTTATAAAAACATACTAAAACCATGAAATAGAGGAAAATAAAAAAAATAATTTCAACAACAATGTATATTTTCAATCAATACAAATAAAACTTTAAATTAACTTTCAGTGAACAGAGAAAAAGTGGGGGAAATTCAATGGGATAGGACAGCAGGCAGTGGTTCCACGGAGGACGGATGGCAGATGGACACGGTAGCAGAATATAACAAAGTAACATGAATATACCAGATAACGCTAACTCAAGAGATGATTAGTAAAAGGTAGGGGAGGGAAATCGAGCTTAGCTCATAAAATTTTTCTCATTTTTTTATTTTCATTTATGGTTAGCTATGTTGTGATTTATTATTTTTAAATATAACGCACTCCAACACTCACTTGACACACTATCAAAACTCCCAATCTTATACAAAAGGCTAATTTATCAAATATAATACCAATTTGGACTTACGGGGTCGAGCTATAGGGCTGTACCAAACCATTAAATTCCTCTCGAATCCAATCTTTGCGATCTAAAATCCTTCGTAAAATCCTTAATGCTCCTTATTTCGCCACCAATAAAATCATTCGCAAAGACCTTAACGTTCCACATATCACCGATCAAGCCCAAACCAGACCTTCCAAAATGTAGCCATCCGAACCCACTTGTCTCCAACCACAATCCCTCCTCTTAGACGCCTGAAAAGAAGATACCTAGCGACCTTCTACGTTAATTGTATTAGTTGAAGGCTACCAATGGGTAGTTTCCCTTAATGCTTGTTTATGATATTTTCTCTTCTTTAACCTTCCGGCGGGCGCGCGGTTTATACTCACAAGAACGGGCACGGGGCGGCTATTTGGCCTTCTCCGAGTTCGTTCACTTTTCATGTGTATAAATGTGTGTTTGTCGCTGTTTTTTCGACAGTTAAATTAGGAAGACACCATTAAATTATATTATATTTTTAAATTCTTTATTTATACAATTTAAATGGGATAAAATCTTGAACATCGATAGACAGTATTTCAGCCAACTTACATCGGTCTTATTAATCTATTTATTATCATATGTAGTATATAAACAAGGTAAATATAGGAAAGAATATAACATGTGATATAACATATCATAATACATAATATAACAATGATGTAAACATAGGAAAGAATGCAATAGTATTCACAAAATTAATATAAAAGAACAAAACAATTTTTGAAATTTATTAGAATTTTTGTTATACTTTTTTGGGGAAAAAATTTATAAACAAAAAACTATCTGAAATTAACAATGGCTATTCATAATATTACAGTGAATATGCGATGTAATTGAAAAAGATATATACTTACATTGTGGTTGGATGATAGAAAAAAATAGTTCACGAAGAGGCGCGCGGCGGCAATCTGACCGCCCTTACACGCCTAACTAGACATAGGCAATGTAAGGCGTGTAATAGCTACTCTTCTTTGGAACTGACTCATACAGGCATTTCGCAAAAAAAATTTTAATGCCGACGCGCTACTTCTTGTCTAAAGTGTTAATTTAGGAATAGCAGTGGGTCACGCTAGGCTGCGCTGGCTTATTGACACATAATTGAATATTTTTTAAAAAGGAGGCCAAATTGCCATCCGCGCGCCCGCCGGAAGGTAATGCCATCACATTTACTAGACATATTCATTGTAAATTTCAATAACTTAAATTATATAATCAGATTTTTCATTTTTACGGTTTCGATATTTCTTGAATGCATTTTTTTCTATTGAAAATGCCCTGTTCTGTATCCGTAAGAAGACCGAAGTCTACAGATGCAAGATACCGGGCGCCAAAAACGTGGTTCGTCTCAACGGCCGCCACCATTTAACGGTCTACTATATATTTCTAGCACCAGTTAACCTTCGTTTCCATTAATGACGCAAAAGCTCAATATCTTTTCTGACTTCACATTAAATATACACAAAACAAATTTCGTCATAAAGTAGCAAAATATGAGACCTTACTTGGTCAGACATGTTTTTCTGATGATCATAGATCACACGACATAGTGACTCGTCAGAACGAGTGCATATCTGTATGAATCACCAGAACAATATAAAATTAAAATTATTAAATGCAATAAGCTAGACAGATTCTGAATATAGCGATCGATAATGCCACAATCGATGTCGTATTGCTTTCGATATCTGTTACAGATGAAATGCTTAGTGAAGTTGCAGAGAGCTCTGGCCCGTCAAAGTTTTAATGACCATTCATAACGACGTTACAACCACCCAGTTGGCCTCCTGGACCTCCCGGCTTATCGAACCGCGAGTTGAATATCAAGTTAGCATTGCGCTATCTAACTTCGAAATGCGATGCTCATTTGTTATTTAGATAAATTTTAAAGCTTTCATTTGAAAAATATATTATTATATAAAATGATAAGTAAGAATAATGTTAGTCATTAAACAAAAAAAAATAGTTCATGGATTCCAATAATTCAAATTATCGATACTTGAATAGAATACAGTCTAACTTCTACAGTCTAACTTTCCCTGTTATTAATTTAACCTAAAACTGTAAAAATAAAAGGGAACTGCGAGACAATATCTTGAATGATCATTACGTTTGTTGCTGTACTGTTCACGAAAAAGAGGGGTCATTCATTAGTACATGAATAGCATTTTATTTTAGCTATTTTAACTTTTTTTTTGTCTAACTGTATAAAAATATTCATTATAAGATAGGTACATAATTTCCATAAATATAAATAATAAGATAGGGGCTAACAGTGTGTATCACTTTTATTTATAATAAGTTTATTTCGGCCGCTTATTACGTAAGTACCATATCATAGAATTTTCATAAATGGAGGATTCGCAATCTCTGGAAAACCGGTAATAAAAACTTTCTTTGTATCGCTGATAACAAAATTTTCATTTGTTTAATTTTTTTTTTATTTAAAATTATTCCTGTTTGCTGGACAAATATTAAAATTTATGTTGTTTTTTTTTTTTTTTTTTTTTTTTTTTTTTTTTTTTTTTTAGGAAAGAGAATTGTGGAGTGACACTAGACTAAAGCTAAACCTTAACTATTTATTCTTGGACTATATTATTACAAAAAGAATTGCTAAAGTAAGTATATGATAAAACACAAGTTATTAGAAGGTCAAAGTTAAATAATTTAGTATTTTTAAAAAGTCTCCCTTTTTTTAAGATTAGAGAAAGGACGTCAAAAGGGAGAATTAGTGCGTGAACATTAAGAGGGTCGTTTCATGTTTGGCTGACCCCCTAGGAAAAAAACTATATACATATATTTTTCTTCCCTTTTCTTTTTGGGAATGCGAAATTAATTTTAGTCTGAAGTTAAAAAATCTGGTGCGTGCGCGCAACACACAACTTTCACTTACCAACTTACTTAGATAAGTAATTAATGCGTTTTGTTAATGCCACTTCTCAAAGTTACACATTTTCCACATTCATTTCTTATTTTTGTTTTCATTTGCTCTATAAACCCCTCAGAACATTTTAATAATGATAACGCTTACGTGATATTAAATAACACTCAATTTTCATTAAACATGACGAATATGAAGAAAATCGTTAAAGCCGTTTTTGAGATAATCTAAAAATTAGAAAAAAAGTTATGAAATAAAGTGTCCCCTTCGGTTGATCAATCTTGATGAAATGTTGGCTATCACATCTTTGGCATATACATACATAAATACCCAGTTTGATCAAAATCGTGAAAGCCGTTTTTGAGTAAATTAAAAAAACACGTGAAATTGATACAAAATTTATTAAGTAAAGTCCCCCCTCCGGTTGATCAATTTTGATGAAATGTTGGCTATCAAATATTTGAAATATACATACATCAAATACCCAGTTTGATCAAAATCGTGAAAACCGTTTTTGAGTAAATAAAAAAAAACACGTGAAAATAATACAAAATTTATTAAGTAAAGTCCCCCCTGCGGTTGATCAATTTTGATGAAATTTTTACAGTCATATCTCGGGCATATAAATAGATCAAATACTCAGTTTAATCAAAATCGTTAGAGCCGTTTTTGAGAAAATCGAAAAAAACGAAAAAAGTTATTAAACAAAGTACCCCCTCCCTTTCAGCAATTTTGATAAAATTTTTGCTGTCACATCGCGGGCATATACATACACTAAATACCCAATCTCAGATTCACACGGTTTATAGTTTTTGAGCTAGTCTGTTCACACACACACACACACACAGACACACAGACACACACACACACACACAGACCATTTCGCGGGACTTGGTTAATTGGACTCAGGGGACCCCAAAACGTGTATTTCCGTTGAAAACCGGAAGTCGAAATTTTTCACGATCGCAATACTTCCACTTACTATATATTTCATATATAGGTAAGTGAAAGTAAAAATATGTAAATAACTTTAGGAAACGATAAAAAAAAAAAAAAAAAAAAAAAACTGGGAAAATATAATATATTTTATATTATATACATATATATTTCTTTTGATATGGACTGCACTTGTGATGGATGTAAATCAAAATAATTGTATTAATTTAATTTTGCAATTAATATGGTAGTAAAGTAAATTTGCTATTTCAATATATTTGTTTGATTAAAAAAAAATAAACAAAAAAGAAAACTGAAATAATAAATTCATAAGAAAATAATGAAATATAATTATTAGATTAAAATAAATTGTATTATGAGAATAAATATGTTTATGAATTGAAGCATCATTAGCGAAATATGTTTTGTTTTTTTTCAGGCATAAACCGGTGCTTTATTTATACCACAGTACGACTGGTGCTATCTCAAAAGAAGCCCTCTACCTGCATTAATACAGTCATGCCCCTCCATAAAAGAGTACAGTAACTTGTGCCATACGCAAACGGATTTATTGGTACTATAGAGACTATGTGATACTGATTTTAACAATATGCATAACTTAAAATTGATATATTTTTATTTGCAACCATCTTCTTGACGAATGGCGATGTATAGGAAATACTATTATTAGTTTAGTGGGGTTAGTAGACTACAATTTTTGGCAGTGTGTGATGTTAAATAAAAATAAAAACGAATGTATACAATAATTCAAACGAAAAATAATTTGAGTGAACCTTCTGAAAACCTTGTGCCTTAAAATTTACAAAAACACCCTCAAATTCAATTCAAAGTCCCTCCGAAAGTTCAACACCCAACTTTAATGAGAATAGTATCTTCTTCTAAGGTTAAGCATTGGTGATAATGAAGGAGTTTAAAAGTAAGAGCAGTCCAAACTATTCTATTCCATCCGATAATGACTGCTTTCAAGTTCGGATCAAAACACAGCGGAATTTCAATTACTTCAAAGGCTCCTCACTGAAAGCTCGAATTTCAATATTACTCGCCCTGGAATCAGGAATTGACCCACCGATCCTCAATGCTTCTGTATTCCAGAATCTATTTACAATGTATATTAATTTTTGTTAATTAAGATAAATATGAGATAACCATTTCCTGTGGTTTGTAGGAACACTAGCAAAGGGTTCTTGACTATCCCGGACTCTTTAAGAGGCAGAAAGGGGGGGGGGGGGGGGTAAAAAGAGCTAATTGATACAAACTAAGCCATCTCAGTAATAGAGATAATCTTTAGAATATTTAGAAACTAAATTAAAAATAACCTTATGTTGTCACAAAAGACTTAAAAATTACATATATTTAAAATTAGTAATAACATGTAATTATTATTATATAAATACAATAGATCCATCAAAACAATAATGTATTTATTTTTATTCTAATTAGCATCACATAATATTATGATACAAATGCTTGTTACATTATGTATGTCTGATAAATGTTTTATTTAATTTTTAAATTAGTTTATTTCATTCTGATGCCAGTCATATGGTATTGTCAAACTAATAATAAATACCATATGTTTTTGCTGGAGAGGATCAGGTGGAAAACAAAGCCCAGTCAGTTGTCGTCCACTCGTGGTACTGATAGCATATGGAAGTTTACACGCCGGCCGGCTAATGTTTTGTTATTATTATAACAACGTACAAGACTGCAATACGTTGTCATCTTTCATAAATCATATCCGAAATGGATTGAAGAGGATCAACTCTTATTGAATTGTACTAATTATTTGAAGGAAAAATATCTAGATTAATATGCCTTCGGAGTTCAACTTAACACGGCATTGAACAAACAACTTACATCACGGCTCGACGTTGTTCGCCATCTACACCACGGACATTCCTATAAACCCTTATTATTAATAATTATTTGAAGGAAAAATATCTAGATTAACATGCCTTCGGAGTTCAACTTAACACGGCATTGAACAAACAACTTACATCACGGCTCGACGTTGTTCGCCATCTACACCACGGACATTCCTATAAACCCTTAATCAGGTATTTTTATTTGAATTAAATTATTAAAAGACTGGTTATATTATAAAATTAGTGTTGAAGGCCTAGGTAATTGATTTATAAACTGATATATTGTTGGATTGGCCAATGTTAATAATTTAAAATTTGTTTTGGTTAATCTCTTGTTTAAATATAATCAGCACATTTGTATTAGTTTATAATTTAATAAAATTAAATATCACTTGTTTTGATTAGTCTCTAGTTTAAAATTGTTAGTTTTATAAAACTATTTAATTGAAAATAATTTAAGTTATTAGTTGATAATTTGAATATTAAAATTTTAAAGATATTTTAATAAAATTATTCACTTGGGATTAACTTCCATCATTGATTGAAAGTTTAAAGTTTAGGAATTTAAAGTTAGTTTTATAAATTTTTTTGATTGATATTAACTGGGTTTTGTGTTTAGAAGGGTTGGTTTATAAAATTGTTTGATTAATATTAAATTCTTCAGTTTATAAAATTATAAGTTAAGCCGTTATAAATTATGAGTCAGTCGTTATTTACTTGAATTGATATTTCAATAAAATTCATAATTATTGCCGTTTAAAATGAAATGATATTTTTATTATGCCTTGTTTCAGAAATTATTTTTTTTTTTTATTAATTATCATTTATTATCAGTTACAATTTATTAATATAATTAATGCATAATTACTACTGGTAATTATTGATACAATTAAAAGGTAAGGTAGTATTGGAAACCCAAGAATCTGGCAAATTTAATTTTAAGTGTCAGCAGCGCTAGTGAGTTCTGACCGCTTACTAAGAGTCAACTCATTTCCGCAACATCTTATAAGGAACAACTCTTTGATTGATTGTTTAAAAGAATATTTAATGTGCCACGTTTGATTTTTAAATTGCGACAATCTGCTGATTATCGATATATTGTTGAAAGGGCGGATATACAAATGAAATTAAAAAAATAAAATAAAAAAAATGAACACATCAATTGTGATCGTTTTATTATAGGTACATAAAATGTAAATTTTACATTTACACATTCTACTTACTAAAAAACATACATATTTTATTAAATACGTAAAGTAAAAATAATACAGTAAATATTGAGTTCACTTAAACATCTGTTTTAGGATAGGTAATTTTTACTTTCACTTACCTATATATGAAACATATAGTAAGTGGAAGTATTGCGATCGTGAAAAATTTCGACTTCCGGTTTTCAACGGAAATACACGTTTTGGGACCCCCTGAGTCGAAATAACCAAGTCCTGCGAAATGGTCTGTGTGTGTGTGTGTGTGTGTGTGTGTGTGTGTGTGTGTGTGTGTGTGTGTGTGTGTGTGTGTGTGTGTGTGTGTGTGTGTGTGTGTGTGTGTGTGTGTGTGTGTGTGAACAGACTAGCTCAAAAACTATAAACCGTGGGAACCTGAAATTGGGTATTTAGTGTAGGTATATGCCCGCGATGTGACAGCAATAATTTCATCTAAATTGCCCCTCCCTTTGTACTTTATTTAATAACTTTTTACGTTTTTTTCGATTTTCTCAAAAACGGCTCTAACGTTTTTGATTAAACTGAGTATTTGATCTATTTATATGCCCGAGATATGACTGTAAAAATTTCATCAAAATTGATTAACTGCAGGGGGGACTTTACCTAATAAATTTTGTATCATTTTCACGTGTTTTTTTTATTTACTCAAAAACGGCTTTAACGATTTCTATCAAACTGGGTATATGATGTATGTATATGCCCGAGATACGACTGTATCTCTGTACGACTGTAAAAATTTCATCAAAATTGATCAACCGGAGGGGGGACTTTACTTCAAGAATTTTATCTAATGTTTACGTTTTTTTTTTTCTCAAAAACGGCTTTGATGATTTTGATGAATGTATATGCCCGCGATGCGACAGCCGAAATTTCATCAATATTGGTGAAACGGAGGGGGTACTTCATTTAATAAACTTTTTCTTATGTTCACGTGTTTTTTTTATTTACTCAACAGCGGCTGTAATGATTTTTATCAGACTGGATATTTGGTGTATGTATATGCTCACAAGTGACAGACAACATTTCATCAAAATTGGTCAAATGCAGGGGGCTCTTTATTTCATAACTTTTTTTTCCAATTTTTACATTTTTTTGGAATATCTGAAAAACGGCTTAATTGATTTTGATTAAATTAATCATTTTTAATCAAAATCAAGTCATCTTTTTTATATTATTTATAAAAATGGCAATTAAAAAAACATGTCGATTTCTAATGTAAGTAAGTTGGTAAGTGAAAGTTGTGTGTTGCGCGCATCGCACCAGATTTTTAAGTAAGCAATTTCGTTTTTCTTTACAATAAAAATAAACGCACTTCGATTCAAGGTTTTTAAATTCAATGAAACCCATTAGTTATTTATTCATAGACTTAGAAACCAAGGGAAACAATACAATATAATTAATCAAGTTTCATTATAATGCCGGTCGTTAAGTACTTGGGTCGTGACGGTAGAGCTGGTAGAACACTATTTTCAATTTCAGTCAGTGTTTTTTTTTTCTTCTTAAAATTGTCTCTAAATTTGTAAATAAAAAAAAAAAAAGAAAAAAAAATGAAGCATGATGGTATAGATATTTTTTGTCTATCACTAAAACATAAGACTGTTTGGCAGTGGGGGATATAAATAATTCACGTCATAGTTTATCCACATATCTTTCTGTAGGAAATGATGTAACAGGCGTTTAAATTATATTAGATTGGTTTAAATTAAATTAGCTTAAAAAATAAAAATATACACAAATAAATATGAACTTCTACTAATGAGGTTTTTTTTTTTATTTATTTTTTTTTTAATCGCGTACACTAAGTACAATAGTATATCTAATACATTTCTGCATGATGTTCTGTGTATTATAACTTAATTTAACTCTGCTTCATTTTAAGAACCTTCCCTCTTCACTCTCCAAAAAAATAGGAGATCAATGAGTGCTACATCACCTCTACCCCAGAACTTATTACAATTACAGTTTTATCAACAACGAAAATGAAAAATTATAAAAGTGAAAATGGAAAATTATAAATGCATATTGGTTAGAATTCGAGTGTCTTGAAGAAGAAAAGAAGTCTTTTATTTTAATAATTAAAGTTTATCAAACTTAAAAAATAAATGTGATTCTTTTGTAAAACAAGCTAATATTATTATTGTTCCTAGGGATTCATTTCAAATGAATTTATGGTTAGATACAGATTTAATGAATTAATCTGTTGACATTAGTCATCAATCTCGAAGATATTGACTTAAAATTCAAAACTGAGAAAAAATTATTATGAAAAATAATGGAGAAGCGGACTCGTATCTTTGTATTTTTTCATTCGTTTGTATTATTATTTTTTTTGTGTGTTGTTTTATTCTAAAAATGGTTAAATAATATGGCAACACATCTTTATCTTTTTCATCGGAAAACTGAAGAAATGAGACTTTATTTTCATATAGTACGAATAAAGTCGTAGTTGAATGTCCATAACTGTCAATAACGCACTGGCCCGTTCCTCATGCCAATTTCCGATCATGCATTAATTTGAGTAGTTTCCATTATAGTGGAATACCTATAAACAATGGCGAACTGAATGATGCAAATCAACTCAATGGCTTGACAAGCTTACCAAATCAGTTAGCTTATGATTGATACAGGTCATCGAGGAAGCAGAGAAGCCAGTCGTACCAACACAATAGATATTTACGGCCTTGGCAATCCAGGTGGTCAAAGAGTATATCCGCAGCACCAAAATCAAAGCATAAATCTCTTAAGTAAAATCCATTTAGTAGAAAAGATGCATCGTTACATTTTATAAAAAATATTAATTTACTTCGATGTCATTTGGATTATCACACGGGTTTCCTTTTATACATGATAGTTATTTTCATCACTAGTACCAAAAATGGTTGTTTCCGGTCGACTTTAACTCGACCATTTGTTAAACTCGTTTAACAAAGTGGAAATTATACCAAGCACCTAAAACACACTTTTGGTACTTGTTATGAACAATACCATCATACTGTTTAAACTTGAGTACATCAAAACACTTTTATATTTCATTAATAACTTAGAGATACAATATAAGAAATTAAATTTACAACTTTTTTTTATAAATAAAACATCTGTTTATTAATCTATAATAGAAGAAAAGTACTTATATATTTACATTAATATTTATAGTACAATTCTGATTATTCATTATATTAAAACCTTTGTTTGGCATTGCCTTTTGCATTGCCATGTTATTTTCCACTTCAAACATACTGCTTACATTAGAATGAAGCACAATATAGCTACAAGTAACCTCCTTCAAACACATGTTTATTAACATATGTTAGTAGCAGGTAAGGTTAGCGCACCAAAAATATTTTTCATTACACTGCACGGAAAGTAACTACTTTCGATGCATGCAAACAGTACAGAAAACAGCTGTTTCCCGTTTACTTCTAAAAGTGCACCGAAAATTTGTACGCGCACGGAAAATTTACAAGTGCACGGAAAATTTTCGGTGTACTTGTTATTTCGTTTCCCGGCCACCAGTAGCGCTTGCTGATTGTATTAAGAACAGCTGTTTAATGAAAAATTGAAATCAAGAAAACTGAAAATCCACCGATTACAATTAGTTTTTGTGTCATAAATATTTTCAAAAGTTGTCAGTTTACTTAGTGCTTTGAAGAAATGGCATTGCCCGATGAATTAATGAAGAAAGCATGCAATGATGCAAGCATGGAATGATGAAAACAAATAACGAAAATATTGAAATTCCGCACAATAAAAGAGCAGGAAATACTATACACAAAAATACAACTAAAAATTTACACTTACTACAAAATAAATTAGCAAATAAAATCATAAATATAAGCAACAATCAAAACTGTACAGTAAATATTGATTTCAATTTCTAAAATTCTTAGAACCCTTATTTATTTCAGTATTTTATTTAATTTGTATTCGGCTTTTGTTTGTTCATCAATAAACTAATCAAACAGTATACTAGTGTTTGAAATTATAATTTAAGTTAATTAATTATGTTAGTTTGAGATTTCTGTTATACTGCCAGTTTGCAGTGTAATGAAAAATATCGTTCATAAGACGTACCAAAAGTGCTTTTCCCGAGCTTACTCAAACTATTCCAGTACTCGGCTTCGCCTCGTACGTGAAACTCGAATTCCCGTGTTCGGCTACGCCTCACACGTGAAATTCCGTAGCGCACGGGAAAAGGCCACTTTCGGTACTAGTAATGAAATATACTATTTCAGGCCTAGGCCCAAAAAGTACTACTTTACGGACTCAAACCGAGTATTGAAAACACATGTTTTTGATGCAGTATGATAAAAAACATTTTTATTTTCTTATCAAACTTTATATAATACAACAAAGCTTATCTTCTGATGAATATTTCTATAATCTGATCCAGTGTAAAGGACTTTTTCCATATTATCTTATTATATTAAACTGTCGACAATGTTGTGAATATTATTTAATTTCATCATTTTCTTTATATTATTTTAGAATGTTACATATTTTCCAAAATATAATAAAAATTATCAATAAATTATTAGGACGAGTTAAAAGCTATAAATTAGGGCTAAATGGTAATTAATATGAAAAAAATTATGGAGGCTGGACCGTATATAACGAATCCTATAGCCGGCGCAAAACATCCGTTCTCCATTAAGGACATCAAAGCTTTTAAGCTTTATAATCCCATTCCGATGATTAATGCCAACAATTTAATTTATCTGCAATCATAGTGATGGTCAAGGGACATACTGAGAGAATGTTCGAATATGGGATGGATGGCGTCATAGATCTTATAAATAGGATAATCATACTTTGACCATTGATTCTTTGAACCATTCACATGATATAAGTTGGTCTTTAAAAGTACTTATTCGTTATAAACATAAAGTATAAGTGTAAGTTTTACTTACAAACCGGGGTCAAGCTTGTTGATTATGTTGCCAATAATTTTTATTTGCATCATGCTTACAAATAATATTTACCCATGTTATTTTGGTTTAAGTAAAAATAAAACCCTATCATCATAGGTCAGATTTTACAGTCAAACAATATCGACATGTATAAAAACCACTAAATTTTCATATTTCATATTCCATCCTTGATTATTGTTCTTCATTTCATCAAATAACTGTTTTATTGGAACTCGATAAAATGTTCAGTTTCGATCTTGTTAACTATATAAAATTGAAAATCAAAAATAATCTACTCAAAAAATCAAATCACCAGTTTCAATCTTTCTTCAATCAGTTTCAAAAAAAGGAGGTTAGTGATGATGAAACAATATGAATTTTACGAAATCTTTAATTTATTATAATACATATATTAATTTAAGAGATCGCTCGTTCTAAATAATCCAGTAGACAATCAAAATGTTTATCTTTTTCAGAGCTCTATAAAGTATAGCTAATGATAGTTTCACCCTCCGCTCGGCCGTATAATAAAAAAGGGAAGATATAAGGGCAGGAAGTCTAAGGGCTACCGGCAATAATAATGATAGCTAGGGCTAGGGTTCGGAAAGGGCAATAATAGTATATATATAGTAGCATAGGAGGTGAGATATTTGCAGGACAGGTAGTATATGGCCGGAGAGGAGTTAGGGGGGGGGTGGGGCAAGGTTTGGGGGGTGTCGAACGAGGAAAAACGGCCCTAAAGGGTGGGGAAATATTGATTGCCGCCGAACCTAGAGGACACTGGTCGCCTCTTCTAAGGGCTATCTCTTCTCCAGCTCTGTATGACCGACATGATTCTTCTGATGGGAGATGAAAATTATATATTCATAAAAAAATTGAAAAGAATTCGTTTGGAAGTAGAATTTTTAAATTATTACTTAACGTAATCTTTTTATGTATTGAATATGCATAAAACATACGAATGTATACATACACCCCTTGTTTCAAAAGGTCTACAACAAAAGTGAAACTCATACATATTAAGTACAACATATTACAACTTTAATTATCCAATTGTTACAATCATCCTCTCACAAGACTAAAACCTCAAGGTTTGAAGATCTTGAAGGCTGAACGTCTCCTTCAGTATTTACAAGATAAACGCATGAAGCTGTAATTAACTAATTAATATGACCCATTAATTAACATATAAATAATAATACCTATAGTCATAGCCTCAATCAAGCAAAGAAATTCCTTCCGAATTTAGTGATTATAATAAATTCAATTAAATTAACAAATAAATCCATAAAGATCTTAGCATATTCTGACTAATTAGACAATTCTAAATATCTATTCTTCCTTATAAACTCCACTTTCATCCAAACAGACTTGTCTGAATCCTTGTTTATTGCTCTATTCCTAGTTAATCCATAGCCATCACGAAACAAAGATGCCACGGGAACATAGAACTATTTTACAAGTGCTAATACGGACCGATTCTCTATGAGCCTGTTCCAAAATTACAATTGTTGTAAGTTACATTCATCATTTATATTTATAATTAATACGTTTTCGTATTTCAATGAACATACTTTTATAATATTTCCCGCTAGTTTAAGTCCGAAAAACAATTCGTTTTAGAATTATTTATATAATTGAGAAAAACTAGCAAGGCTTTTGCAGTGGCCAAATTTGAAACATAGAATATAATGTCATAAGAACAAAGAGAAAAATAAAAATAAAACAAGTGCAACCCGAATCACAATTTTCACACTTTCCCATAAGTTTTATTTATAGACATACGATACTTTTAGAGATATTAGATTCTTTGCGGTATGATAGGCTAAAACAATAAAACAATACTTTAATCGATTTAGTGTTACTTGAAAAAAATTAGGTACGTCAAGTAATTACCATCGAAACTTAAACAGCTTTGCAATAAATATGTATGACTAGTATATAATAGAACATACTCGTATACACATACACCCAAAATAAAATAAAATCGATGCTTGAAAATGATTAAATTATAAATGCCAATATACTTCGAAAAACATATATAGTTGCTTGTTTTTGTGGGAGATACTGACTCTGAAAATTTACTGAAGACTCTGAAAATTCCCCTTTTAAGTAAATTATTATAATTAAAAGGAAGTAAATTGTCGGATTAACTGGCATTAACAGCAATATTTTATATATTGCCTCTCTTATTTACCGAATAGTTTAGCTCTTGGTTCATAATAATATTGCAACTTATTATTTTTATAATAATATTGCATATCTTTTTTTTTCGCTGGAGAAGCCTTTTAGTTAGTAAGTCAATAAAATTCTAAACAACAAGCTTTCGAAGGGAAGTTTAACGTGTTAAAGTGCATTCTAGATAGAAAAATGGCATTATTGATGGAGAGAAAAAAAAAAAAAAACGGGGCAATAAGCATCCGTTGTGTTTTAATCTTAACATTTCAAGTAGGACTGAGTTTCTCCATTGCGATTATTTGTCTTATATTGTTAATAATTTAATAGTCTGAAAACAATCCATAAATTGATTAATCAGTAGCTGTATATAATTCCACTTTCTCAAAATCCTAATACTCTATAATGATAATGAAAAAACACCTGAACCATAAGGTTCCAAAAATATATACATAATAAATTTTCGACGGTTAAAAGGAGGTAAAAAATAATATAAGAAACTGTAAAGTTATATTTAACATGTTTTTTTAAGTTCATAGTATTATTGAAGGCAATCCGTACTCTACATAAACTTCTCCCAACTTAAGAATGCGAAAAAAAGAAATAAAAAAAGTATGAAAGGCAGCCACAGGACAAAAGACAACTGAAAAGGCCGCAAGAAGTATAAAACTTTATTTTCAAGAAAGTATTGTTCATCGTAATGCTATTACTCTGGAAGAATATTTTATTCAAGGCATGCCATTCTTTACAAAAAGTGAGACAAATATTTTGCGGATATATACAACTTGCGGAAGAAGCATTTTATTTTTTTTTTTTAAATTAACTACCGCGATTATTGTTATAAATATCCAACCATGATAATATTATGCGCTGGAATAAACGTGGATATTAATTCATGCTGTGTATACAGAAACAGCTTCGTCTCCACAGTTTAATAGCGCAGTGATTGCACATGGCTGTCGGGAAACTCCAACTGACGCGGTGGAAGTTGAGGCATGCAGAAGTTAGCCCGCGGAGGCTGATATAGCTGACCTGAAGCGAACGGCTTGGACAGTTGGAGCAGATAGTACCAGCACCAGTTCCCACCTCGAGTTGCAGAGCAGTTAGGATCTGCTCGGATGGGAAATTTAATTTCCCCGCTAACTTGTCTGCTGATTGTGTTCAGGCCAGTCCGATTAGTGTTAGTATTCCCTTTGTCCCGTCCATATTTCCGACCGAGTTAGCGTTAATTCCGTGTCCAGAGTAGTATTGTTGTGGAGTTAATGTTGATCAGTCGGGGGGAAACCAATCGGGAGAGTTTAAAGTAGACTTCCAAAAGCAACTAGAAGTGCGTAATTTACTTACTACCATCGAATTAAAATAATTACAGTCATTATGTAATCTTTTTTTCTCACATTTTACAGGATGTAGCCTATTTACTGTAATTTAAAAAATCAGTAAGTAATTTTAGTCTCAGTTCAGTATTGACAATTCTATTAAGTAGATACAAAAATGTTTAAATATATATTTAAAAAACGTAGATGCATATTGTTTTGTACGGCTTATGGACGGAAGACGTCAAACGGGTAAAGAAAACAATAGAGACGGAGGAGCTTTAAAATTTAAAGCGCTCCATGAAAAGCTGCCTAGAAGCTCTGGATCGTTCTGGAAGTTTAAGGGATCACCTGTGGTATAGTAGTTAGCAACGCAACTTTCAATAAGAAAGGTCGCTAGTTCGCGTTCCGCGGTAGCCTAGGATTTCCTAAAGGGAAGCAAAAAATCCCTGGCTATGCCGTCCTCCGGATAGGTAGTAAAATGGAGGTCCCGAGCCTGTAAGATATCAGGTACTCGTAAAAGATCCCTATCCTAATTTTACACGGATAGTCAAAATTGGATCGTCCGATTAGCCTTAGTGGCATAAAGTGACGTAAAAAAACAAAGAACCATGATCTGTATAAAAACTTCTTATGGCAGTGACTATCCGTGATAAGTGATGGATATAGTATTGATAACCGTGCGCTAGTTGTATATTTTGAAGAATTTAATTATAAGCATTGTAATTAAAATTAATTAGCGTAAGCAATTACTTAATAATTAATTAAGCAATTAAGTAGTACTAATTATTATTATTTGTACTTTTCATTTATTAGGCATTGGATTTGATTCTAATTTAAAATATTAGATTAAAACCTAGTTTTTAAGAATTAGTGGTTATTGGAGATTGGAGCCCGTTGTCCTCTAAATATATTTACCTTCAATTAATTATAATGTTTTTTATTTTATTTTCTGTCTTTTGTGCCTTCTCGAGATAGCGAAAAGATAAAATTACCCTTCAAGCTCCGTGTTTCAAATTTCAATTAAAGGAGATTGCAAAGGGTTGAGCCAACTACTTTCCTTCAATCCGTACACAACGGCTTCGAAATATGTTCTCATAGAGTCCGGATTCCATCAGAGTAGCTTAGTCCAGATTACTTCGAAAGCTGCGAAGGTGACCCGAACACCTCTGTATTTTTTGCTTCGTAAATATAACTTTTTGTATTATCTAAGATGAATGTTACAGTTATATTATTATCAGGCTTCATTCTCATGGATAAGTTTTCTTCTTTTCCTATTCTTAAAATAAGTATGTAAATTTTTAATTTTAGAAGTTAATGGTATCGCAGTTCTTTTCTATGTATATCTTTTTGTATTATTAAAAGTTTAATTTTCAAGTATCGACAATTGAGGGCAGAGCTGAGAGAAAATGGGGGGGAGGGAGTGGAGGTGAAGTAGCAACCTTTTATTCATTTCCACTCGGTACCGACACTTGGAACAGAGGACGAGGACGCGGGTAGAGCCTGACAGTGGGAAATGGGCGAATGAACAGGGCGTGGGGGATATTGAGAGATAAAGCGACAGAGGTAAGTTAGAAATAATTGCGAGAGGAGGGGGGGAGGGGCTGACAGCCGGATGATGGTATCATTAGCTCCTATCAGCCTGCCTTTGACATCCCATCACCATATCGATAACACTCTCTCATTATCTTTACCTCGAGAGGTCTCTTTATTTCTCACCCATCTCATTTAACATTTTACGTGTCGTTTATTGCAACGGTAATGAACAAGTCAGCCTAAGGAATAATTTCGTCCAACGAGCTTCACTACAATTACGAATAAGCAGCAGCGCAAAATGCTCTTCTTCTTCTCCAGTACATTCCTCGGCCATGGAACTCCTCCCTCACATTATCTTCCTACACCAATTTCGTGGTCTTCCTCGTGTTCGCCTGCTTTCTGGTATGGCCTCATAGGTCCTCTTAGCCAGTCTGGTGTCATCGATCCTGCTCATATAACCGTACCATCGCAAATGGTTTTCTTCATTTATTGTGCTTACCGGTTTCGTAATGGTGTGAGGTTTCTCATTTAATCTCTTCTAGTCGATTCTTCTAAGAAATCTAATGAATTTGACTTTTGTGCTTTGAGGTTAAGCCCCAAGATTCGCTGGAATTCTTTCCCGAAAACCACGAGATCATCTGCGGATGAAAAGAGGATATAATTCATTCGGTCCATTTTCCTATAACCCAGCCTGTAGGGTTTCATTTCTCGCTGGGGCTTCATCAGTGCATCGTCCAAAAGAATGAAGAAAAGGAGAGGGCTAATGCTACATCCCTGCCTAATAGCCGTGTTCGGATGGAATTCTTTAGACAGGTAGTTCATTGTCCTAACCATACATCTACATTCTAGGCTTAGAATGGACAGCTTCAATCCAGTCCAGTCCAGTTTTCTTATCTCGGTCAAATGCTTTGCAGAGATCCTCAAATCAGCAACTCACTTTCCTTCCTTTATCAATAACATTTTCAGTAAGTAGCCTTAACGCAAATATAGGATCCTGGGTTGATCTGTTACGGAAGCTATACTGTTCCCCTACTTCACTTCTTAATCTTCTTTCCGGATATGCCTGTTATTTAATGCCGCTAAAATATGGCTACCTTTTAAAAAACCGCTGGTTGGAAGCAAGAAAATTGTAAGCTACATGATAAATTATTGGTTTTATATTTTAGAAAATATTTCAAAAACATTCTTTTTTTTTCAGTCGAAAGTGTAAAGAAAAATAGTAGACCGTGTAAATTAATTACTACTACTGTACAGGAACGCTGTCGAAGCCGCTCACAAACTGCTCATTGCAAAAAAATTTGCAGATTGCAAATTTTAAATTTTTTTATATTAATTTGTTTTTAATAAATAACTAAATAAATAATTTTTTTTAATTTATTTTTTAGTAAGGTACAGAAGGTGAAACTGTTCCCAATACAATCACGCTTAAAAGAATACATTGGAAATTAGGTAAACATGAATTAGAATTTTATACCAACGAAAACAAAAAAATCTGTACATAAAATCACTTAATTTATATTTATCAATTTATATGAAATAATTACTATATGTCACAATATAATGTTGTAATGTAAAAAGCTTTCACAAAAGGCCGTGAGTAACGGCAATAGGTAAAACTTTGCATATAAGAAAGAAAAGAAAAAGATACATTGTAATACTACAAGCTTAAAATAGCAAGCGATGTTGGTATAAGTTACGTCACTATTTGTTAAAACATAACAGATGAAGTAATAAGCTAAGTAATATATTTTACTCATGAATTGATTAAGAGAACATCGTGAATTGATACATGTAAAAACTAAAGAAAACAATGTTGCTAGACGGAAAAATAAAATATCTGATATTAATAAAAAACAACAAATCTTCCCAAATTTGGGTATTGAGGAAGCAAAATTAAAAAAAATGTATAAAACATTAGCTTATTTATTTATTTTAGACTCATTAACGTTCTATTATTTATTTCTTTGGATAATTATACTCCCAACCATCGAAACATTAAAAATAATACTCGTGTTCATTTCATAAATGTTTCAAATTTTATTATGAATTTTTAATATTTATTGAATTTATTCTCACCATATTTAATATATATTCATCTCAGATCTGCAGAAAAGAAAAAGGCTCTTTTGTGCAATCACCAGTGTAATGAAAACAGTACACATTATTTTAGCAACCATTGAATACATTGATGAATACTCATCACGTCTTATCAGCCCCCAATGTCAAAGTTCGAGAAAACCCCAATGAGCAAAGTAGCAATCAATGCATTCACTAACACATGCAAAGAATGATATCAATACCATTGTTAATTACTGATGAAACGATAGTAAAATACATGAAAGCTTTTATTAAACGAATAATGGAATGTGTTAGACAATGGTAAATGTATATTACTGACAATTGTAGGATAAAAGCTCTTTTAGCCTTTATATGAGTTTATGTATGTTAGCTTCTACATATTGATAATGTACGATCTCTTTGTCTCCGTTTCGTTACTAAATACAGAGGCATTGCCAGCAACAAACAAAATGTATACATGATAGTTAGTACAGGAGAGGTGACTTAATACGTATAATCTTAAAAATGAAAGGGCCGTACATAAAAGTCGAAAAGTAGCCGATGGATTTACATAAAACATTAACACAACTTTGCTGTTTAGCGAATTAGTGGCCACTTATTACTTTTTATATTAACATCCTCTATGCGAAAACTGTTACAAAGAATGTAATTAGAAAAGAGACAATTATTAACAGATTTTGAGCCTTTTTTTTTTTTTTTTTTTTTTTTTGTAATCACTTGTTTCGTTTCCCGTTTATCTTAAAACAATTCAATATTCATTTATAAAGCTCATTGAAAATTTCATCTTCACTCGTCTCTCTGAGCCCCTCCTATTAGATTAATTATCATAATAGGTATTCTCAACACGAAAAATCACTCTGTGCTGATAATTTTAACAAACATGATCAAAGAACAAAACGTTATCAAAACAATAATGCCTTAAAATGCAACAGTGTTATAGTAAAATGCTCTAAAATACCCAAAAAAATTAATAATTGTCATCATTAGCACAAGGTTCAATGTATAACGGGGATTTGAAAAAAAAGAAATGATTACTGTAATCCAGCCCTATTCTGCAGCAATTTAAAGTAGGTTATTATGTGTTATGACTTTATTGGAGTAAATCTTGCCGGAATAGGTACCTTTATTTATTTACATAAAATTTAACATTTCGGGTAACGATGAGTACCCGGGTTGAGCTTAGTAGAATATATTTAAAAGCGACTTAACAACAACTTAATTTATTGTGTGGAAGAACCCTACTATTCCTTGTGGTGTCCGTAGACATTATGGAATATAGCTTGATTTTTGCAATGGTATCCAAAAATCAGTGTCCTGATTAGCATTGTTATATCATCATCATGATGAGGATTGATCCCGAAGGATAAAGGATGATCCGGAAGAGGCCGGCCTTAGGATGACCACAGATTGGAAGTTATTGGCCCGGGGAGGGAGGGCTCATCGAATATCTCATTACTGAACGGGATCCTCCACAATCAGGGGATTTGCGCTTCAATTAGGGCTTAGCCTCTTTGTCTCAACTTTAATTAAATCGGAGTCTTAGCCAATGTATCATCGGTCACGGCTATCAGGAGGCAGTGGGCCGATAGGCATGCTTTTTGCAGCCATCTTGTAAGGCATTTTCAATAATCAGCTCTAAAATAAAGCCTAAAATAGTGATATTACTTGCTTACTCTATAGTACTAGCCAAACCCAGGCAAAGTTTGCTGCAGCTCACTGGAAGTAAATAAATGTTTTCCGGTGAAATTTATCACAAAAAAATTATTACTTATAGCAGCTTTAAAAGTATTGTGGAATAGGAAAGGATTATAAATCTTCACTGATTTTTTTTTATTTATATCCATAGTTACACTCCGATACTGACATGAAGGAAAACCGTGTATTCCATTAGGATTCATTTTTTCCATTGAGGATATTAACGGATATAGCGGCAGAAAAACAAGGGATCAAACATAAAATAGGCCGTAACTCACTCTCTCTCTCTCTATCTATTTCTCTCTCTCTCTCTCTCTCTCTCTCTCTCTCTCTCTCTCTCTCTCTCTCTTTTTTCCTTTTTGTTTGGCTCCTCCCCGTCCTCGCCGTTTAAGCTATATGGGGTGTCCCGGGCCAGGGGTTATTTTGTAACACTAGTTATTATGTCACACAGTTATTCTATCACTGTTATTCTGACCCACTAACTCTCTTAATAATTGTCCTATATTTATGATTTCTAATATTGAAATAATGGACAAAAGACAAAAAAAAAAAATAATTTTCCATGGGTGATATGGCCTATTTAAGTAAGTCGAGAGGAGATCTCATACACTTTAATCGTAAACAGCATGGCGGAGATATCTGTACCTTGTAATATGAGAAAGAGAGAAAAGAGGTGCACTTTTTAGCAGCGGGTCCTGTGTTGAAAGAGATTTTATGGTTCAATCAACCTATTAATAGTTGATCGAATTTCTATTAGTAGGCTTCTAGCGAAATGACTATAGACGTCCAGAAGCAGACCGCTGAAGAACTGATACAAATCACTTGTCACTAGTTGACAAAAATTTGTCAATAATTACTGATCATAACAATCCATTGAACAAATTGAAAACTAACGAGAAGTTATGACTTCAAACTACACACATATATTGACAGTATGCATGCAACAACTACTCTATAAAAAATTATGACGTATAAACGGAATATCGTTCATTTAACAACAAACTTTGACCTCATATATCCTCCTGAACATAAAGTCGGTTGAGAGGCGAAGAACTAAATACGAGGTGCCATTCTCTGGGGCTTTTAATCAAAAACTGTGAGGTGGAAACCGGGAGAAGGAGAGATAAAATATTGGATCCTGTTGTAGACACCAGCTGCGGATGTTACTCGAGTAGATAATTCGGATTTTATCACAAGGGGGGCCCCGATCCACCGCTCCCCCCCCCCCCCTCATAAAAGGGAAATATTTCATTTGAGTCAGCCATCCGTCTTAGTTGCCACTCTGCATTATGTCACAACTTCTCGACTTCGGTTATCATTCTTCATCGGGTTTTCCCTCTTCGGGACGGGGAAGTAGGAGAGCTTAAGAGCTCTTAAGTAACCCAGGCCTACCCTCCCATACATTAGCATCCGAATAGGAAACTTCTCATATATCAAACGCAGGCAATGCACAAAAATATTAAAAATAACATATACAGTGATATACAGCAAGGTTTAACTCCTTATCTGAAAATAATTCAAGTACCAGGCATTAGGTAGTCATAATATGATGGATGTAGATAGATGATAGATATAATATAATGACGACTATAATATATCATATCAACAGTCGTCATTAAATTATATCTCAAGAATTTACTGATATATTTCTTAAGAGTAATTATTAATAACAATAAGAAAATTGTACTTGTGTCGGCCATGTACCACCGGCTGCTATCCTTTTTCCCATAGCACCCTTTTCAGTTTAAAAGAGCCTAAGTTTAGCTTTATTATATAAGTTCAGCTTTCGAATTCCGATCACTACGCTCTCTTAAAACTGATTACAAAATCCTGTATTGTCTTTTCCACTGGAGATCAGATATACACTAACGGGTTCTTTTGAGCGAAAAGGGGCTGAAATTTACAATATATATATTTACATACGCAATTAATAATAATCGATGCAGGCACTAAATAAAAATCATTAAGAGATAATAATGGCAAGCTTTAGACGAACTAATAACGAAGGTAGGTTGCACAAGGTGACCGGAATTAAATTTGAGGATGGTACTTGTGCCTGGTTCTACACAAGTACCTAGGGAATAAAAATAAAAATGATATTGGTACGAAAATAACTGCGAACAGAACACCATCTAAATCTAACCTCTATAGGTAACAAAATCAACCCACCTTCTTCTTGGCCTGAATCTCTGACTTCGGCCGGTTAGCGGGCACCCATTATTCTTTTGTATATCAGTTCGTTATTTATTCCAACTTAAAAACTTCACAGACCTATTGAGTGCGTCGCAATGTTATCACCCCTACTGGGAATTCGTTGCCGAAAAAAGATAAATATTGTCAACTTAATACTTACCAAAAATAATAAGGTGTCGCTAATATCTTAGTATAAAAGTAATATAAGTTAACTACCAGGTTAAAAAAATGAAGTATTTTTTGTACATCATTACAACTTCACGAGCCCATTTAATGCAACGCTTATTTTGAGCCCATATCTCTTCCAAATTTTCCAAAGTTAATACATATTTTCCTTTTAACTTAAGCACAGTAATAACACTAAACTTATTATTTAATTTTAATTTTTGATTTGATTTGATTTTTGACTATTTTCTGTCAAAAAGTATTCGAATAATTACTTTTTTGAGGATATTATCACAACAAAATTAGCCTCGTTGGGATTTTAGCCGTAGGTACCTTAATGCGTTGAGGAAAAAATCTAAGGGTTGTGTGTGATTATATTCTTATTATCACACACTACCCTTGGCGAAGAATCCCAATTTTTACATTGGGTTTTAAAAGTGCTCCTTTTACGTATATTATCAATTAGGTGCGCATAGCGCAAATATAACCAATCAACATTAATTGGAACGAATACAAATGATGTCTCTCATAAAATTACCCCGAACGTAATTAAATTGAAATTCCAATAACCTTCACCAAGGTTAGATTAGGTCAACATGAAAACGGGGGCAGTTAAAAAAAAAACAACTAATACAAAATAAAACAGAAATAAATAAAAACTGAAAAGCTCGCTGGAATTCCTCTGTAATTAAATTGTTTAGAAAAGCGGCATTATTAAGGACGTAGCAAGTTCCAATTAAAGCTTTGCAATTAAACAGGTCCCCCTGAATAATTACAAATTCTAGTCAAGCAGAAGTGAGCCGTGTGGTCTGTTCCATTTATGCTGTACAATTAGAGTAGACAAATTCCCGACCATCAACTCTTCTTTCACCCCCTAGTGAGCACTACAACGTATAACATCTGTCCCCGTCCCCTATGTCGGATAGCCAGCTTAGTAAAGATTATTAGGGGATGGCTCAAACTGTGAGCTTTATTTTTAGGGGTGCAGGCTTGATCGCTCAGGGGATTAATTACAGGTAAATTAGTCGGGGTGAGGTCAAAAAAGAAAACATACGAATATGCGGAAATTTGAGGGATTCATCGGGGTTAGTCACAAAATAAATACCAATAAACACTAAGCAAAACAACAACATGTTAAATAGAATTAAGACGGTAGAAATATTATGAAACCTTTAATAATAAATCAATTAATTATGTGCTTATGATGATAAGATTAAACGAGATTTCAATTCAGTAATATGAAAATAAAAAATGATAAATTTAGGTTTATTCAGGGGAATTATACAAATTTTTTTCATTGTAAAATTTCAAGACAAATGTGAACCTACGATAAAATAGAAGATAAAGAAAAAAAGGTAAGTTCAAGGCAATTTTCTTCGGTTAAAGACAAGTAGATATTAAAGGAAATAATAACCGATTTAAACGATCAGCAGTTATTTTCAATAATCTGCAGCCCTACAAAGCAACTTTGCGGCCAGGAAAGATAGCTTTGATGGAGCTGGTTTTGCAACAAACGCATCTTTTTGAACGCAACTTTCACCCCGAAGGAGCAGGTACAGGTTGTAGCAGGTAATTAACTGGAACAAAATGATCAAGATCCTAGCTTGTTATTTTTCTATTCTACTGCGGAATGGAAGACCCTTTTGGTGCACACCCAGCCTCTAAAAAGTAGATATTCATGAAATTTGAAAAACAATGTAGTCGAGCGTGATCACCGTCTAATTATTTCCTAACACCGCTATTTGAGAGGTGTACCTACAACCATATCTTGTATCGCAAGAATATATTAAGAATAACAACAAAACACAAGAATGCAATATACAGGGAGGCTATTGTGTATTTAAATTCAATTATTTTGGACTTGTATGAAAAGTGAATTTATTGACTGCTTCCTCATTCCGATCCCCGAAGTAGTAAGATATCTGTGGCTTCACCTGTACAAGAAACTGACATGCAGAACTCATATCGGACTGAAAAGAAAACAATTTAATAAAAGATTTGGAATATTATTTAGGTTGCTTGAAAGACATTCCAAATTATCAATAACTAAAAAACTTACCATTACCAAAGAACAAATATGACCATTATGGACATACGGGATAGGACTATGGGTTTCTGCAAAACCCTCAAACATCTAAAGTATTCAGTCAATCCAATCCAAGGCATAGAGTAAAATTATAGACGCACCATACTATGTGACAAAGGATTTATTGCACAAGAACCTGAATATCCCAACAGTCTTAAATACAGCCACACGATACTACAAAAATTCCAACAAAGACTAACTATTAACCTCGTTGAATTTTGAGGCGGTGGCCGAGAGATATGCTAACTTAGTTAGGTTATAATGTTATCCAGTCCGAATTTCACGCATTTGCAGATTAAAAATCTCAGACTGACATTTTGTATTCTCGTCAATTAATTAATTAAATTAAATTTATTTTTGTCAATGAGTTTTGGTTTTTGTTAATGAGTTTTAAGGGGTCTTAAAATAAGATCTAAAAATGGATGGGAGGAGATAATGACCATTGACCAATGACCAATCCAATGGTGTCTTTTTTCCATATCCGTCAGGAATCTGTTGGATTTCCTATTGCAGTTCAAAGATCATAACCATAATAGAAGGAAATGTACTAAACATAGGTATAGCGCAAATAAAACCCTGCTCCGAGGTTAAAGATAGAAAGGGTTATTCATATGCTTGGAAGAAAAAAAAAATTTCAGAACTTGATAAAACGGAAAAGGATTGAGTAGCTTAACTTTTATGTCTCGAGGGTATAGAATTGTTTAAAACTTTTCATCGGTTCAAGTTCAACAGTTCCATTGTGCATAAATACTTAAATGAACGAAATCCGCTTACAGATTCTTTTACCTATTATTAGTATGTAATACTCTTATTGTCTATGTTTATTTTAATCCACTAAGGTCAAGTACTTTATTTCATTCTGCTTACTGATCCAAAATAAAAGCTTAACAACATATATTACAACCATTATAATCAACCACACCAATACAAACACTGATGGTATGTCAAGATTCTGATATATTAGCTTTGTCGAAAAACAAATTGCAAGCTGGATGGATAAATAAATGAATAACGGTGTGTTATTTAGGTTTAGAAGTATAAGATATTTTCCAAAAAGCACATAAAATAAGTTGACTCGTTTTTCTCATCTCTTTCGCATCTGCATTAAGCCTTTACTTTTTAACAATGGTCTGTTAGTGAAGGGGAACTGCACATGCGAAAGAGTTGTCAACATGTTTAAGTGTTGGAATATACCTAAAATTATTCTACAGATGAGTACATCAAGTAAGTGTGGGGAGACATGTAGTGCTAGATGAATAATCCTTCTTGTTTTATGTCTTTTTGCACTCCATTTTTTTCTTATACTCCTTCTGGTTGTTATAGAATATTTCTATTAAAAAAAAAAAAAAAAAGATTTAAAATATAAAAACTATCCGGAATATTAAGTAGTAAAGTAAATATGGATATTTACTTTACTACTTAATATTCTGCTATAGCGGTAGCTGAAATAGCTAATACTACTGGAGTAGTGCTGGATTTGACGCTTTTTGAAGAACCAAAAGGGGTTAGAAAATAGACAAAGAAGGGGAATGACTACTAGCTCACTAGAATGTACGATGCTGTACGATGTTATTTTTAACCACTAAAATGAGAGCTAGTTACTAGAAAAAATAAGAACTATTTCACTCCTTTTGTTGTTCTATGGAGGCTATGTTTTAGCTCCAAACTAAATTTATAATTGGTTAAAAAAAATTAAAAGTTATTGTTTATTCACGCCCTCACGTTGTCCGACTCCCAGGCAAGCCACTTTAAAAATTCGTATTCTTTCAACAATTGTGTGTTTGATCAAATTGATTAATCGGTTGTCAGTTATTAATTCAAGATTCCATGAAAAAATAAGTGGTTTCATTTATTGTTACCAATAACAATAAATAAAATAAAAAAGGTATGTCTAGACGTTTTTCCTTCACTCCCTCACATGAAGTGTTGGATGGTCTGAGCGTTGAGGGGAACATGGCTCAAAGCCTCGAGTGGAAAGAATTGGTTCAGGGAAGACCCTAGGATCGTTTTTTTTTTTTTTTTTTTTTTTTTTTTTTTTTTTTTTTTTTTTTTTTATTGGTCCTCCCCTTCTTTGCCTTGTAGGCTATACGGGGTTTCCCGGGCCAGGGGAGAGGATGGGGCATTGATGCCGAGTATTATTAAATTTTCCCCTGGCTCCGGGTTTTGAACTTGCTATCTTTCGGTTCACAATCATACGTTGCCCTGGGCAACGCGTATTTTTTAACGTGTTTGCCCACTCGGCCATCCCGCCACCCCCTAGGATTGACTGCCGACCAGTGGCTGCGATGGCTTGCCTCCGCTGTGAAATTTAGGTTATTTCGGGAAATCAAGGTTGTGGTCAATAGCTACCCCACTCCCTCACACAAAAAAAAAAAAAACTGGTGAGTTTCCAAGCAAATTTTTCACTCAACTATTGTTTTTCGGTGGAAAATGCTCATAGTTTTCGATTCTGCAGTCTTTTTCAATTTTAACCTACTTACAGTGATTAAAAAATAACAAAGACTTCGAAAATTTCACTCCCTCATTTTTTCGGAAAATGTCTTAAATGAGGGAGCGAATAACTACATTCTTTGTATTCTCAAAAGAATTTGAGAATACTTTTGAATGTAAAGGTGACGATTCCTAAACTATGACCAAAAGTATGTAACTGTAACCTAACCTAACTCTAGAACCAAGCTTACTTTTGGCTATACGCGTTTGGAATTTCCTATTTTTACTTTCACTTACCTATATATGAAATATATAGTAAGGAAAGTATTGCGATCGTGAAAAATTTCGACTTCCTGTTTTCAACGGAAATACACGTTTTAGGGTCCCCTGAGTCCAATTAACCAAGTCCCACGAAATGGTCTGTGTGTGTGTGTGAGTGTGTGTGTGTGTATGTGAACAGACTAGTTCAAAAACTATAAACCGCACAGACCTGAAATTAGGTATTTAGTGTATGTATATGCACGCGATGTGACAGCGAAAATTTCATCAAAATTGGTCAAACGGAGGGGGTACTTTATTTAAAGAATTTTGTCTATTTTTTGGGGTTTTTTTTCGATTTTCTCAAAAACGGCTCTAACGATTTTGATTAAACTCGGTATTTGGTGTATCTATATGCCCGCGATGCGACAGTAAAAATTTCATCAAAATTGATTAATTGGAGCGGGGACTTTACTTAATAAATGTTGTTCCATTTTCACGTGTTTTTTTTTATTTACTCAAAAACGGCTTAAAATACACCTATCGATTCACCTTCACGATATATTTGTAAAAAGCAACTCGTAGTAAAAAACAAGCAAGCAGTAAAAAAACTCGACTGTTGATGAAATTAGTCCCTTCATATATAAATTAGCAATAATGAATCGAAAAGTGCTGAGAATTATCAAATTTTGCTATACAGATACTCTATATCTTATGGAGATCTACAAATATAAGTATATACTTAAATGTGTGAAGTTGAGGAATGGCGTTTACATATCTTCGAAACACGTCGATTTGTAATCTAAGTAAGTTCGTAAGTGAGAGTTGTGTGTTGCACGCATCGCACCAGATTTTTGAATTTGAAATTGTTTATATTGTATTTCTATTGTTTTTTAAGATTGTATTTCTTTAAAATGACAATATTTTTTTTCAAAAGAAGCAAAACGCGTTTTTGCTTTCACTTCTCAAGGTTTACTACTACCTCAACACATTTTTTACTACCTCACTCAACCTTCACTCCCTCACTTGAAATTGTTTTCATAATTTTTTAAAAGAACAATTAAAGGTTCTCCTGTCTGGCTACTATTGAGAAAGTGAAGGTAATATGCCACTGAGTAGGTACGTATGAATATTTTCGGCCCGAAATTATGACATTTCAATAATGAAATTTTAGGAAGTGAAATCTACGCATCTTCAGATAATGACCCATAAACATGGTTAGACAAAACCGCAAACAGGACTTAAGAAACACATGATGGTTTAAATGCTATAGTTGCCCTGGAAGCGAAAGGTTATTTGTAACCTTCCACAATGATACTTGTAACGGTAATATACTTGAGAATATTCTACCTAGTTTTTGGCCTGAATCTCAAAAACAATTCCCTCGATATTCACATTGATTTATTGAACAAGTTGGACTCCTACTTCATGTCGACTCGAGAGGAACCAGTGGACGAGTACCCAAACAACAGCACCCGCAATCGTAAGATTTGGGATATCTATTACCTCTGCCTTCAGAAACAATATGAATCAATCGGAGAAAAAGAGTAAGCATGAACGCCATGGAACTGTCAGTAATAGGTTACAGAGTAGTATGTTAATTATTTAGATGACAAGTAGGAATTTTACTATCACCTAAATGATGAATGATTATGTTGGTTAATAATGTAAGACACAGTGTAATAATCGTTCCAGCAGTGATCGTAAATAATACAACTTACCTACAGAATTCTAAATGACTGCTGACAACTATTACTCCTATCTAATAATACTGGTTTTTTTTTAGAAAATCACTTTTCAATTAAGCTTCTACTGCTTTTTCAATTTTACGATGTACCTATAAAACAGCGACTAGGGAATAGAATTTGAACTGAAATAGTCTGGTACTATTTGTTACTAAAAAATAGTCCACTACCTGCGATAATAAAAAAAAAAAGAGTAAGCATGAATGATCATACCCTCCGTAAAAGAATATAGTAAATTGGGCCTTACCGCGAACGGAACTAATACTATTATTGTGACTATATTCTGGCATTGTAGGTTTTGTCATTCTGATTCCATCCGTGTGCTTAACTCAAAATCGATATATTTTGAGTTGTAATCACCTTTTTGTCGACGTGTCTTTTGTATAGGGAATGAGATTTATCGTGAAGAGAAAAAAGATTTTCATAGATTTATGCATTTATATTTTTATGAACTTTATCTTCTTTATCGCCACTATTCGTCATTCCACATTTCTTTTACTACACTTATCTCTGATCTCATTTTCATGTGTACTTTATTTTTACATGTTACGGTAATACCAATGTTAATCGAAATATTATATTATATTGTCAATTTCTCCTAGAGAGCCGAATTGGGATGGACTTCTTATAGCAATGCTTAAAGCTAGGGGAACAATGAAAATTGAAACTGAAGAAGGAAAAAATAAAATTAAAATAAAAAAAAGGAGTGGAGCTGCATTAGAGCGGGCAACCGCAAACAGGATTAGCACCTTCCCAGTAAAAATGTAAATTAAATTTACATATGAACAATTTTCTTAAAAAATTCAGAACTCCGCATAAAATTAAATTAGCAGAGTGTGCTCTGTAATCCTTAGCACCTTTATACTGTGGAATATTTGAATTATTAATAATATCCCTAGCTTATTTTATCAGCTTATTTACTGTCATAATAAATTCGATGCGTTGCACACAGGGGTATTTGACCCGAAAAGCTGGCCAAAACTATTTCCTTCTATTTTATTAATTCAAAAGTCCTCAAAATGGCTTTTATATTTGTAATAGACATTAAAAATGTTTTTTTAGCAGTTAAAAAAATACCTTAAGGAGAAAATTTTCATAAAATAATTTTTTACATAAATCCACCGACTGTGAAATAGGCATAATATTAAACCCATGGGTTTAAAATTTATGTTCATATTATTGTCTCTTTATGCATTGCACCCATGAAATATGCTGTAACTAATTAAAGATTTATTATCATTTATCTATAACTATTATTTTTTAAAAATGAAAATAGTGTAAAAAAATACCTTAAGGAGAAAATTTTCATAAAATAAATTTTTACATAAATCCACTAGGTATGTAGTAAAATAGGTGAATATAAAACGTTAAATCATAAATTGAACAAAGTTTGTCCACCTCCCGCTACTACTCGCAAAACTTGTGAGATAGGGGGAGTAGGTATCAGTGAAGAGGAAGGATTTGCTCTGCCTTGAGCCGAGCTCTGTGGTGTAGCGGTTAGCATCCTCGCATGTAACGCAGGAGACCCGGGTTCGACTCCCGGCGGAGCCAAATCTTTTCTCTTCAAAAAATAAATTATTATAAAAAGTTATGGTGATAAAGAAAAAAAATGTGTTTTCCTAATTCATTAAGAATTGTTTAATAGCTCTTCAAAACACAACTTATATCCCAGGAAGAAACGCACCAAACTTTCTTAAAAATGCATATTAAATTTAATTATTCATTATTCACTTTCCTCGACACTTAATGAACTTTCGGAATCACCACTATCGGTTAAGTTGGTTGGGGGAGACAACATTTCTAAAGTTTCCTTACAAAACCTGATACCTTTTTTCTTGAACTTCTCATACCTGTGATTACTGGATCTGATGTCAATATTAATCTATTAATTACATCCAAATTGCACTCTGTCCGGGAAAATTTTCGGGTCTTATTTTCTCTATAAACCCGGAAATGGTTATGCTGCTTCCTCAGATAAAAGACCAATATGAAGCAGAGGGCTTTGATCACTTCAAAACCATCCCATAAAATTTTTTGAACAGATGGTGTCATAGCATACCATTGATAAAGTTTCTCCGTATCCGTAGTAAATTTTAAAGTAACGAATGGTTTTTCAGAGCGTCCACCAGATCTTGAGCTTTTGATTGATATCGTCCCACTTAGCCATTTCTTGTTGCTGTTTCAAAAACATTTCTTTTCCTTGAGGAAGCATTCTATCTCACATGGAAATCATGCCTCAAAATGGATAATTTTGTTTTAGCTCTTTCACATGCTCTAGGTTATTACAATATTTCCCAATGAGAAAAGACACCAAAAATTCCTTCTTTTTTTTAAAAGCTAATGTTTTGACCTTAAAAATATGTCAAATAATTCCATTCAGGTTACAGTTATTCTTCCAGAAGATCCTGAAATACAAATAAATGAAAATATAACAAAATTGAATTTTTTTTATTATTTAATGAAATTGACATTTTAGTAATAAAAAATTATAAGTCTCCCAATCGCAGCTATTCGCAGAATTTTTTTCAAGAAACATAATCTACGATAATTATACATTATCATAAAAAATATTTCGTTGCCCAGAAATGCCCAGAAGTATAACTTTTTAACCTTCAAATTTAATTTTTAGCTCTAAAATATACCTACCAAAAAACAAAAAGATATTGATTCTAGTATTGAATACAAACAAATTATAGCTATCTGGATAACAAGTACAAACCTTGCCTCGAACTATCCATCCTATGATAATGCCGATACTTCAGTAAGAACAAAGAAAATTAATATATTTTGTAGACCAATATTTATGAGCACAGACGAGTTAAAGGATAAGGTCAGATTTGAATTAGAATAGCCGCCGGATTAAGGGCCTGGAAGAGATAAAAATCATCTTGCATGATCCAACAGGTCCTCTGCTTGAACTTCCAGTCATTATTTACCAGAAATTTCAAATTTCAAAAAATGGGTTTTGGCCAACTTTTAGGGCCAAATACCCCTGTGTGCGTTGTTTTGAATCTCAATTATTGACGCTTGTTAGTTACGGTATCAGGTGCAATTTTATTGAATGCTATAAAATAAATAAGCGGAAAATGAGCTTAACAATAATAATTTTATATTGATTATAAAGTTTGAGATAATGTATGAATATAAAAAAACCTAACACAGCTAACTACAACCTAAATTTTTTTTTTTTCTAGAAGTAAAATGTATATTTATATTTAAAATTATTTTAATTTTACTTCTTTTTAAAATAATTAAAGTCAAATTTCTTAAATTATTAATTTTTTATAATTTTTATTTTCGATAACGGAGGCGTTGAAAAGAGGTAAGTGCCTAAATAGCCAAAAAATAGTTTGCTTACTGAAAATATTTTATTTTCCAAGGCCAATTGAGGATGAAAAAGAGAAAAGATCCTATCTTCTCATGTTGCATGTTGGCAAGAAGATAGTTAAAACTAAAAAACTGTTTTTTAGGGTAATCGAAGTTGATGTTTCAACTGCATTATCAATTTTACTACGCGCCTAAAACAGCGACTAGTTTTAAAATAGCGGCTTAGGTAAAAATAGGGTTAGATCACAAATACCCTACCATATTTTAGTGCCACTGGTACTAACTGTATCTCAAAAGGAGCTCTCTAATTGCGTTAATACCGCCATTGCCTTCATAAAAGAATATGGTAATTTGGGCTTTACGCTAAAGGATTAATTCTATTGTGAATAGTTATTATAAAGATTAATATCATTCTTATTGCAATGGTATGTATAACTCAAAATCGATATATTTTCAGTTATAACCATTTTTTGCCGGCGTGCGGTGTTTAGTTTCAAGCGATGTCACAAGAGTCCGCTAGTAATAACACTAGACACTTTGCTTATAGGCGAGCGCAAGCGACGGTGCTGCTTCTTTCAGGAACTAGAGAAACGGGGATAGAAGTCGGGTCATTACCTGGGATTTATAGAATTTTTTGGCGTTTTTAATTTATTTTTCCATGATTAAAACCCGATTAAGCAAAAAATTATTTGAAACATGTCTAACAGGCATTGCTCGGTCCCTCAGTATTCAATTAGAAAATCAAAAGACGTGTAATTCCATTTATATCCAAAAAATAAAAAGCTTCTTAATGGGTGGATTGTAAAATTAAGAATAGATAAGCCTGTTTCGAAACATATGACGATATGTAGTCTTCATTTCAAAGAAAGTGACTATATTTATTCAGGTAAATATTAGTATTTGACATTTTATTATTCCAAAATGCTAGTTTTATGCAAATAACATTGGGACCATAGTGTCATAGATTTATTTTTCTTTTTTAATTTTCCCCATTTTTGTATTACATCCGTTGTGCTTAATTGTTCCAAGTTTTCAATGCGATGCCTGAAAGTCTTGACATATAAATAAATAATATGACAAAGAAACTAAGCTGTCATGAAAATGAAAGCTGCCATAACAATGATTGTATGAATAGGTAATTAATGTTATTACTAACCGAAAAACGGAGAGTAAAGTTACAATGATGTGTTTGCATTTACCAGAACTACTAGCTTTACACGAAAGTAGCTTATTATTATTTATAAATTTGATTTCCACTTTTATTTGATGGGGCAGTCCTTTAAGATCGCTTGTTTGAAGGCACAAGGCTTGTAAAATTACTGTTTTTTTACTTATAGATATTATCCCACATGTAATTATGTGGTTTGGATCAAGGATAGCCTACCCTTCAATTAATGGTCTCTTAAAATCACCAATTATCTCTATCACATCAACTACATCTATCCCCGTTCCTTCCGACATTTTGTAAAACTACTAGCGCACCCTGTAGTCGATTGCGCCCGCCTATATGCCTCTTAGGAAAGGAGATAAGTGCCACAGCCTGGGTGATAGTGTCTTCAGCCTTAACATCGTGTGGTCAACACTACAATTAGGTAACTACAATTCAGCTGTTTCGAGTAAAACTCATATTAAAGTTTTTCGATGATTTTAAGTTGTTATTTACAAGTCAAGTATTGTAGTGCTAAACTTATGCTGAGTTGCCTATTTGTTTCTTCTATCTGGCAATCCTGATATGTTAAACAAATAGATAAGTGAACTCTCCTACTGTTGGAATGGATTCGGTACCTGTTCATCAACTTATCTAGTTTTGAAAACTCATAATGTTGCCTTTAAATTAGCTACAACATTGATTGTAGTATATTATAGACCTAACCTAATGGAATTTTCCTAAGCACTTATCCAAAATTTGCCAAATTGGTCGTCACCTAGATGCAGTACTCACTACACGATATAACCTCCGTTTCTCGCTTCCACTGCGTTTATGTCCTTTTATCAATATTAAGTCATCAACATATCCCTTGATGAATATGTCATAGACGGATCAACCAAAATTGAAAAAAAAAAACTGACCTTTTAAATTGACCTATCAAGAAAATTTCTCCTAGTATCCTTTTCCCCCACGATACCTTAAATTTTATTTCCATTTGATTTTATCTCGCTGTATGTTTTATTAAATTTTTTTAAGAATGATTTATTTTCGTAATTACAAGAAGCAAACTCCCTGAATCGATTATAGGGAAACAAGAAATTAACCTTCTTTATTTCATCTTGAAAAGTTATAATATTGAGACCCAATTCGAATGTAATTTGATTATTCTTAACTTGCTAGTGCGCCAGAGACTAAGCTATTTGAAATAAGAACAGTTTATAGAAACAATAATAGTTTCATTTTAATTTATTAGTTGATTACTGAAGTTAATAACGATCCGATGGTTTTAGGGTCCTCGTACCGGAAGCTATATCCATCCTGGAAGGCCAAAACGTCCATATGGAGTGCAGGGTATGCCTCTTCCCTGGGGATGACTTGGGGACCGCAGAGTGGTTCTGGTACACCTATCCCGTTCCAACGGACGAATGGACTGTCAAAGACGGGAAGGGAAGACTTTCGTTGTACGGGGTGCGGGAGGAAGAGGCCGGACTGTACGAGTGCCGGATCGGCTCCACTAGATCCAGGCCTTACTTCTTGCACGTCGCTCCTGACTCGGAGCCCGTGAGTGAGGTGAAGCCACTGACTGCGAAGACGGGACCTTATCCATCACCTCCGGAGTCCACGGGCCTCTTCGGCGTCAGAACACGTTTGTAGATTTACAATATTAGATTAGATTGAAGTATTTTTAAGCTAAATACATCAAGATAGACCCTGCCAGATTATGTACGTTTAAAAGAATTTTGATAGATCTTTTGGGTCATATTTTAAGAGCTCTACGTCATACGAAGTCGTAGCTCCGGATGTAGAAAGCTCTTGTCTGAACATTTTGTATGGCTCATTCATCTTTTTCTAAGAAATTAATAATCCAGTATCGTTATCTGAATTGGAATGTAAAGTTATTTGAAATAGAAGTTATCAGGCAATGAAGAAAAAAGTCCCACTACCGGTAACATAGCGAAATTATAAACCGCATTGTAATTTACCTTCTAGGGACTCCTATTTCTATCGATCTTGTAGTTCTTAACCAATGTACCCAGAGGTGTGAAGGACTCTACAGTGTGCGGAGAGGGTCGGACAGCGTATTTTTTTAATATACACAAAGCGAGTTGGTTCTAAGAAAAATATTTTACATCTTTTATTTATTTGTTTGCTCTGACCCTTTTTAATTTAACAAAATAAAATAGAAAACTCCAATAACAAAGAAAAGTAATTTAATAATAAATATTCGTACGAAGATAACTATTATTTGTTAGACAGCTTTCCATTCTGAAATATAACGAGTCTGTAGATGTATTATACAAACAACATCTTGCCGTGTTATCTAATACTAATTGGAAGTTCTTAAGATCCAAGACTGGCAAAGCACACCTTAATTACACCACTTCTTTAAACCATAAACTGATAACGACCTTGGGATTGATGTCCTTATATTATAATGCAGGGAAATATTTATTAAAAAATAAGTTATATTATGATCATGTTGCAATTTATCCTGAAAAAAAAAAAACCATCGTTTTAATACAATATGCCACTTTCTTGGAATACACAATTACATATAGGTGTGTACTTTAGATTCTTTCACATTTGTATAGTAAATATAGGCCAAGAAAATCTGCTAAACTACAAATTTTAGAATCCAACGATCCTCTAGATTTTCATAAAATATTTTGATTTTTACGTACAACGGGTTGGTAAATAATTTTCCAATGGTCAAAGAACATTGACCCCTTGAGAAAATAGCACATGGTGAAGTGGGGTTTAAACCTCAGATCCTCGAGTTCATCCCAGTAAGCTCCTTTACATATTTTAGTCTCGTGGAAAATTGGGAATCTCTGCAGCTTTCTCTGCCCTTTAACCGGGAAAAATACCCATTTTAGAAAGGCACCCTCCTTGAACTCCTTTGGTAAACTCTCCTTTTGGGAAAGCGGGACACCGCTCAAACCCCGGATATCGAAAGTATTGGCTGCGGAATTGTACATTGCAGTCTTCACAGAGTTTTACGATAATCGTCTACATTAAAGAACAATATTTATTGTGATACGGCTGTGAAAAGATTTTGCCCAGAAAAAAATTTATTGAGCTACATTTTGTTTTATAATTTAATGAGACAATAATTACATTCATTATATTGAAATCAGAAACATTTGGAAACATAACAAGATATTTTCATTAAAAAAAAATATTACGGGAATTTTTTTTCATTTTAATATTTATAAGCTTTTGACTTCTACAAGATCCACTCACTCAAAGGTTTCTTCTTCAGTTGAGATGGAGGCTCCACCTATGACCAAAACCCTATTACTACTAAAGATATACCTATTGATTAAATTTAGAAATAAATTTCAAGTCCTAGAATTTAAAATAAATTGCTACACTAACATTTCTTTTATATTGTTCCTTGAAACGAAAATAGGTAATTATTTCTGTCACAAATAAGAGTTCAGGGGTTTGTTGGAACCGTAACATATTAGTACGTAACCAAATGTCCTGGATGTGGCGAGAATGTACTAGGCTATTCTGGAATGTTCTATTTCGTAATTAATATAAGCAGCTCTGAAAATCGAATCTTATGGTTACTTTTATGTCAGTGTATTGACAGTAGAAGTTACTGTATGTACCGTTGATATTAATTTGAGGTTTTGTTGCTTGTTTGACATTTTGAATTTAAAATTTTTTTAAACCCACATTAGTGTTACAATATAATTCAGAGATAACAATAAAAACTGAATATTCAATTCTCATTTTTAAAACATCATTAAAATATTAAATTGTATAAACTTAATTGATTATATTAAATGATACGATAATAGCAACATTTATTGGTTTATATATTTTTCATGATTTTAAAAGAACATTATTCCTTTTATATTAATATAAATAGTTATTTTAACTACTTCAAATCAAATGAATATTTTAGGATTAGGAAACCCGTACAGTGCATATATCACGATAAACAATAATTCTTTCTAAAAAATGACCCTTGGCCTTTGGTATTATAACGAACTTGTAATTTACAAAGAACTAAATAATCCTTTTTTTTCCTCTATAATATAAACCCTTCCCGCTACCCCATCAACACACTGAGACTATAAATCATTTTGGTGAAGTGAGTAGATTTCATTTAGGAGGATAATGGAACTAAACAATATTGAGCTGTCAAAAACACCCCTCTCTTCAAACTAGTGTTGGGAAGGGAAATAATGAAAAAATTTCTTTAAAAGTATGTAATCCAATTTAATTTTATTTATTTTTATGTGAATTACCGAACATAAAGGTAGATAGAAGATAAAGGTAGTACCTTCGATTTATAACCACATTTTTAATAAATTTATATTTATAACAGGAGAAATGTACAATTCGTGGTACGATGTTAGGTGTATATACACATTACGTCACCATAGGTAATTAATATACTTTTAAATTAATTAAATTCACTCACTATTTAATTTGATAATTTAATTATGAATATTAGCATCTCAAAAAAAAAAAAAAAAAAAAAAAAAAAACCTAACCTCGATCCCTAACCAACCACTCTTCCCCAACTTATTTACTTAATGGAAAGAATTAAGAAAATAATTAGTTGAAGATTTAATTGGACTTAAAAATAAAGGAAGTTAATGGAATTGATCTAATTTTCTAAATTTTTTTTTTAATCAAACCTTAAGTAGTTCTTTAAGAAGTTTTGATTAAAAGATAATGGAATGTTTTCAGATTGGAACCCGTGGACTGAGTGCACGAGGTGCGACCATGTGGGGAGGAAGTACAGGTTCGGAGCCTGCACTGTTTTCTTGAAAGAGCCGGATAAGTTATCCAAGTCCGTCCTTGATACCCACCCGGGCTTGGGAATTCTCCAACTCTTCGTGCAAGGGTTGCCTTGTTGGAGTCCTCTATTACCGAGGTAGTTATAAAAAAAAAAAAAAAAAAATTCAAAATATCAGTAATCCGTAATTTAGTCTTTTCCTTATTCCATTTATCTTCATATTACGTTTATATTTATTGTGATATCAAGTATTTTACAATACATGGTTATGGTATAGTGATTAGTATTAATTTAGTGCTATTTTTATCTCTTTAAATTTTATTCATTGTACTATCTGTCCAAATGTTAGTTTGATAATTGTTCGAATATTTGCTGCCACTGGACGAAACGTATGCAATGATGTTTTGAGTGCTGGGTATGAAAGATCTGATGGATAAATACATTATTATTCATTATTATTAATGATTAGTTAATCATATCACACTCATTTGTACACGATTATTTTCCCCAGCAAGGTCAGAGAAAATCCAGTAGTGAAAAATCGGAAGAACGAGATGATGATGGCGTTTTGTAAAGTTCCTTGTGCCGATGAAATTTTCGAAGTCAGAACTATTTTTGGAAAATTGCTGGAAAGAGTCAACAATTCAGCAGGTACTCTTGTTTACAATTTCATCTTCTATATTAGTCTTTCTTTTTTAAAAGAAACTAATAAGACTATTGCACAGTATCGAAGGTCTGTGCTTTTTATTTTATTAGGATATGTCCAACATGTGTTACCAGTTTTCTTCCCTTTTTGGTAGGTACCTCTTAGCTTTGCCTGCGTCTTAAATATACAATATTTTAAAAGGTTTTCCACAAATGTGCTGAGTTTTTCTTCTACTTCTACGATACTTCCTGATTGAATTAACAGTTGAATGTTTTTATGTAAATTGATGCTCTTGTAATTGTCTCTTCGACTTATATATATTTTAAGTGGACAGGTCATGATTTTTTTCTAAAGGTGACTTGAAAATTGATATAATATAAAACATAAAGGTAAATTTAGTAGTCCTATATTTTGAAATCGGCACCATTAACAATTAATTATGGATACGCAAAATTTTCTTATTTTTCTTTTAAAAAGTCTTTACATCAACGTTTTGGCCTCTGTGTGCCCTTTTCAACAATTTTAAGCATACGGTCCTATTTTTCAATTATTTCTACCTCACCAGTGAACAGACTGTCGCCATTAGTTATAGATACCAGGCAGATCCAAGAGCCGGATCAAATATATACTATTAATTTAATGGGACGATTTTCTGTCCAATATGGGACTATGCGCATAAATTTCTTGAAAACCGCATAAAGAGACCAAAACGTTGCTATAAAGAAAAATCTTTGGGAACTACGGCCTTATAAAAATTATAAAATTCTTTTCAATTTTCTTACTTATGCGTTAATGAATCTGTATTCATCAATACAAAACAGTGGAGGTCAACCAGGGACTAGGTCCTTCGGATGGGACATAAAATGAAGATCCAGAGCCTGTACGATGTCAGGTACTCGTTAAAGATTACAGGTAATCGTTTTGTTTTCGGGATAGGCAAAATTTAGGATTAATGATTTAGCATCCCACAATAGGCTATTAACCACAATAGCATGAAAGAATAAATATTAGTTATTAATGTAGCTCTGCAGTATTACTTGTTTAATGTGCAATTGAAAAAAAAAGTAAATCAGACATTTAAGGCCCTTTATATATAAAAAAATTAATCAGGAAATCAGTCAAGAGTGATGTATGAATTTTATTAAAAATTATAATGTTGATAGGAAGATATATGTTTCCATGGACGTAGCACTCCTGGACTGACACTCATCCAGTAAAGAAGGGGTGATATTTTTATCTGTAAGAGGGGAGGGCCTATTTGGGCCTGTAAGAGGGGACGCGGCGGTAAATAGAGAGGTGTGGCGGGAAGACATCCTTAACCCGGGAGATTGGCTGTCCTATATAGCGCCTTGTGTAAAATATATGTACATTTTTAGCGGTATACCGGCGCTGGCACACTTTATAACGGCCTCTTTCGAGGAAAGTCCGTGCAGGAGAATTAGTTCTACTTCATCTTCTAGGAAATTGTGTACTTTCAACCAGGATGGGTTTTGTTACATCCAACTCTCTTTCTTAGAATACCTTCACAAGAGGAACAAAAATATGTATCTAAACGGTTACTGATAATGGGATATAAATATGTTTAAATACAAAAGAGGTCTGATTGCCACTCTGTATCTATTAATTATTCACATAGGTGGATATATGGATTTTGGTATTTGGGACATTTGGGTAATTTTTTGTTTTTTAAAGACAGAATTTAACTTTATTAAAAGTAAGGAAGTTGCGTTACTTCCTTACTTTTGAAGATTAAATAATATCCAGAACAATTTATCTTAGTTGTGGGAAAGGAATATGAAGGTTCAAGAGCTGATGGACAGATCCAGGTGATCCAGGACTGTGGGGGACTACAAACCCCCCCTCTTTGGTACTGAAGCCTCTCCCTTTACAACCGGCTAGATCTTCCCTTGATTAGACATTGGTATTATGATATTAAAATACCTGATAATCGTGATGAGTTACTTTCAAAGCAAATGATTAGATAGTTACTTAAAACTTCGTTTTTAATTAATCTTCCTTTTTTCTATAATAAATTAACGATATATTAATAAAAAATAAATGATTAAGGACTTGGTCCTACGACAATAGTTTTAATCCAGAACCTTTAGAACTCTTTAATTATCACTCCGAATGTTGCTTCCTCACAAAACATGGATATTGGTATTAGACGATTGATGGTTTAACTGAAATGGAACATTCTCTCACAATAAATCAATATATATTTTTCAATAGTAACATTACTTTAATTATAGCAAACAGCGTTTAGAGCGAGGAGAATATCTTTTTTCAATGAGCACCCTACGCGATGACTTATGTCAGCTGCCAAATGTAGGAGCAGCAAATTTGGGCAAATGAGTTTAGAATATAATTTCAATTCTGACTGTAAGTTTTAATTTAATTCTAGATCGTGATAAATAATCCGAAAACATTAAGGAAGAAATGATTATGGTAGATTAAAAATATTATTTTTTTTATATCTGTATAGATTTTCCGTAGAAGATGTGAAATGATCAAGGAGCAGTTAAAAGATGAGATACATTAGTGAATATACCTGACATTTAGTGAACTAATCATTTAGTAAATAATCGGTCACGAAAGATCTTAATCGGGATGAATCTCGTACATTATAGTCTGACCTTTTCATATATGTTGGATACGTGTAGTCTAAATTGAACAGTAGTTCGAATTGAACAGTTGAATAGATAGGTTCAATTTTGGACTAAAGAAACGAAATCATACGTAGATCTAAAAGGGTAGGAATAATTCAATAAAAGGGGGAACGAAGAAATTTGGTATTGAATTCAATGTATAGAAGAGTAAGTAAATACGATCCGGTAGGAGAATAGAAAAATATGAGTACTCGAAACGTCTTTGGGATATAAGTAAAAATCAATTATAGCTATAGTTGGAAAGAAGCATTTACAGCGTATATTCTCCTTCAAAGGAGAAAAAAGGCGCTACTATTGAACTATAAAACACTTTTTCGAACATACAATTGATACAACTCAGACGCTTGGAATATAACAAAGAACGAAAAGAGAAGCAAATTTGTAATTGAGAGAACAATTCTACAAAAGATAATGGATAAAACGCTATTAAAAATAATTTGATTGTTGATAAATCAGACGGTTACTCAGAGGAAGGTATTTGATTTCCAAGGAGATCAAATACCTTTAAGGATCAGAAGCATATTACAGGGAATATATCGGACATGATGTATAAGTGGATGTTTCTGCATATTTAAGAACACATTTCAATTCAAGAAAAACTATTGGTTATTAGAACGGTTTGGACCAGTTATTGTAGGCATAATGAGTAGTTGCTACCAATTATTTTAAATATTAATATTTTACCTCAGTTCTTTTCCAATGGATACAAAGCAACTTTAAACTATCGGATTTTTGTCTTCAATGAAGTTTATTAGTTCCCCTTTCCTATCACGACCTGTTGACACTTATTGCTTTTACCTCAAATTTCCTATTCGACTAACTGTTCAAAAAAAGTAGGAACTTCAAATCTGATTCTTATAAAACCTTTAAAAAATAGCAAGTCCATAACTGACCCTATAAGAGATTGATATACATACTGTATTAAATGCAAATTTGACCTGGATCCATACCTCCTCTCTATTCTATTCCCTCGTCTTAAAAAAAAAATAACAACCAACAAGTTAAATTATCACCCTAATATTTAACATTTTGGAATCAGAAATGTCCAAAACTTTGAGTTGCTATAGTTTGGATTCCACTTGAACATCTTCTCCTGACTTTGAAATTATGTCAGGCCATTCCGGAATGTTGGATTTCGGACTAAATATAAGTAGGAATAGACTAGGGGTTTAGGCTTGTGATGGTCATCGAAGCACATGGCTACTTTTGTGTAACTGCATTGTAAATACTAGTTACTTTACGTAACGTTATTAGTTAGAGCTTTTATTGCTTGTTTGTTTGTTTAACGTCCATTTTTATGCTACTAAGGCTAATCAGGCGATGCTACAGTGGGAGTCATAAATTTTGCCTATCCACGTATAATTAGGATATGGATCTTTTACGAGTACCTGACATCGTACAGGCTCGGGGCCTCCATTTTACGTCCTGTCCGAGGGACGGCATAGCTAAGGATTTTTTACTCCCTTTAAAAAATCCTACGGCCATCACGGGCCGCGAACCCGCGACATGGCGGTTGCCATTCTAACCACTAAACCACAGGTTACCCCGCTTTCATTGCTTGTTTGGCGTTGCGAATTATAATGTTACATAAATAAAAATTATTTAAACCTACGTTAGTGTTACAATATAAAGCTGAGATACAAATTAAATTCTCAGTTTTAAAACATCATTAAAAAAATTTAATTTCATCAAATTCTATGATATTTAATTATACGATAGTAGCAATATTTATTGGTTAATATATTTTTCATTATTTAAAAATAATATTATTCGTTGTATATTAATGAAAGTTGTTTTATTAACTACATACAATCTCATAAAAATTTCTGAATTAAGAATCTCTTACAGTGTATATACCATGGTTTACATAACCTCTCTCTTCAAACTAGTGTTCCGAAAGAAAATAATAGAACATTTTCTTCAAAAATTATGAATTGTTTTTTAAATTATAAAAAATTGTTGGATTTTTGAGAGCGAATACTCATTTTTTGAGAGGAATCGCACGTTCTTATGCTAAATTTCAATAGGTATTAAAGTGTGACGCGATGAAAAGTTTGCTTAGGTGTGGAAATGGAAATGGAAAATTGCTGAGGGGTTTTTCCGATATTGAACGATGGTTATGACGGATCTCTGTAGGTAAACAATTTTGTGAGTGCTTAGAGGAAGAGGGGGGGGGGGGGGAGGAAAATATGGGGAGTTTAATGCAAAATCTACAGTGCCACACCCTAGTTTACAGTAGTCTGTAAATAAGTAATATTTTACAAAATCATTACTATAGACCACTAGAGAAAAAATATTATATGTATACTGAGTTATTTGAATTTTTGTTTATTTCAATAAACAGCAACAATTTTATGATTTATATCTAGGGTTAGAGAGTATTCTTCTAGATTAAATACAAGAGGTGATAACGTAAATTTGTTTTTTTATTTTTGATGGCATCTGTATTTATACTATGATCTATTTTAATGGATTAATATAAGTTAAGAACTACATCAAACTGAAAAATTCAGAATTCTTTAAGCCGTATTAGTTTATTCATACTTTGACTACCACTAAAGCTAATCCTTAAAACAATTTGAAAAGTTTTCAATCTAAGGTTACACAAATTTTAATGGTAGTAAAAGTCTGAATGTAATATTGAATAGCTATTACAGTTTTTCACATTAATAGAATTTTCTCAATAGTAAAAAAAAGGATCTAAAATTAATAAAATTATTTTTATATTCTTCATTTATTATATTTCTTAAAAAATATTTGAGCAATCGTTCTACATAGATTCAATAAGCAGATTCCCATTTTTACGCGAAACATTTTCATAGAGCTACACTTCTATTTTCCCAAAGGATGAAAACCATCGAAGTTCAGACTCCAAAAAGAATGTTCCTAAGAGAAGAAGATAATGCCCCCATCATGGAAAACCCACCCCGCTCTGAATCTGCCTAAAGAAACCGGTGCCGATTTAATGCGGGTCTACTTTTGTTCCCGCGCGCGGGAGATGATAGTCTAGAGGCGGGCATTGTTCCCGCGCCCGGGTGATTGTTCCCGCCGGCGCTCATTTGAATTTCAATCCTCCGGCAATAATTCCGGATGAGCACCGAATAAATTATTGCGAGGTAAATAAGTTTAAGTCTCGATCTGGACCCCTTCGCAATTATTTTTAACGACCTGCCCTAACCGAATTTCCTCCTAATATTATTTAACTTACCTCGTCCCTACCCGCCCTTGTTAAATTTTGCCAAAATGAGGCTAAGTCGATTCCGCCTCTTTAAGTAGTCGCTATAAAATAAAAATATAGGAATTTTTTGTTCTCATTTTTATAACTCTCTTCCCTGTATTTTTTTTTTTTTTTTTTTTATCAAATTAATCTTCTCTGACGATAGGAAATATAATATATACAACCGGCTAATGAGAGAAAAAAAATGATATATGAAATATATTTTTTTCTATAAGATGATGTAATAGGTTATTTAAAGTTACAAAATCCTATTAAAAATAAAAATTTGAATAAGAATTGTTAAAATTTATTGTTAAATACTATTCCACAATCCTATGTCATCAATGGCTAATTTACCAACCTAAAATCACCAGTAATAAATTAGCTTCATTGAGGTGTGTTCTGATAATCAATGAAATTTTGAATACTTAGAGGTATTATTTAATTGATGTATATTGTATATTGCTAAATTATATAACTATTTATTTGCTATATAACACTTTTGTTTTCGTTTCATAGAAAGCACATCAGTAATAAAATTATGTTTTTAGAGCAATAGTTTACTGTATGATAATATTGATAATAAATTGGATAACTGAATACATTTTAAAATATTACTTTATAGAAGGCAATTTATCCAAATTAAATTTTTTATTTACGTTTCTTGTATTATATTAGACCTGAAAAAATCAACAGAAAAATATTTTTTTTATATAGGTACCTATGAGGTGATACTTATTAATTATATATTTAACAGGTTAATTTTTTCAGTTCTGAATTGTATACCTATTGAAAAAATATTTTAACAGGATGATGTAGGTATAGTATGGATCGAGAGAAGGTAAAGAAAAGAGGAAGAAGGGTACCTTCCCCATCCCTAACCCATTGTATGTTGTGAAGCGGAACAAAAGGGCAGGAAGAACAGAGGGGTGAGATGATGGGGCTCAACTACTCTTCTCCCTCTCTTAAATATATATATATATATATATATATATGGTATTTATAAAAAAAATAATAGATTTTCTTTTAAATGAACGTTCATATAAAATGGTTATATAGTTATGGTGTTATAATTATTTTTACGCGGTTGTATCTTATGTTTTGTAAATTATTCTTTGTTATTAATATTGTTCGATGCTTGCTCGACAGGACTGTTCTCCACCCAACAGGGCCCACCTCCGTTACCACCCCTTCCAGGACGGACCACGGTGTACGCACAGATCGGTAGCCCACTGTACCTGTCATGTCCAGGGCACAACCTCGTCGACATTCCCTTCCGCTGGGGCATCGGGAGGAAGGCGAAGATAGCTCCCTGGATTGCCAAGTCCAAGTCGCGAGGTACATATGTTCCTTTTGATCGTTATACGTATACTCCATTAAGTTTAAAGAGATGCACCAAATTTTCTCAACATCTAATTGAACTATACATTCACTAATGCTATGTTCATAACGGCAACCTTACAGGACGAGTAACAGTAAACGCCAAGCAACAGCTAGTGTTCAATTCGGTGCAGCCGGGCGACGAGAAGTTGTACAGCTGTTGGCAGGGCGACTCCTTGGCAGGGGTAGTTCGGCTCCTGGTGGTGGACGAGAGAAAGGTTCCCGTCAACCACCACCTCATCATCTTCGGCACCCTCCTCATCCTCAGCACCTTCCTCTATGTCTTCGTCAGGATATACATGAACAGAAAGCGGGCCGCCAGCGTCTACTACTGAGCACCAGAAGTTGTGTGATATTTTATATCTCTTTCTCAATACTGCATGTACATGTATATATTTATGTTCTTCAAACAGGATATATGATTTTAATAAAATAATCTCCTTTGTTTTGTGCTTGCTAATTAACGTCACATTATGCCATTAAGGCTAATCAGACGGTGCAACAGTAGGATTTCTAAATTTTGCCTATCCAGGTATAATTAGGGTAGGGATCTTTAAAGTGCTAACAGGCTCGTTACATCCATTTTACGTCCTATCCGACGGACGGCACATCAAAGGACTTTTTATTCCTTTAGTATTGTGGCCTGCTATTCTAGCTACCACTACTCAGTTGAACACCCTTATAATACTTATTAAGCCAAGACTTCCCATAGATCGTGAAAAAAAAAAAAAAAAAAAAAAAGCGTTTAGTAACACGCTAAAATTAGTGTCACATTGTGTTGTAAAATCTCTACAATTACATGGATAAACTATAATACAAATGATATCACTCCGCTGATATACGAAAATTAAGACATTAAGAAAAATGGTCTCTTTTGTGTTGTGTCAATTTTAAAATATTAAAGAAATAAAACTAGAAGAAAGTTAAAGCATTAAAGAAATTATAAGGAATATATTAAAAGAAATATTTTAATATTTTGAAATCAAACTTTACAGTACAGGGGAATAAAAAAATTCCTTGCTGTATTAATAGCTATAGGACAACAGCAAACCTCATACGTACGCTTAAGTTGATGAAAAAACTTTTAGTAAATTCATATCTGAGCACGCCAAGACAACATAAATTTCACAAAATAGTGAAATTGTATAACCATATTTTAATTTTTGGTCTAGTTACATTATACTTCCGGAGCAGCGATATCATTATTGTTGTAATCTTTAATGAGAAAATATTTTTAATAAATACCAAGAAATAAGTTAGCAATCATTTTTATCAACAATCATATATCATTTTTATCAACAATCTACATAAGTGTAAAAAGCCTGAGGCTTATTAAGAAATACTGAAATATATACGAGTTGAGCAATAAATGTTATACATAGCAGTTTCTACCACCATTTCGAATCAGGTTAGGAGATTTTGAAGAGAAAATAAAAGAAAAAAAAGAAGAGTAAAAAAATTGGGAAAATGAATAACAAAAAACATTAAACTCTTTAATAAGAGTGAGTGCAAATGCATTTCTAAAAAAAAGAAAAAAATTAAAAACTAACCGACCCTGAAACAAAAACCAAATGACATGGACGTTTATATATAGATCAGATTTTATTTTTTTAATTTTAGAAATCAGGGTGGGGGTGATGGGACAGTTTATCAAACGGCAATTATAAAGTTGGGAACACATGAAGAATAATTTATTTTTAATCCTGTTTATTATTCGTAACACGGGGATGACATGTATGGCTCTAACAAATTTAAAAATAATAGCTGTGGAAATTGTTGCCTAGCGATTCCATCACAACATTCAAATTAATAAATCATTAATATTTTTTGGGATTCATTTTTAAACCATAAAATGATATGAAAAATATGTAAATACTTAGTTCAGGAAAAGTAGACCGTATTTGCAATGTATAGACGAAAATTTGTAGATTCGTGAACTTTTGGTTTTGCATCCTTGGTGGTGAGTCTGCTCGAATTTAATGGAGACAACTAAGGGAACTAAGAAATATCCTTCATTAAACATTTATTTTACATTAATTCTTAGTTTTCAAGATTTTTAAGTTTTACAACGATAATATTTCGAGACGCATTATTTTTATATTTTGTAACTTAAGTTAATGTTTCTCTAAGAATAAAACGTAGCTCACTTTACCCACCCGGATAATAATCCGGGATCCATTTTAACAAATATATATAAATTCATATAAACTACAATCTTAGCTTCAAAGAGTATAACATTAAATTTAATTTTACTGCATGTAATACATATCCATTAGTGATTTAAGTTGTAATCTGCAAGACATGGAATACTTAATTTCTTTTTTTTGACATACTAAGAACCTTCAAAAATTATAGGGAGGATTTGGATTTCGTTTTTTAAATGAATGGAGGTATTTTTCTAAATTCGAAAAATTAGGATTATTGATATGTTTTGTCCAAAGGCGTAAAAACGGCTCTGTCATGAAAGCCTAAAGATGAAGGTATTTATTTTACTTTTTAAAAATTCGATATTATAGAATAAGATCATGTAGTAAATTAATAGAAAGAGCAGGTGATACTGAAAAATATGAGTCCTTTACAGTTTACTAGCTCAAATAATTTTCGAGATGTAGCCGAAGAACTGTATCTAAAACGCACATATTAAGTACACTTTTTTAAATTATTAAATAAAATAATGTAATGATTAATTAATTATTATAATTTTTAGAATTAATAATGCTATGAAAATATTATAAATCTTCTTAGGCAAATAAGGGAGGACTGCAGATTCCGATGGCACATGATCCGTAGCAATGAAGTCCTTACGGGCGGAGATATTCCCATGTTGATTCCCATTGGGGAAACCCATATTCCGTCCGGGCCCAAATGCTGCTACCGCTTAGCCTACCCACAATCTACTCTGAGTGGGATTTGAAATTCTGATTAACATTCTTCCTCCCCTGTCACGAATCGAAAGAATCCCAATTTCGCCTCACTCATCCCGTTGAATACCGAAGCATGATGTTTAATAACGAATATCTTCCACTCAATTACGCAAGAAGAAAAAACGTTCTTAATATAAATACAAAATGTAGATCTTGGGCTTTAATCTTTTAATGTTAGTTTGATTAGTTACATTTTAGGGGACATGAATTGAGATTTACAAGTATAAAACCTGAAGTCTCTGGGATAATTGGATAAAATTTTAAGGGTCATTATTATACGTTAAGATCTATGAAGTAGGTATGTTTATAAATTTCAACAAATTCTGGTCCATTCAAAAAGTTCTAGAATTGACTGGAACCATTACAGTAATCTATTAGTACGTGACCACATGTTTTGGAATGATCTAGATCTTTCTAGGTTGGCTCATTTCAGACTAAATTTCAGAAGTGTTTGTCTAGTGTGTTAGTCTAACTGGACTGCAATGCATTAGGTTACTTTTGAGTCACTGTTCTGCAACTACAACTTACTGTTTTATAACGTTGTTATTAATTTCAGTATTAATTGTTCGTTCGACATTTTTGTATTATACTCGTAATTTGACGTCAATAAAATGATTTAAACCAGCATTGATGCTTTTGTTTTTTAATTTTTACTTCAAGAATAAACATTGTAACTTAAAATAATATTTTTTGTATAAATTAAAAACACTCGAGTGAAGCACATTCATAATGGAGAATAAGTTCAAGATTCACTTCCTCGCATTTGGACGTATGCCCTGAACTTCAGACATTAGAAGTGTTAAAAATAATAAAAGATGTGACCTCTACTGGTCAGCTAGAAATCGCATGGCCGAAGTTGCCAACAGACGCATAAGATAAAAAAAAAAAAAATAAATAATTTAGATATTATAGTTCTAGTTTAAAATTGTAAAAAATATTTTTGTACCCTATACATAAACAGCACCATGTCATTTTTTTTTTATTGAACTAAATTTAAGATTTTGGATTGAAATACCATGATGAATACTTTGTTAAATTTGTTTATTCGTTACTTACGGAGTTAGATTAAAGGACGTTTTTCAAATTTTTAGTGACGTTGATAATGGAAGTATTTAAATCCATAGAAGAAAATCAAAATAAAATCCTCCTTTTCCTTTTGAAATAATTTTATTTTTAAATTCTTTTAACTCACCATCGGTATTTATTATTTTTGTATCCGGTTTTTCCAGAAACTTTCAAGAAAATTAGAATATAGATTTATAAAATTTTATAGCTTTTTGGTGATTCCAGTAATAAAAACAGTACCTATGTTGCTTCACAATAAGTCACGATCCCATAAAAATTAGTCTGCATTTTGTTTTCGAACAAAAAGTGCTTCGTGCCCCATACTGTTGAAAATTTAGAAAAATTACGATGAATTAGAGAAAGTGGGAAATTAACCCTTAACTACTCACGTCGGGTCATATTGACCTATACCAAGTTTCATTTCATTCTATTTATACCTCTTTGGCATTAAATGATCACCAAACTTTGACATATCCTTTGTTTTGGCTCCAGTTACTTCTCGCCAGTATCTGGAAAATGGGGGAGGTGTTTATTTTATCTAAATCGATATTTTGACCCGACGTGATTAGTTGTGCAAATAATTTTTTAGTGCCCTATGCTGCGATAACATTAGTGAAAACCACTCATTTCTTATTTCTTTTAACTTCAAAGGTTGTTTGTAGACAAATTTTTGAATTTCAAATCAAAAGAAATTATGTTAATAATAGTAATGTTAAGGAGTTCCTTTATTTTAGTACTTCATTTCGGACCTATAATTTAACATGTTATTTATATTTTAAAACTTCCATTTATTGTATACATAAATAAATTATATTTTCAAGCCTTCTCCTGTTTTTAAAACTAATATTTTACACCCTAAGATTATTTAAATATTTTATTGTGTTCTGGGTCATATTAACCCGAGGTGAGTAGGTAAGTAACATTGATTCGGTTGAGTAGTTAAAGGTTAAATGGTATTTTTTGGTATTTACTTATCCGGAGGCCCGTTGCAATTTATTATTATGACTTAATAGAATTAGGACGCCTCCCATTTTTTTTTTAAAATTGAACTTTACGTTAAATTGAACAACTTTATAGACAAAATTACATCAATTCATGGTTATGAAAATGTTATAAAAAGATGTGTAGAGAAACGAATCACACTTAACTAGAATTTCTAACATAAAAGATGCCGATTTCATTTTCTTTTCAGACGCATAGGAGGATTGTCAAGAATATAGGAGGAAGCGAAATTGGAATCGAGTGGGTTCGCATTGTTCGGGAGTTTATTATGAAAGAACTGGAATCTGGATCGGGCCAGACCGACAAAATATAGGAAACCTAAATTTTAAAAATAATGGTAACTTGTACATATAACACATTTAAACCAGTGGCACACCACTGATTTAAAAATAAAATAAATAAAAAGCTATTGAGTTTGGAATGTGATTATATAATTAAATATATTATTGTGATGTAAGGTTCCAAATCCACAATGAAAATAAGACCAGACCAAATATGGACTCTTTCGTTCTTATATGTTAGAATGTCGTAAAAAATGAAGTGCAAAATAAAGAATTATTTGATACATAAAGTAGAAGGGTAACTCCAGAAGGATTCCCACTAGAGGTTGACAACAATTGCTTTGTACTTGAGGGAGGAGCTTAATTAAGCTCCACCCACTGTCAAATTTAAAATGTGTCAGGTTAGGTTACCATTTACTGTAAACAATGGGTATTCAAAATGAGAAATACTCTTTATTGTTAATAGATGCCATTGTAAAATGAAAAGAAGTAATTTAATTGTTGTAGATATTATATGTCTAACAAGTAGTTCTGAATATATTATTTTAAAACAACATTGCAGTTCTAAAAAAAGTTTTATAATTATTTTAATTTTTATATCAAATCAAAAGGTGCCAATATCTCTCATAAATAGCTCTATATAATAAATAAATAATATATAATATATTTAAATTTTATATAATATATATATAATAAATAGCTCTATGATATTTAAAATATAATAATTTATTTTTAAATATTTAATATCATTTAATTTAACATTTTTAAATAATAAATCCATTAAAGCCTGATAAAAATTAATCACTGTCACTTTCATCTGATATCCTGTCATTTTCAGAACTTGATGAGCTGCTACCACCAAGGTTAACAATGATCTTATCCATTTCTTCATCAATAATAAAATCCTTTTCCCAATACTTCAACCTTCTTTACATGCTCACAACAGGCTTTCCATTTTTCAACAGAGAAGCTATTAAAAACTGACTCACAATAGGAACGCTTTTCATTAAGTGAAGTTGATAGACATTCACTAGCTATTTTATTTTTTATATCACCCCATACAAGTTCAATAGGATTTAACTCTGGGTGATATGGAGGCAAGTATAACAAATCATGGCCTAATTCATTGAGTATTTCTTCCACAATATAAATTTTTTTAATATAATAGTCTTTACACAAATTTAATAATTCAGGTTTCCTCATGTCAGAATTGTGTGGTATTCCCTGCTCTACAAGCCATTCTAATATTTCCCTTTTTAAATTTGCACTATTAGATTTTTTTTTTTTTTACTTTGCAATGATAAGAGGCATTATCCATTACAACGACACTATTGTGGAGGAAGATTTGGAATCAATTTTTCTTTAAACCACTTCAAAAAATTTTCAGTATTCATGTCTCCATGGTAATCCTGATTTTTTACTTTGGATTTAAATATTAGTAATGCACTAGGAATAAAACCACACTCACCTCCAGCATGAACAATTATTAGCCTCGGTCCTTTAGAAATATTAGCTGTTGCACCCATTTCATCTGGACTTTGCCAACAAGTTTGCACTGTATGTGTTGCATGGAGATAAGTTTCATCTAGGTAAATTATGCATCTATTTGCTTTTCTAAAATTTCTTATTTCTCGAAGGTACCTTATCCTCCATGCAGCTATTTCCTGTTTTTCGCATAATATTTTTCTATTACTCTGGCATTTCTTCCATTTGTAACCCATTGTCTTTAATTTACTTCTAAGGTACTCTCTGCTGCAGTCTACCTCACCATCAAACTTCAAAGATAATAGTAATTTCTTTATTGTGGGACACTGCTTTTTGATGACATAAAAATGATGGATTTTTCTTCTTATTAAAGATTCTGAAAATGAATCAATAATAACTTTTGGGTTTTTTGACTTACCCCTAGATTTTGGTATACTAAACTTTAATTCACCATCCTCTTGAAGCATTTTTCTTCCTTCTTTCACTATATTGCTTATTGAAGATCTCGAATATCCAGTTATTTCACATACAGAGTTCATAACATTATAGTTTAAATTATAGTCTTTTTTATTTTTCACTAAATATTCGTGAACACGAAATATTATTTCCCTGGCTTGCCTTTTTATAACTTTCTTTGTCACGCTCTTTTTTGGAGTACTCCGACTAGTAGAAGGATTTTCCATTTTAAAACAATACAATAAGCGGTAAAGTATAAACAAAGCAGACAAAACAAGTTTGGTTATAATCACGGTTATAATGGCATTTCATTGGCTGGGATCTGACGTCAGTTTTCGTGCATGCGCACTAGAGGTACAATACAACTGTTGTCGTACTATACTAAGCGATGTCGTTTCTCCTTGGTTCGAGAGTATTCAAAAGTTTAGAACAAGAACTTTGCGATCAATTTCTTAAAAAATTCAATTTCGAGCACTACCTTTATTCTAGGAAATGTGCGGTATGTTTCCGATCTTTTAAATTAAAGGGAAATATGTTCATAATAATAAATGAAGTTTCAGAAAATTAGATAGAAATAATGTAAAAATAGTGTTTTAGCATGGAAGGTACTAGGAAGTATTTTCAACAAAACCACTTATTTTATTTTTAAAAGTGTGTTTCGTGTAACTACTCGAATCACCACTAGTAATCCGTACAAATTGCTTCGAAACTATCACTAATACAGTTATCCTCTACTCCAAGAATTATTGCTCTACAAAAGCTTGAATGGGAGGGACTTAATAATCCCGGAATGAAGGCCATAACACATACTTTTTGCAGTAAAATAGTCCGCAGGGAGTTTACACTGGTTTAATGTTCTTCATAAAGCCACACAATAGGAAAAGTATCCATTTATTGACTTAAGGTGGAGGCATATCACGGATCTCGATCAGCAGAGTAACATAAAAAATAGTAATAAATTGTTTGTACGACAACTGTTTTATTATTCCTAGAGGATTTGAAATATATTAAAACGTATAAATGTAAAATCTCAACATAATCCATGAAATTCTCTAAAGCTAGATAACTTGTAGATGAATTATATTATACTATTATGATGGTTTTGTGGTAATTAATGTACCGAATATTTCATTCTGGTGGCAAGACGTTCAAAAAAAAAAAAAAGAAGAATTCAAGGAAACAGTTTTAAAGTTTATAAAACTGTTTAAGAGAGTAAAAAATTACTTATACATTTTAATTATAAAAAGAAAAGAAAAGTATAAAATAGTAATATTTTTTAAGGAAAACTATCTAGGAGGTTGGATGTTTACTATCCAACTACTAACGCAGATACAAACAAACCTATATTTTCTCCTGTGACCATATTCTCCTAAAATATGGCCACATATTTCAAGGATTTGTGGGCTCGTGAAAGAAAAATTTTGTAGAAGAGGATCTTACCTTCTAGTTTTACTCCTACAGGAACTTTCTTCAGTTTTCCAATAGTTTTATGCAAAGTGATTCTGAACTTATTTGTATTTATTGTGAACAAAAAAAATTAAAAGTTTTACTTTCATAATGAATTTAAATAAAAAGGCCGATTTATTACATGTATACGATTTGTCACAGTCTGAAAGCGTATGTCGTTGTGATACGTAGGCTTGTGAGTTGGTTATTAATATAAAAAAAATTGAAAGGAAACGTTCGTTATTTTTTTATTTGTTTCATCTTTTGCTGGTACATAAATTAGACAAGCCTAGGAATGCATCATTGTTAGAACCATTCTCTTTGTATGTCATATTTTCATGCTTATAAACAAGAAAAAAATATCTAAATTTAAAAACAAAAAAAAAAGCCATTCTTTCTGAAGACTGTAGCCTGTAGACTGTATAAATCTAGGAACGAAGTAAAAGAGTTTTAATGAATAGTGTTATATCGCGTCGCCAAAAAAACTATAGGAGAGAAAACTCTTCAAAAAACAATTACTATTGTCAGATTTAAATATTAGGAATATATAGATTAACCTTTTTCTAAAGAAAAAGAAAGAAATATATAATTGTTTTAACTGATGAAAAGTCATTTAAAATTATTATTAAAAATTGGAAAGCAAAATTGAATAACAATTATCTAATATTTGATCTAAGATTGCAAACTCTAAATGGGATAATCTCAGATAACATTTTCTCTTTAACACAGCATATTATTTTTAAAATGAAAAATAAAAAAATTGAGGATTTAGTGATTTTTTTTCGTACAAAGGCACATCTCAACACCAAAGTTATTTTTATGCGAAATTCTAACACTATCAATATTTAAAAGTTTCTAAGGTCAGATAAAATTGCAATAACCCTTGTGAGCATCCTAGTATTTACACTAAAGATAGTTTATTTGGCATCGTTTTCCCAAAAACTAACACTAAAACTGCATTCTAAATATAAAACTGATATCATTCAAATGGGATAAGGGGGAATTTGCCGAAATATATCCTAAAGAAAAAAAAAATCCTTGATTATTACTATATATTAAATTCTCCGATCGAAATCACCGAAGAGTGCAAAAAGGTTCTAAATTGGATCCAAAACTTAGTGTTGCGTTTCCGATTTCTAATAAAGACCGATATGGTCGATTATTATTTTCGGAAAAATATGACTGAAATAATTTAAAGCAAATATATTACCATTGGCTCAATTTACATAGAATCCTTAAACATCAACCCTTGATTTGAAATCGTACTGTTTTTTTGTTTGTTTTTTTATGGCTTTTTATCAGAAAAATGTACCCTTTATACAGAATGGATAATGAATAAAAAATATTTTTCCGGTAGAAATGAACAAGTTTTCGATAATATATATGATTACTACGAACTTTAATGAACAAAATCGATCTCCCCCTTCTGTTATATTCCAGCTAAATTACGCCCTTGATGATACGGATAATTTTCGTCGGGATAAACTCGGACGGAAGGTCTCTCCAAAGACTGACTCATTAGCATATGCATTTTCTAAACAAGAGCGGCATTTACATAGTCAATTATCGTGTTAATCCTGACTAATCAAGTTACTGGAGTTCTGGAGAGCTTGATTCCAGTGACGAGAAGAGAAATAATGCCTTTCATCTGGATATTGGCACCTCATTTCGAAGAATCTATCGGCCCGCATATTGAATAATAAAAATAACACACTTCATACATTGAATTATCCATTAAAATGCAAATTTTTAGTAAACAAATAGGACAAAAGTAATTAAAAAAATGTAAAATGAAATGGATATTAGTATTTAGTTGGTGTGGACCGCGATTTAATGAGTGCTATACTCCATAAGTTAAAAAAAATATTGATAAACTAAGGAATAGAGGCTGTCCTCAGAGAAAAAAAATTGTATACACTAATGAATGAGAGAAAAAACAATTTCTTTAATTCAGAAGGTTAGACATCCCTTCATGCCTAATGTTCTAATATTGGAACAATTAGGTACATTACAGAATTGACAAGGTATATATAAGTAAAATGTTTTTAAATAATTTATTTTTTGAAGAGAAACAAATAAATTATTTAAAATAATTTAAAACAAGGTGGTTACCCACAATAATGACTAGTATAAATTAATATAACATAAGTAAAATGAGTAATTAAATCGGTCCTATTAACCATTTTCAGATCTTAAAAACGTAATTGTGATGACAATACCGTTTTCGTTAGTAATAACAATTATTTTATAGTATAGTTAAAAAAAAGAAGATTCTGGGAAAAATTGTAGTTCCGCCAACGGTATATTGCCAATGTGCATAAATGGAATGAAAAAAATAAATCGAATAGCAAATAAAAAAATAAATACGAATATGAATTTCAAATCAGAACTTCTCCGCAGTAACCATCGATTCTATTAAATATGCAGTTCAATCAAATATACTTTTTCAAGCTCGAAACAAACAGAAACGGAAAAAGAGTGTATTTCGAATTGGGTTGTTTTTTGTTTGTTTTTCGAGTAAAAAAAAAGTTGTTATTTACGAGATAGATATGTAAATATATGAGTAACGTCGTAAAAGAATAGTGATGTTATTACCACTGCAGGTATGCTTCATAAAGAACACCAGAGTATTTTGATATTGAAATAAATTGACTTTATAAAGCAAGCATAGATTTTATTTCTCAAGGCCTTTTTTTATCAAATTTCATGAATGAGGTATAATTTTAAAGCTTCCCTTAATAGTTACACCGTAAAAATATACAAATCACCCTTTTCGCGTTCGATTGAGAGTTATAAGCGCAAAAGGCCTTGCGAGAAAATCAAAATGGTTGTAGAGGTTTCTAAATAGCGTCAAACATTACAGGTTTTCAAGGAGAACATTTTCGGTAATATACATGTTTTCGATTAACCCCTTCGTTTGAGAGTTGTAAGCGAAAAAACTGCAATTCTCGCAGCGATAACGGTCGCATGGCTTTTCCGAAGTTGTCATTTTTTTTCAGTTTTTCGAGAAGAACCTTTCTGGTTATATACACATCCGATCGTCGCCGTCGTTTACGAGTTACAAGCAAAAACATGCGATGTCTGTGTAAAACAAACCCACCAACAAACAGTGTTCAAAAAGGTACCTGTAAACACTTAAATGCTATGTAAATACCTTAAACTTATGTTTATGTCTAGAATTTACACACCTCTATTCTTTATTTCAATCCTCACCTATGAACATGACGCACTTTGAAATACTAAATATGTATATGATGTATACTTTAATTAAGTAGGATTTAAGTAGATTAGAGTGCAAATGCTTCGCACGGGTAAGCTAGTGAAGTATATTTCAGATTCGACAAAAATGTAAAAGAAAATTATAAGTAATAATTTTTTAAAAATATTTATAGAGAAAATCAATATAGAATATAGATATTTATAGAGGTTATAGATATTTATGTAGAATTAGATATTTATCTAAAAAGAGATTAGATATTTATAGAGAATACAGAGATGGGTTATTCAAAAGGAAACTTTATAGAATAAAAAAATAAATACCTAGCGATATTATAAGCTGGTATAATAAATATAAAAATATTATATTTTTTTTTATGGCAGCAAGAAAACTCGGGCATGCAAAAAATGTTTGACCTTTACTACTAGAAAATATTGAATTAATTTGGGCCATTCCAAGCCTACACCAAGTTCATTCTCGTCAAGAGCTGAACTATTTCCCGAAACGTGATTTAAGTTTTTTTTTTTAAATAAACTCTTTGAATAAATAAATGAAGTAATGATAAATTTATCAATAATTCTCATTAACAAAAACATAGATATTATATTCCAGGTATAATTGATGTATGATATACTTATAAGATAAAGGTTCACAGACAGCACTTTATTCCGAAACACGGTCTAATTATCCGCGTTGGGCCATTGTGCCGAGCCTGGAGAGAAAACGAGATGGTATTACCCGTCCGGCGCAGGTGGCTTTTTCCCATTACCCATCTCAAGGAAATCCACGGGATCCAATTCCAAAAGTATAACTTTTGTCCAAAAATGTTATAGTTTTAAACATTTTTTTTTTTTTTTTTTGTTAAATATACAACATTGATTCTCCAATAAGAAAGTTTAATGCAGAGTTCATTCTAGAAGCATGCTTAAGAGAGAAAGGCAGAGGGGGCTCCATCTATTAACTACGATTTTTTTGGAGAATCATCAGACGCAGACGTATTTTTTTAAAAGTTTTATTTATAAGATTTTTATTATGTATGGTGTACTTAAGACATATATATTCCAGGCCCATCTTACTTAAAAGGATGTACAGCACGTTTATTTCTATAAATTAACCTAATAATAAATGAACCATTTGAGAAACCCTACATGTCGCCACATTCAAAAAACTAGAATAAAACGAGAATGGAAAAACTAGAGATAACAAGTTTAATTTTTCGATAAGAGATTCCCTTAACTTAATTTTTTTTCTCCTACACATGTAACTTAGTAATCTCTGACGAGTGTATGATAAAACACCAATACTTATAGAGAATAAATACTTTTAAGGTGGTAAGGTAAGAAAGGTTGGAATAATCTTAAAAAAAGAATGTGAAAAGGGTCCCAATTGTTCTGAACACTACACAGAACATTTCTGTCATCCCATGAATAAGTGTTAAAAGTCGAATTCAGTCCAAATTGGGTGTAAAATAAGCATAGAGACGGTTTCTTCATAGCGATTAAATACTTATATATACGTCAGAAGTTTATAGTTTGGTTAAATCTGTTTAAATCGTTCAGTGAACATTTATTCACCTGTTATATCTGATTACTACTACTTATACTGATTACTGACTAAAAAGCTCTATTCAGTTGGCTTAAGGGCCTTAACTTTGGTATGTTTGACGAAATTTCAACGTCTGGTAATAAAAACCTAATTTTTTACTAATACTGTTCAAACTTAAAGAGGTGTGCTCTGAAAAATAAGAAAACTTATTTATTGAGTTGACAGATATAAATTAAGTATTAAAGAACATAGTTTAATAATTATAAAAAAAAATACAGTATCAAAGGATGTCTTTGGTTTTTTAGAAAAACGTTAATAACCAGCATTTCACAAAATTAAATGATTAATAGTTCAATCAATTTTATTTCAAATTGAAATTGAAATTCTATCAAATATTTATTTTTCTTACATATAGCATAACTTTCATTTTGATACAATAATTTAATAAATAAAATCAATAAAAAAAAAAAGAATGTTTTGCAAGGAATCAACGATATGTTGGATGATTTTGAAAGCATCTTACTGCTTTCGATTCCTAACATCAAAATTATAAATTCTCGAAAATTTTAATTATCATTTGGAGCTCAATAGCGTTATTTTCGTTTCATGGTGTGATGAACTATCTCGCTTTGGTTTCAGTGAAGATAATTTTCATATGTTAATTTTTGGGGGGAAAAACAAATAAGAAAACCAAGAAATAATTTTGGAGCTTCATACTCTTAGAAGTAGAAGAGGCGACTAAAACAGACTGACTCTGGCTAAAGAATGACTGATAAATTTTAAAAAGAGCCATTCTAAGCATTAAGGGTGATAACGAAAGCTGAGTATGGTACATAGTTAAGTACCTACAAAGTAATATAATGAGTAATATAATATTTATATATACCATCTAATTTAAACAATAGTACTGAAAATATGATTAAGATCCATCTAATTCTTATTATGTACTTATTCATTCACAGAATAATACACAATCACTAACGTACCTAATTCCCCATTATCAAAAATAATTAATTATTACTGTAATTATTAGTCAATATTCCATCATTTCTTATGATACTACGTATAGCCTTTTTATAACAATATATACCTCTTTATATAATACTTTATCTATCCATCATAAAATGTATTCTATAATATAAGGCACCACAGTGTAATGCTTTATACTCATGCAATAAAGTATAAAATTTTAATTAAAACATTTGTTTCTATTTTATGTACCACATACAAAAAAGTACTTTGCTGAAAGTGTATTGGTGGTTTTTGTAATATCTACTGCAGTTTAATTAATTTAAAAAAAAAACAACTACCATTTTTCCCCTTTTAGTATGAAACAAAAAAAACAAAATACAAAATGAATGATCTGCGCATAACCTAGGAAATCAGGCAGGGCAAATGTATGAAACAGAAGAATAAAAAGTAGTGGAATCAATATGAACTAATTTTTTAACTTGTATACAAAGGGACTATGTAATAACGTTCGGGCACGTTTCAAATATTTGTGGAACTGAATATAAAGAAATTGCTGATATCATTTCCGTGACCCTAAACTTTTGAGGAAGATTCACCAAACTTAAATTTGATGATATAATGTAAAGAAAAGAAAAAAAAAAAAAATGTTTATTCTAGCCTTTTGGCATGATAAGAGAGTTTTAAGATTTTTTTTTACCAAAAAAAACGGTGAACTTCATACTGACTCTTTCATAAGAGAAAACACAATACTGGCCTTAGATTCCTTTCAAGGAGACATAGATAGCGAAACGGTCGGTCCTCTTGAAAGGAGACCAAAAAGTTTCTTTGAAGATGGAAACTGCAACGTCAGGAAATGTTGACCTAGGGCAAGTTTCTCCTTCAGAGTGGAGGCAAAGGACTAAGGACACTTCGGTAAATGGACCATCTTTAAATCCTTCCCCCACCCTCCTGCTACGTGTGCCCCTGGGATGCTCCTTTTAAATTAATTAGTGGATTTCGGGGAGGAAAACACTTAGGATAATTGAAATTTTCCTCCTTTTAAATTTTATTAAAACATGGCGAGTGAGGGGGGGGGGGGGCTCATTGTGATGTTAAGAGCTACTAATGGATGTCTTGTGTAAAATAATAAATAGCTAAAAAAAAGAAAAAAGAATAATAAAGGCGCCTCGTTAATCGAAGTGTCCTTTACTTTCTCCACTAACCCAAATCCAGCCAGCAACATCAGAGAAAATGAAAACCTTAAAAATAAACTTTACCACAAGAAATATTTATTTTGATTTATTAAAAATATATAACATAACTTATAAACATAACATAACATATTTAAAAATCGCAATCTGCAAAATGATTTGCAATAAGCAAGCAAATCTTGAGGGCTGCTTGGACAGCGTTCCGTGGTTAACTTAGCTGGTCTCTTGGCCACCACCTTCGAAGTCGTCGGGGGTGCGCTGTACGGTTTAGGGTCTGGCCACACATGTCCGCACCGTAGCAATAATACAGGTTATGTTCAGAATATATTTAATTTAACTTACATATTACCTTTAGTTATGCCTAAATTGGCCAGTGTCTGACATGTGTGGCTTGAACTTTAGGCATAACTAAAGGTAATATGTAAGTTAAATTAAAAATATTCTGAACATAACCTGTCTTATTGCTACGGTGCGGATCCGGTGCGGACATGTGTGGCCAGACCTTTATTTGGACGTTTCCATTTATCTGTCAGGGAATTAATGTTATGAGTAAGTCTTTGGTGAAAGTTGATGTAATTTTCTTTAGCTGCTACTGCAATTGTTGGGATGTTTATGCAGAGGATACTAACTGTAGATAATAATGTCATATGACATCAATGAGAAAATCTATTGTTATAAAAACATATGATGTATTGAGGTTTTTGTAATTGAATTGAAGTAAACAATGTAATGTTTATATATGTAAAATGTTATTTTAATAAAGACTATTCTTATTGCTTTTAAACTCTTTACAGTTTAAGTCAGTGAATTATATCGTTGCTGACATAAAATGGTGAGTCTAAAATTTTCCGTAACACTTTCGATTGGAAGGATTGAATTTTTTGAATATTGGATTTTTTAGCTAATCCCCACAATTCTTCACACTTTATACAAAGTTAGTTTGTTTGTTAAAGATAATTTTATAAATAAATAATAACAATAAATAATTTTTATTGTCAAGTAACATAGATAAAAGTTCATACCGTTTATTTAGTTCTTTCCGTTTAAGCCTAATGTGAGTTTGCCAAGTCAGCCTCTAGTCCTGATTAAAACCTAAATATCTAATTTCGGCAAATGCCGGAATAGTTATTTTAGTAGAATAGAAAATATAAAGATAAAAAATAAAATATAAAGATAAAAAATAATTTTATACATGAATTTATGTTTTAGTCAGACAATCCACTGATTGTCTATGTTATTTTAGACAGGTGTGGATAAATAAAATAAAGTTAAAAAAAAATACATGAATTTAGAAAAGAAAATTCAGATAAGTGGTATGAAAATATCATGATAATTCTTGACTATTATATTTTGGAAAAAAAAAACAAAACAACTAAACTAAATGAAGTATACCAGCCAAATAAAAAATTAACAATTCTATTTATTATTTTTATTCATAGAACTAGAAATAATAGCTTGTTGTTCTGGTTCGGACTGAAAATTTCTTTTAAATAAAATCATCGTACCTCCATATCTGAAAAGAATCACGTTGGGGAAATCTCTATCACGCAATCAGTGCTGTATAGTAATATAAAACAAATATATATAAATTTGTTATTGTTCCTCGGAAACTTCTTTATACTCCTACATGATAACAAAAACAGTCACCGAATTCCTGAATGCGATCTGCATATACAAATTTATTACATAAAATGTATTTTTCTTTGATTTTTTAAAGGCCATACTAAAATTCGTCATGGAGTTAATAAATATTTGGATTCAATCCTTAAGGAGTTTTGTTGAGAATGCACTGTGCGTTATATTGTTATCTAGCCAAGACCTAAAGATATTCTTATTCCGTTTGGAACATAATACTAAATCACTATGATACATGGTAAGTGACATAAATACACACTTACTGATATTATGTGGGAGTCGGAGAGTCTAGTTCATATCGTACCTTCGGCTGAATAAATAAAAAATAACTAATTTATAAGAGGATACCCCATACTTATCAGAAATATACCTTGGAACATAAAATCGAAGAGAAAAAAAAACTGGGAAGGGAAGAGAAGGCGAAACATATTCCTACAAGAAGACAATGACCTGGAATAAAAACGGGAGAGGGCAAACATCTGCCGAATATTGTAGGCACCAGATTCTCATTGTATCCCTTTTCTTTTACCTCACATATTTATTCTTTTTTATTTTCCTTTTTCATTCGTGTATGTTTATTTTCAAGTATATTTATTATAGTATATCAGGTATATTTATGTCAAAGTTTTTTTTTTCTATGTTTATCTTCTAGGTATGTCTAAATATTTTTGTACTTCCCTTTTAGAGTCTTATTAAAAAATGAAATGGATGTTGTCGTTTCTGTGCATTTGTGTTTTTCATTAGAATATTACTTTAGAAGTTTATATTTATTTTGTAAAAGAAAAAAAAAATTAAATTGGAACCACAATGTAATTCATTGAGGCATTTTATACTTTTCCATACATATTTTTAAAATACAGTAATCCAGAAAAAGATTCATGGAAGCTACATAATTGTAATACTGAACGATTCTCATTGTTCCGATTTTTTATTTTATTTTATAGAAGTGAGATATAGTCAACTGTTCTTCAATTACGATAGGTTAAATGATAGTCAGGATTTTCGGTTTACAATGATTTTATTGTGGTAAGCCAACGTTTCGATCCAACTTGTGGAATGAAATTTTTTAAAAACGAACAAAAAAAAATTTTGTTAGTTTTTAAAAAGAAATGTTTGTTCACTCAGTTGTCATGTGCCTTTCACTTCAAAGGCGTTGGATTTCCCCGTCATAAACCTTTGAAGTCGGCAAACTAACCCCCTACCACTACCTCTCACCTTATTTTTACCTTTAGTCTTAGTATCCACCTGGACTCAGTAGGTAAATATCAGATTCTATTTTTTCTTGTTAACCTACCACTTATTTTAATATTCATCACACATCACATATGTTTTTGACTTTGACTTTCATGATGCTTTTTTTAATTTATTGTAGTAAGAGGTATCTTGGACACTGTAATTTCAGTCGACGTCGAGGCTGACCAGGTAACAGGGAGGAAGAAAGAGAATGGATGAGTGGGTTAGGGTGATGTAGCGTTGAAGAGTGGAATAGTATTTGTCTTGTAAATAAGTTAAATTTAATTTTAATTTTAAAAAGCAGCAATATGAAATTGATTGGATAAAATAAATTTAATATATTGAAAAATCAGAGAGGTAAATTCAATTTCTTCAAAATCGGTTCGATATTTGATTTAAATGCGAAAATAGTCTTTGTAAAACTTTAGGGAAAGTAAGTTTTATCTAAATGTATCCGCTGCAATAGGGGTTCCAAAACTTTGTAGGGTTCCCTGCGCCTTTTACATGTCAGAATTTTTTCGAGGCGCCCCATGACAAATTTCAGGAAAAACTTGTTTACCAATAGTTTTTCGAATTCAGACAGGTATTGGTATATTTATAAAACTTATGTTACAATCTTATTTAATAAATGAAACTACTCATTAATTCCACTAATAGTGAAAAATTAAATGCTAATACAATCTTTTATCAATTCTACAAAATACTTATCAGTTGTCTCAGTGACATCTGTATTGTGACTGGAAAGCCACCGGTTGTAGTGACGAACCATTTTTTTTTTCCTTAACGTCACGTTATGCCACTAAGGCTGATCGGACGATGCTAGAGTGAGAGTCCTAAACTTTGCCTATCCAAGAATAATTAGGATAGCGATCTTTAAGGAGTACCTGACATCGTACAGGCTAAGGGCCGGGGATAGCCAAGGGATGGAATAGCCAAGGATTTTAACTCCGTTTAAAAAATCATAGGGCCACCGCGGGACGCGAAAGAAAATAGATTGATTCATAAAAAGAAAATTTTGATCCAATTCACGGCAGCGATATAAAGAATTAAAGATATAAAATGTCGACAATTAGTATCTTTCTAGAGAAAAAAAAAGTCTAAAGACGAGTAGCTACTGCATTTTTTTATCACTAAACTCAATGTTACAATAAAGCTAGTGGACAGTGGTGACAAATGGTTGACATGAAACATGAAATATGGTTATTCAAGGTAAAGAAAATCCTTAACGGAAGTTCTAGCTTCATAAAAATTGTATTAAAGTAGGTCTTGACTTTAAAAAATAAATAAATAAAAACCAATTGTACAATAACTGCAGGCAAACCATTTAAAAATATGCATTGCAAAATATGCATATGTAAAACCATAATAGTATATGCATTATAATTTGAGTAATTCCAGACAATAATTATAATATTTCATTTTACTCAATTAAAAATATATATATATCATTATTAACTTTTATTTAATATAAGAACCTATTAATTTATCTTTAAATATTGAGACACTTATATTATTTTATTTATTATTACAGAGTGTGAATGAGTTCTTTAAGCAATAATGCCCTTATTCCTAAGAGTGGAAACTTCCTTTCTTTTTTTCGTTGAAAAACTAAAACCAATTCCATTCATGTTCAGACAAAGCTGTGTACTAAGCTGAAACTAGAATGTTTTCCACCGCTTTCTCTGTTTTCACTGAGAGGAGTTTTATTTTAAGAGGGTGCCCGTTGCGGACAATATATGTGGCCTGCAGTGGGCAAACTACCCTCCGGTCCAAACTTCTTAAACTCGCTCAACTTAAAAGCCTTCGAGAAGGTGTTTTAGGCGAACATGGTAGTTAAAGACTTTTCACACGAAGGTTCCCCTCTCGCCCCGTTTTGCTTTTCCATCGCTCCGATTAGACAAATATGGAAAAAGCATTAACCTCAACATAGGACCGGGGAGTAACTGTTTATTAAGTAAGATAGGCATGACTTATTATTTGGTGATACAAAACTAACTTTCTTAAAATAATAAATAGATTTGGCACTTTTAACAATAAATATTTCCATATTGTAAAACTATTGAAATTTTGACCCAAGGAAACCTCTTGAGTCTTTATAAGGATAGTTAAGAGGAGCTATAGGAAGTTTCAATTAGATCCCTTCATAAAACGTATTTTTTTTAATTCCATAAAAAGTATTTTTTTAATTCCAAGAAATTTAGTCTTAAGGGTGCCAATAACTGCAGAGTTTACCCTATATATATAATACAAAAAACACTTAGAGGACGAAAAAATCGAGCTCAATGTTTCAAAACGAGATCTACGGTCCTCAAAAAGTAATTTATTTCAATTTTATATCTAAATTTTTTAAATATATTTTAAATATATATTGTATATATATATATATATATATATATATATATATATATATATATATATATATATATATATATATATATGTATATATATAAAACATATTTTAAATTTTTATATTTAAATTAAATTTTTAAATATAAAAATTTTATATTTCGAAGAAAAATCACACATGAAATAAACAACTAATGATTTTATCCCCCCTCCAACTTAAACATTAGGCTGTTAAAAATTTTGCTTTAAAATTGATCCCAATAAATCAAGAAGTATAGAAAAAAACAAAAAAAACAATACCTTCATCAAATTTCTAATCTGTGGGGCCTATTTCTTAAATAGGGGCATTTACCTCATATTTATATAGGTAAATAAACTACCTATAGCTGAATATAGGTTTTTTCAGTAAATAATCATTATTTTAATTATAAATGTCTGATTTATACTGAATGAAAAAAGAAAAAAAGACGACAAAACAAGTGTTTTTTTTTAAAATCGCAATAATACATTATCCTTGACAAAACGGTTTGCTACAACTTTTTACTGCTTTTTAAGAGTGGACTAAAAATGTTTTGTATGCTTTTCTTTAGAAAAAAAAATTAAATATCTAAGAAAATATTCATTATTTTATTACTTGATTAGTTGTTCTAAAATAATATTGTTGCTCATATTGTTCGAAAAATGTATGTTGTGCTCGTTAATAGTTTTAAATTCCGTGAAAAGAGCGGCAGCGAATCGGGTATTTAAAAAAATAACACAAACATTTTTAAACATTTTTTTATTCTAAAATTAGTTTTCATATTATTCTATACTTCATACGTGTGCAAAACTGGTAGTTTATTTATTTTTATATTCTAAGCTAGATTACTATAAAGTCCAATGCGTTTTAATTTTATTAAAGAACATTATTGTACTAAAATTTGGTAGAAAGCACTATACAAAGTATTAGGACTCGGAGAATAGCTTATTTTGAGCTCGATTTACTACTGCAAGCCTTGCACTTCACATAATCGGACGCTAATGTTCACATAAAGTATTTATACAGCGCGTTAATTTATTGGTCGATATTAAATAATTTCCCAACTGCTACACTGCTTTTGCTCACGTATTTAATTTTAAACTTAGCTAGATACTCATGCTAAAAATTCCAATTAATTCTAATCTTTTTTTTATAACTATAGGTTTTTTCCAAACTATAGTTTCCGGTATTTTTGTAAATATTCCATTAAAAATTATATGCTCACAGCTGTTGAAGTAAGTGGACACTGTTTGCTAGTAATTGAATAGAAGTCAGGACACGTAGTGAGAATAATCGAATATATCTAGTTAAGTTGGGGAATGCTTCGAGATTGGGGAACTGCTTCGTCCAATTAAGTCGAATCCCGGCTTAAGTCGAAGCCTAATAGCTTAGTGTATGGGCTATAGCTAATTCCAAGGATATACTAATTACTAAGGTCTAAGGGCGAAGGTCCTTTTCTGGGTCAGTCCCTACCCTTACCAACTTCCTCTTCTTATTCAATAACTGGACTCGAAAAGATTTTAAGGAGGCGTCACATCGATGGATCAAGTTGCATGTAAATCGAAATAAGTCGGAGTTAAGTACGGGGTAGAGTGATTGTGCAAATATCACGATTTATGATTATCAACGCATTTAATTTAAATTAGTGTTTCTAAAGTGTTTTTGTGCGTATAAGCTTCATTCATGAGTCTTTATGCTTATCATTCACTAAACATACGTAAGTGAAATAATTGTAAGATTAGTTTCTATTTATCATTAATTAATAATTAATATTAATTATCACGGATGTGAATTCTGCATGTATGATAACTCGATCATCTGGCTACAATTATATTGAAAACGTCATTTCCCGGTAGTTTTAAGATTTCAAAGAAATCAACATTTTTCGATTTTGAAATGATTTGAATGGTTTTAGTTCTGGAGACTTTTGGTTTTTTCTCAAAATGGATTGAAAAAATAAAGTGATGGTCCAAGCTTGTAGATAATTTGCCAAATAAAAAAAAAAAAAAAATCGTTCATTAAAATAATGAACGATAATAATTAATAAAATGATTATGATTTTAAATGGAGTGTTACTCGTAACTTTGTGCCTAGTTTGTAAGGGGGGCCCTAATTGCTTGGTCGTCATTTTAACAAACTTTGCGTTCAAAGCTTTGGTTTAGATTCAAATATTTATAAGCTAGGAAACATAAATTGGTTTTCAGACTCCAACTTCTAGGTCCTGCTTATCACGAAATCTGCTTAAAACGTTTTTTTAAATTTTACTTTCTGGGTAATTAGAACGTATATATATAAGTCATTGATTTAAAAACTGACCGGTTATTTTTAAAAAAATGTGTAAAGTAAACATTACCACCATTTTGTCCAAATGGGTTGTGCAAAATATTTTGCTGCCTGTATGTCGAGTGATGGTGCGTTTTTCTGAATAGATTTTATGCTTCTGAATTTAGCTATAAATATTCTTACGATACAGTCAATAGTTTAAATTTCATTAAAGGTTGTAGGTAAAAACATTTAAGTATTACGTTTTGCGACTGAATGGTGTCACTGTTAACTAATTTATTATTTAAGTACACATACATATTCATTAATAAGAAGAAATCGGATGTCAACGTTAAACAAGGGTCCAATTATAGGTATATCTGTATCTAAGTATCATGTATAACTATTTACTAATATGTACGTTAGAGCTATAATATGTATTGCCTGTAATTTGTAGGTTTTTATCTAAGTAGTAAAAAAGTCGGAGTAATCCAAACATCGAATGAAAAACATGATGTGAAACAATCACTTTAATTAACAGACGATTAGCAAATACTGGAGGCTACAATAACAAAAATTTTCGAAAAATATTTTTCTTGTAATTAATTATATGAAACTTAATGAAAGTAAATGTTCTTTTTATGAAAATAAAATTGAAATTTAATGAAAAGAAATTTTAATTTATGAAAAATAAATTTATTATAGTTAATTGAAATAAATTAAATTGTGACAGTAATTACATTGTAACGAGAATGTTATTTCCGTTTAATGAAAATAAATCCAATCAAAGGTGAAGTGCTTGCTTGCTTGCTCCTTGCTTTATGATATAAACAGGAATCTATTCAGTTTCTTCGAACCTCTGTTATTCTACCCTCCAACGTTTCTTGCATTAAGGATATTAATTCACTGTTCCTCAGCCTTTTTCATTAGAAAAACTCAACATTCAAAAAGAAAACGAAAAAGGAAAAAAGAGAGAGAGAGAGAGCAGTGGTGGAAAGAAATACGGGAAAGCTTTTCCTTTGTGACCTCTTTAATCAAGACCTTTTTTTTTTTTTTTTTTTTTTTAAATTCCATTTTTAGAATATATTCCAGAGAAGAAGTAATTGATCCTCGAATAGCAGCGTGGGGAATTCTTCGGGTTCATTGAAATGTTAAAACTTAAAACGATTTCAATTTTCTTATAAAACAACAATTTTCGAATAGCAATTAATGTAAGAAAAAAATTACCGACACAAATCCTATTATACCTACCATTATCTCTTTTTCGATATTAAAAGAAATTTCCGAATGATAAGATATTTAAATGCAATTGAGACAAATACATTTTTCATGGACGTTTTATTTTTCCTTCAAGAACATTTCATGGCCTAAAAAAAGTAATATTTTCTTAATTTCGTTTTTAGGCAAGGAACCTCCATTTTTTGGGTGATTTATTTATTTATTCTAACCGCGATTACTCTATATTATTGTTGGTCTGGAAAAGATGCAAATACAAAAGGTAATTACAATATGCCATAAGTTACTATGTAATCATTACTCAAGAATTAGCAAATATGACAATTTGTAAAATCAAAAAATAATCAGGTATATGCGATCTGAAGAAAGGTACATATCTACGCCGAAACGCAAACAACTTATGTTATAATAAAAAAATAATTCCTTGCTCCTTCAAAAAAAAAAAAAAAAAGAGGCTCCTTGCCTAAATAACAAAAAAAAAAATCAAGAATTATTTTGAAATGTATAAACTAAATATTTAGGAGGTGTTAATCCACACAAGAACAACATAAAATGAAAATTTGACAACTTTTCCAATTATCAAACTAAACTTATACAATTAATTTAAAATATTAATAAATATTGGATTGTATATTGAACGGTACAAATCAATATAAACAAAAAAAAAAAAAAAAAAGTACAAGAGAAAAGAAAATGTAAAGATAATATAATTTAAAAAAAAAAATTACAATTGGATTCGCAACACGGAATTAGAACAGATCTTTAATGGATATTATAAATGAGAAATTTTATACAATAGCTCATAGAAAATTTAAAGACAATTATTTAATTATGTTGATAAAAATTTTGAGTCGGATAGATTTTAAAAATATAATGAAAAATACCAATTTTTAAAAATATTGCTAAATATTTTTTTCATAAAAGTACTTGGAAATCATAAAAAATATATAATTTTAATAACAATGGAATATTTCATTAAAATGGTTTTAGGTTCTGATAATCACATAGGTAAAACGCTGTACGAATGTACGAATATGTACGAATGTAATAGAAAAGAAATGTCTATAGAAAGATAGTGTTTTAAAAATTTTTAATGTGTTAGAATAAAATTAAAGTCTTAAAAAATTGAAAATTGAAAGAAAAATTGGTAAAACTGTATGAAACTATGGTTGAAGTTATAATTTTGTATTTAGATTAGATAGGTTGTAAATATTTAAAAGTTACACGCTCATATATCATTTGTAGATGTATTTATCAAACTTTTTATTGCTAAGCATTAAATTTAACATAAAATTTTAAAAACAATCAAATGTTGGCAGAGGTATTTAAAACATTAGTTAAAAGAAAATTCTACTTTCCCTTATCCATAAAATAGATCATACCCTAGTGATAATTACCAAATTCACTAATCTTTAATATCTAGTATAACTGAAGCGAATCAATGATTCTCACATGAACCAATGCCACACTTTAATTATAATGGCTCATATGTATTTATACCGACATCTTTTAAATAATCAAATTATCAAATGACCCTAAAGAGTAGAGGATAAAAAGAAGAAGAAAAAAATTATCAAATCCTATTTAAAAATAGATACTACACAAAAAAAAAAATTAAAATACATTTTAAAAACAAGGTACTGATAATTAAGACAATAAGTTTTTTTATTTTTTGTTTTAACGGTGAAGGAGCAAAGAAATATTTGTCAAAAGAAGGCAGATGTTTTGAAACGTAAAAACACGAAGCCAAAAAGTAATTTCTGCTGATTGCCTTTTAATTAGTCTGAGAGGAAATTAAAAGAAAAAGAAAAAAAAAGAGGGGGTTGGACGGAAAAACATTTACTCGGAATGAAAAAGACATTTTGTATTACTAATGTTATCAATTTCATTCATAAATGGGGAGCGACCAGTTTAATTGACACGTTAGCTGTGTATTAGATTTATGATGATTTCACATATGTAAAAACAATTATTTTATGATATCACTTATTACTTATAATAAAAAATACTTTTGACTTACTAAAATAATATGAAGTTTTTTTGAAAAAGTATATCTACGATTTAAACAAGATTTTACATGTACAGTATTATTCTATTAAAATAGTTACATGATAAATACTCTTCTAAAACGATATGTCGATTTATAAAGGATAGATTTTGCCTAATTCGTTTGTGAATGGTAAATCCATGAAAATTATTGTGTTGGGGAATCGCCTATAATATTAAGATACGTCTGTGGCAATATTGTAACAATATTTATTAAACGAAAATATAACAATAGCTAATGCCACACGAATCATAACAACTCAAATATTAAAGCAGGTTACAATAATTATCACTTTGTCGAACAATCAAGTCTCAAACACGTGCTCTGACGTTTGCTCCAATCGCTAGTTCGTTTTAACAAAAGGTTCGGGATTTTAAACCATATGTTTTTTGTTTTATTTAACGATTTAACGTTATAATATTTAAATATATCAGCGGAATACTTATTCTAACCGTTATGTTGTAAAAAACAAATAAAATATATACTTATTTTGAAATTTAACATAATGAATAAACGTACCTATGCAATTATAATGATGAAGTGTGATATAAAATCAAATGCATTGTTTTGCAATTTGAATTTGAATTTGAAATTACTAAAACGGCACGATGAAATATAAATTTATTAGATTATAAGTTGTTTTTTTTTTTTTTTTTTTTTTTTGGCATTGGATAAATCCATACAGCCAAAGATTATAAGTTAATAATCGGAAAAAATTGAGAATATGATGGTATTGATATATGATCTTAAAAATTCAATAAATATAAATATATGGTATTATAACAATATGTAACAATGTTTATGACTTCTTGGAGTAGCTGGAGAAAACTTTTAATTTACAAAGTGTTACATAAAAAAATAACTTTAAACATTAAAGGAAAAATTAATATAATCCAAAAAAAAACATTATGTGCTTGTTATATTTTTTTTATTTCAATACAAAATTATATCTAATATTCTCTATGGGTTGTTATATCAAATAAACATGGCATTATCAGTAATTAACAGAAGTATGTGATGTAAAGCGTACGGCATCGTACTAATAAGACAAGTACTTTAATTTTATTTTTGCTTTAACTATTCATGGTATCATATATTATTTTAGTTTAAGCGCATAATACATTTTTGTGTTGTTGAGCTTAAATATCTCATTATTAAAAAGGAGTAATAAAGGCCTAATTTCCCATTTAATTAACCCGCTTTATACCCAAGATAATTTTTACTATCAAGAAATAAAAATTTTTAAAAAAATGTAACTTTTTAAGTATATTTAATTTTGCTGAGTATATTCAATGCTTTGAGCCTAAAAAATTGTATTCTATGAATAAAAAGACTTTAACGATTACATTAATATTTAAATTATTTTTAAATTTTTAATTAAATTAATAACAACTTATTTACGCTTATGTTCATTATTTATCTATATTTTATATAATGATAGCACTTACCCTAGATCTGGCACGTGAGGTGTTGCCAGTACCCTGTTGGTATCCACCCCCTTCTCCTGACTCCCGGGACGGGAACTACGAAATATAAACAAAAGAGTGGTTATTTTAAACTAAAGAATGTCATATATAAAAACATAATATATAATGTATAAAAATATTATTTTTAATATCGACAACTTGTAAGGGTCGTTTTTTTAAATATTTTTTTTTTAGTGTAAAAAATTAAAGTAAATTAAAGTAAAAAAAAAGTCTATTGATCAAGTAATTGAAGTGATCAATTCATAACGTATTTTCTATTTTATTTCGATTATTATTTTATTATTTTTTTTATTTTTTATATACGGTATTGATACCTTACTTTATTCACTAAATTAAGATTTTTGAAAAAAACCCATATAGCTAAAAAGCCCACGAGTGGACCGTTTAGGCCAACGGTATATAAGCAAATACAATGTGGTATACATAAATAAATTTATTATTTAAACATAAAATAATTCATAAATATGTATATACTAGAAATGATAACAACAGTTATACTATACTAGAGTACCAATATTTTAACTGAATCCAGTTTTTTTTTAAAATCTAATTACTTATATGAATTAATTATAAATTTAATGGAAAAATTAAAATGTAGACAAAAATACAATCAAAGTTCTAATAACTCAGTAAGATCAGTTTTTACTTCAGTTTCCTATCCAATTACTTTTCATCAATATTATATATTGTCCTCAGAGGTTGTTTGAGTGAGAATGAGTTTTTTTAAAATACAGGGAAAGAAATTTCGTTGATTCCTCTTCTCCAATGTGAATTATTTTATAATTTGCTTCCTATACTACTGGTATCAGTAACGATAATTTTGATTCGATATATAGAATCTATCTATATATCGGTTTTCAACGATGGTTTCTTTTTCTGGTAAGCTGGCGTGAAGATTAATGTTGGCTATCTTTATTTTTATAGGATTTGAAATAATCTTAAGTTAGTTTATTTTTGTAACATATGATGCTCTTGCAGGATATAAGAATCTATCAGTCGAACATAAAATACATGCTCATCAAAACCTGAAGCAGGCAAGGTATGTCTTAAAAGTTATCATATTGACATGATTGGTATTTGTAGGACACGAAGTATTTTCGATGGATATTCAGATTCAAATTTAAAGTTGCTATTAGAGTGATATTTAGCTCTGAAATTTTAATCAATTACAAAACGTTTCTTTTTATGAAAGTCTTAAGCCATATCTGAACCTTACAAACTAGAGAATTCCCCTAATAACAAAATCTTACAATCCTAATTAATTCGCAAAATCCCTTATGCTCCTAATTTAGTCACACACAAAATCATTCATGAAGAATTCAGTTCTTTACCGATTTTTTTTCAATTAAAATTTATATAGGGTAAATGCACCAATTACTGACACTTTAAGGAAAATTTCATGATTTTTCATCAATTTCTCCCTTATTCGTAGACCAATCCTTAATATTCAAAGTTCTTCTGTTAGGCCAATATCTCTTGTTTTCATTTCGGTCATCAAATAATTAAAAATTATGAATTTATCTATTCTTCTATTTAAAATTCGGATGGATGTTTTTTCTCCTATTACTGACACTCATGCACCAATTACTGACAGAATAAGGAACCAATTACTGACACCCTGATCAAACATTGAATAATCTAATTTCCAACTTTAAAATTAGTATCTAAGTATATTTTAATATAATTTACTTAACTTAATCTACCCTTTACCATATAGCAGTATTGAGGCATCTGCAAACAGAGCGTTTCTCTGTCCTCAACCAGCTGCCTTCTCCTCCTCGAATCCATTTCACTCCTGTTAAAGGCTTTTTTAATTCCTTCTTCCCAGTTCTTTCTTGGTCTTGTCCGTGGTCGCCTCCTATTCACTCTCAACTAGTGAGTAGCCTCGGCAGTTCGGTCTTCGGCCATTCGTTAGTTCTCTTCAATTTTTTTCTCTGCAGTTCTCAGCTACAAGTTTGCTCTTATGGTTGAATTTCTTGCATGACCCCGTCTGGTTTTCCACTCCATTTTCTTAGATTTGGCTCTTGTGCTTGGATATGAGGGTTCAAGACTCCCTTGCATAGTTAAGAATGGGGAGGAATGTGCTCTTAGAGACAGTTGGGGACACATCAATATCATCTGCTTCATTATCACTACCCATTCCAGTTAAATTTTTTCAAAGTCATTAATCACTATTGGTTAAATAAATTAATTTGAAATACTTGAGCATCACTTTTATTTCGAAAACTAAAAGGAAAATCACCATCAACTTAATGTCACAATCACAGCTCATGAAGCTCAGATTAATCTTTTCGTAATCAGAAATCAAAAATTGTATTTGTGCAAGAACCGGTGGTTTTAGTAACTGTGGTTATATAACAATATTTTTAGTGCAACTACATTCTGTCATACATTTAGCTTCTATATTTCCATCTGCAATCCTCGATACAACGCACACGCGGATCTTCTTTTTTGCGGACATAAATGAGGTGATGTATTCGTTTCTGTAGGGTTTTCAACGAGGTCTGTGTCTTTCATAATTTGTTCTTAATCTGTTCTCCTTCTGGAAAGAAGAACAAGATGTCGATTTGCATTACCTCGCCGTTGAGAGATTTCACGGTCTTTGGAAAAGGCTTTGGCAAACTGAGAATACGGCTGAATTGTTTTTGGTGCTGATAAATTATTAGGTTTTATAGGCTAAGTGCAGTGTCTACAGTGTCCTTGAAAAGGCTTTGGTTTTAGGTAATTTTGCAGGATTTTTGGTTTTATTATGATCAATTTATTGGTGGTGCTTTGTGTCCGGAAGTTACTTAGTTCTTCAGGAGATTCAGTTGAGTCCAATGTAATTTTTCACATACAAATGGATGATGCTTGGAGTGTTATGTTGGCAGAACATAGAACTCCATCTCTTTCAGTGTCAATGAACTCGCCTTGCGATTCATTCAAAATCTCTTTTCTAGCAGGCCCCATGAAGCAACTTCCTATCATTTTGTACCTCAATTAATGAGTAAAAATGATTGTAGAACTGCGCCCCTGTAAGGTGGCTATGATCCGGTAGAGTTCGAGGGAACACCGCCGTTGTTCTCATGTTCCATTATACTAGTCCGCATTTTCTGAAGACATTCTTAACTATTGCTGGACAGATTCCTCTTAAGACCTAATCTAATAAGAGGAATCCTTCAAGTTCTTTTTCAGCATCACATTTGGTAGGTTTAGGGATTGCAATTTCGTCTTCCAGTGGTCTGTTCCTTGTGCACCAACATCTCTGTTTATTTCTGGGACCGAAAGAGACGTACAGTGGTTGAATAGAGTGGGTACTATTTGGGAGCAATGCTTAGATTTCTTTGAGGTGTGCTTATATGATAAAGAAATCTGCAAATTCAAGATTGCTTCTTAGAAAGAGATCGCAAAAATACATTGGAGGAGGTGTCAGCAACTGGGTATGCTCACTGTCAGTATCTGGTGTGCGAGAATTCCAATAACTGACATCCTCAATACCAGTTACTAACACCCCCTGTCAGGAATTGGATCCCTTTCTTTTTTTAAAAAACGGAAAGCACCGTTGTTTTCAACGTTGAAAAACTACCCAATTAGGCATTGTAACTCAATTTCTTCATAATACCCAATTACTGACAAAAGTGTCAGTAATTGGGTAAAGGCACGTTTTTCGAGACCCATATCCTGACATCCCCAAAATATGTATTATTATTGGAAATTCACATTAGAAAAAAGTATTTTTATTATCTTACATCATTATTAGAGTGCTACAAACAGAATTCAAGAGGAAAACCGAAGAAGAAATGGTTATATCAGCCAAAATAGCTACTCACTTCCTTAGCAAAAACCATAAGGATCTGGCAGCTGAAGGTATAGTAAGCATAAAGCTTCATTCCCGCACCCCTCATTAGTCAATTCTGACTTGATTTTGGTGGAAATCTTTGGCAGATAATTATAGTTTTGATTGACCAAAATTTCAATTTGCTGGGTGGCCTTAAATGCTTGTTTTTCAAGGAAGAAGGAGCAAGTGTCAGTAACTGGGGCAGTGTCAGCAATTGGTGCCTTTACCCTATTCTATCAAAATAACCCGCTTGATTAAAAACCTTGTCCTCCCTATCACCGATTATGAATTCGGTACCTTCTAATTACAGTTACTTTTCATCTATATCTGTTCTTGTCAAATTATTATTTGATATTCTTTTATCATTTACGAAATTTATTCAAGTAGTAAAGAATTATTGTAATTTCAATAAATCTTAAGGCTAGAGTTTATCATCATTATTATATATATTTTTTCTTAACCCTGAAGATCCGCAAATATTAGTACGTGATAATTATTTTGGCGAAGTAATTACAACTATTACAGTTGAATATGATGCATGATATCTCTAATTACGAGGGAGCTTATTAAGCCATCGCCTATCCTGATTAATGAAGCAGCCACAGGTGGGAGTCCGGCACCTGCTATCCCTAGCCCTTGGCCTCTACTTTGGGGTCAGCCCTGACCACGAGCGGCCCAGTCACGGCCTGTCACGTCACGACTAACTGTGACCCCTCGGTTTGGTTTTGTTCGTGATCAAAGGTGTTTGTCATTATACCTTTTTAACCAGAAAGATGTTCAAATAATTGTTTAGGATCCTAACATACTTAAACCAAAAAAATAGGCAAAATACTTTTCACATGGAGTACATCAACAAAACAATGTTTCTTCAGGCATTAAACCTTATTTGAATATTTATACCACTTAGATATCTATAGGCCTCAAAATCCAAAATCACACCCAGTTTACAGAACTGTCTATAATTTTAACCAAAGAGACCCAGAAGCTTATCTATTATATAGAACAAACATTTACAAGCAAAGAATCGTAAGCATATCAGGACCACCAACCTAATGCAAAATTTGCTATATCTTAAAAGCAAATTAAGTCAGTACTTCAGAATGTTCCTGAATAAATACTTAAAGAAGATAGTTGGCCACTCCGATATGGATGACATTCAAAACATTCTTTCAATTGAAACTTTAAATCACTTCAATAATATTTTTTTCCGGTTAAATTGCAACATTATGTAAAATAATAATCGGAATTCAAATGAATTTATATTACTTGTATCGGTGTATAACAGCATGAAATTGTATTATTTTATTTAGTTTGTTTTTATTTATGCTTTTGAAGAAGTTTTCAATCTCAATATTGTAAAGAATTTTCTAAAATACATAGTCAAGGATAACTAATCATGTAAATTGTAATGATGAATATAAAAATCATACAAGAAGTTCTCTTTAACAAATAAATATTTAGGTATTCTCTTCTATTCGAATATTTATCAATTCGCACATGTAAAAGCAGTTTCAAAACAATTAACAATTTTTCTTCATCACATTCATTTTTCATCCAGCGCCTTCCATCTCTGCCTATGGGCATTCCAGATATATCTACCATTACTAACTTAGGGTAACTTTGGATTTGCAATAATGATTCTTTTAAGACGTAAATTCCACTATTTTGCCATATTTTGATCAGTATTTTAACATTATGGGGGGGGGGTATGCAAATCTAATCATCCTTGGGAAAAAGTAAAATATCTATAGGACTACGCCTGCTCAATTTGCATATACATTCGAAACCTGGCATGAAAAAAAAACAAAAAAAACTTGAACGAATGATTGTTTTGTGTATTGAAAGAGTAAACCCCAGACAAAATATCAAATTTAATAAATATATGGGGGAATAGGGGCTCGAGTAGGGAAGGAGGTAATTACGGGTAAACAGGATCTGCCAAACAGGGGTGGCTCATTTGTCAAGCCTTCTTTGAGCTGTCTGTTTGGATATTTTGTTTCGGGCCAGGGTGCTGATTCCCATGCCAGGAAAATGACATTTTCTTCAATATTTTCTTCCTAAAACCTAGAAGGCTAAATTCATGGAATAGAAGCAAAAAATTGATCATTCCGTACACTGTTAGTCAAAAGGCACACTTCTTAAAACATATAAGTGTCTAGGATAATGGAGAAACTGGTATACTTTACATAGAAAATATCCTTAATGGCTATTTATTAATTTATCAACCATTCCAATCTTAATAATTTATATCTTTGATAGGTATTACATAAAAACCCGCAGATTTTTTGTTTCCGATGTTTTCTGACCGACTCTCTGATCATCACTTCTTTATTAATCAATCAATATAATTTTTTAGACATAATCTTTATAGGTTACTGATTCTGGACTAATAAATTATAAATAAATGATGTAGTATAAGAAAGTTTGATTTTTTGTTAGAATTAGTAAGACGGTGAGAGGGGAGGACGTGCAAAATTTTTTTCGGAAGAAATTAAGGGAACGTTTGTATCATGAAGGTTATGGTAATAAGAACATTGGATCGTCATTGTAAAAAAACCAAAAGGTTCTATAGCGACTAATATAAATGAAAGAAACTAGTGTGAAGTCAAAATATTTTTGTGAGGAGCTAAAATGTTTGGATAGGACGAAAAGTCGCAATTGCTGAGATTGAATTAAAACAAGGAAAATAATAATAATTAATTTGTATATATTTTTTAATTTATGTTAAATTAACTATATACTCATTAATCATTTAATGTGTGTGTACTTTTAGTTACAATTTTGTAGCTATAATTCGTTTTGATTATCATAAATATCTATAAAATGTATTCTACATTCTTGAAATTTGAAATGTTGTAAATGCTAATTATCATAAAGATATAATATGATATAAATATTTTCTTCAAGGAATATTGGTAACTTAAAATCGGATATTTATTTATTTGCTTGATCAACTTGAAACTTTCGAATCCCTGTATTTACATACAGTATGTTAATGATTACGACTGTAACTAGTGGTTTACTGACAAAATAAAGATACGTATGTAAGACAAATTATCATCTAAGCAGCAGTTGTTTAATTATCAATTATATATAATTTTTATATAGAAATTTTTCGGTAAAAGTAGGGACTGAAAGAAAGCCTATTAAAGAAGGAGTGCCTCAGGGCAATGTCCTGGGTCCTATATTATTTAATATATATATGTCAGATCTACCAGAACACCCAGATACACTTCTGGCCACTTTTGCTGACGATACAAAAATTGTTTCTTCAGATGAAAATCCTGTTCTGGCATTTAAAAGTCTTCAGAACCACCTAGACGATATTTCTGACTGGGCCGCCAGATGGAAAATTAAAATGAATGAGAAAAAGAGTGTGCATGTAGTCGGAATATCACCTCGAATCTATTTGCAAGAATGCGAGGATTGCAAGAATCAATAAAATATAAACAGAGAAAAAAAAATCACGTAGTTCAGTGCTGAGGTGAACAGTGTCCTATCTTTAGGCCCAACAAAACAACTCTAACGATTTCACCCCATCTCCCCCCCCTCCCTCCTACTATAATCCCAATAGAGAATCGGTTAACGATATATCGCGGCTAGAATCGATTTTCCCTTCTAGGTCGGCGACCGTCGTTAGTGACGCCTCGTTATCTCGCAAGCGACTCAGGCACGGATAAAGGAAAGAAAGCGGATAAAAGAAACAAAAAGCGTCATTGTCCTTTAATGCAGTTAATGAACTGTGAAAGTAATGCTCCCCTCCAAGGGACGATTGCAGTAATTATGCATTGCAGGGTTCTAGATGGAATCGTTATGGAAAATACAAAAATCATTTTAGTATATTAATATCTTTTATGGCTGTATTAATATGGTTTACCAGCGAAAATCCATGAATACTTACAGCTCTTAATATTTGATAAAGTTGAAACTAGTTTAAGTCAGTTGGGCTAAGTTCAGCAAGTTGATATCAGGGCACTACCGTCGTCTAGGATATACTAAAGGAACATCATTACTTTATTGACTTAAGTTACGTTGATATCAGTTAATTAAAGATTGATGAAAAGTAAAAAAAAAAAATTAAAAATTAAAAATGGGCGATTTTTACTCTGTCCAGAGATGTTAAAACACTGTGTACATTTAGAACCGCCAAATTAGAAATTCCAACCATTTTGCATAGTTATAAATATTATAGAATCAATAAAATAATAATTAATAAAAGACTCAGCAACGATCACATCCAAGAAACCACCAGAAGAACAAAAAAAAAAAAATCTGGTGCGATGGGCAACACACAACTTTCACTTTTACCTTGTTTAGTAATTTATGTGTTTCCTTAAATACCATTTCTCAAAGTCATAATTTTTTCCACATTCATTTACTTATTTTTGTTTGTATTTGTTCTTTAAAGTACACTAATCTTTATTATAATTAAATAAAAGTTTTTGCTTGTGATAAATCGGCAATGCAAGCAAGCATAATACTCAACCGCTTCTGATTTTATAATTCTCTAAGAAAGTTGAAAACTTCATCTAGTTACAATGAAACAAATAATTTCGATCAAATGAACAGAACTTCTTTAATTATAAACATCGTCGGTCATTAAAGGCGTACTGAGCATGCGTGGACTCAACGTGTTTTATGAGTTGAAGAAATATTTTTCAGTTTTTCTCCTGTATTTTATTTTATTTTTTTTTCATATTTCATATTTAGCCATTTCTTATTTTTAGGCGAAACGAGAGTCAATTTCTCCTTATAACCAAAAACAAAGGTACTTTATAGGAAAACAAAAAAGGTCCCTTAGTCATTTAAGCCCCTTAAAATATTTTAATAATGATAAAGATTACTTGATAATATATAATACTTGATTCTCATTAGACATGACGAGTTTAATCAAAATTGTTAAAGCTATTTTCGAGAAAATCGAAAAAAAAACGTAAAAATGGGGAAAAAGTTATAAAATAAAGTGCCCTCTGCTTTTGAGCAATTTTGATCAAATTGTTGCTGTCATATCGCGGGCATATACATACATCGGATACCCAGTTTTATCAAAACCATTAGAGCCGTTCAGAGAAAAACGAAAACAAAAAACGTAAAAAGTTATTAAATGAAGTACCCCACTCCGTTTTACCAATTTTAATGAAATTTTTGCTGTCAACTCGCGGGATATATATATATATATATATATATATATATATATATATATATATATACATTAAATATCCAATTTCGATTCGTACGGTTTATAGTTTTGAGCTCGTCTGCTCACACACACACACACACACACACGCACACACACACACAGATCATTTCGCGGACTTGGTTATTTGGACTCAGGAGACCCCAAAACGTGTATTTCCATTGAAAACCGGAAGTCAAAATTTTTCATGATCGCAATAGTTTCCTTTAGTATATATTCCGTATGTATGTAAGTTAAAGTAAAAAAGTAAGAAAAAACATGCCCCCTCGATTAACTTAAAAGCACTAATATCAGGCTGCTTGTTTTGCTATTTTCATTTTTGATTTTCTTAAATTATTCTTAAATAAATGAGGCATTTCTAATTTTCGACTATCAGTTTTGTCTAGCCAAAAAAGGTTAAATTTATTTGCGAAAATTAGTTACACATACTGTTGAGGAACAGGAACATCTTTACTTGCGCCGACTATGACCCATATATTACATTTATATATACCGATTACTTTGTACATAGGATAGGCCATTTTTACTAGAACAAAGGGTTTTATAATCATTGATACATTTGTATGTTAGGTCTTCACCAAGGTGGCTATTAATGGCTATATATAACGATTTTCTTTGCTGACTTACAGAGCACCAGATTGGGTACTCCTAAAGAAATTTCCTCATAATTTATTTATTTATCTAATTATTGAACAAATGCATCTACCCATAGTGGGTCATTAGCATAACAAACATAAACAAAATAGCATAAACATAGTACATAGTTTTTAAATTTCCATATTAATTATTGAATGAACTTTTAAACAGTTAATAACATGTTAATAGAATTATGTGTGTAACTTGTGAGAAGTATGATATAGTTCAGTAACTTTACAATTGTCTAAATAAGATGAAAGAACTTAGATTTTTTTAAAACTTGATTAAATTATCTGCAGTGGTCTCTGTGTCATCAAGAGAGATGCCCATTCTGCTACTAATGCTGTACTCCTTGCATCTTTAAGTGCCTCGCAGTCCAGTAGAATGAGTTCGACAGTTAGAGATACCTTGCAGGTCTTGCATGTTGTGGTCTTGCATTTACATCATTTATTCTAGATTCTCTACATACACTACTGCTAACTAGAGATGAAGATTGTTTCCAATCTTAATGCTCATACCAATCCATTCTTTCTTCTACTCTCTAAGTTCCCGATCGACATAAACGTTGAAGAGAAACGAAAAATTCAAGATCCCTGTGACAAGCCTTTTATTTTGGGGAAGTTATTACTGACAAACCCTTCGATTTCTGAACAAACTTATGCATAATGTTACTTCAGTCCTAAAATGATCTCTGGTATTTTTCCTGAACTTGTTCATTTGTAATAATATCTTACTAAATAGTCTTTCCAAGAATAAGCAAAAATATATCATTTTGTAGATTACACTATATTTTCAATGCCTAAATTGATATCGCTCTAAAATGATCTAATTGAAAACCAAACTTAACATCATTCTAGGCCCTGACAGTTCCATTGTCATATGCCCTGATGAAGACTGGCGTTGTTAGGTCTCAATAAAATAGTTTAATACTATTTTGTAGTTTTTTTACCACCACCTCAGACTATTCCCAAAAAACAACTTTAAAATCTATTAGGTTTTCATAGAACAAATAAAACAAAAAACTGTATTATATAATAAAGCAATATTCAAGAAATTTGGTATAAATTGATTAGCAATCCTATTGCGTACAAACTCAATAGATATTATGATTATTTGTTGGAAAGAAGATAAGGTAAATCCTTCACCTTGGTCTCCTGATGAGTTGAATTTTCAACTTATACTAAGAAGGCCAAACATGTGAGATGTAATTGGAGGATTATGAATTTTAAGCTTAAAAGAATTTATGTTTTGTTGTACGGAAACGCATTATTAAATGATAGTAAGTTAAGGCCACGGCCACATTGGCGCACCGACCCTAGCCCTCGCTAATCCCATGCACCCTCGCCCAACACCCCAGACCTGTCAACAACGGGGCACCACACCTTGCACCAATTCACCTTGCACCAAGGGAAACTGCACCTTTCCATAGATACATACGTAAAAACATGGTGAAGCGCACGCGGAACATTATCTGACGGAGTTATTGGGCTAGATTCAATGTCATCTCATCTTTCATAAATATTTAATATTATAAACCATGAAAATTAAATTAAATGAGTACCAATTTATACTATCCAAGTCTTTTCAGAAATTAAAAAAAGTAATACTATTAAATTATTACAATTATTACTATCATGGATATAATATTGGGTTTCAATTTAAATTGTAGCGATAAAACCCAATTTTATAAATAAAAAAAAAGTTATGATGATGCAAATTAATATTTAAACAAGTAATCATTAATATCGTTTGGTATGTTATTTAAAAAAGATGTTAAATGAGATTTTAAATGTTGGTTAAGTAAATAATTATATAATTAATTAAATATATTAAATTAGGATAGCTTTTAAAAATACGACAGTAATATTCCGTAAAAAATATTCCGATAAATAACGGCGCTGTAAAGCCTTCTGGCATGAAATCATTTTCAGTTTTAATTTATATTATAACTATGAAGCTTTTATTTTGCTCGTAGAAGTAATCCGTGGATATTTCAAAATAAAATAATAAAAAAAAAAAATTAATATAAACAAATATAATATCAATGTTTATTAATATGTACATAAGAAATCATTAATACCAGTATCTAAAATATTAGAAAAATATGTACATTTTTAAATAGCAGTTAGTACACAATGATATGAGACTGCTGAGACCTCACACAACAGAGTTGGTATAAAATCGTACCAGGAAAGGTAGAACCTTCTTTTCAAGAAACTGTTCATTCTATTAAAATATATCTGGTTAACTTGTCACTAAATCGGAAAGCGACTGAAAAAGACAAACACCAACTTATTTATATTTTTAAAAGATGCCTCTTTAAATGTCTCACCGCTTCGAATTAGCATTTTTTAATTTGTTTTATGGAAAAGGGATAAGTGTATAATAAGAAAAAGTATTGATATCATGACATCGAATAAATCGGTTCGAAAAATATTCTGAGATTCAATTATGTTGTAGCTATAAATCACAATTTTGTAGAAGAAAAAATAAGTGCAAATTATATAAAAAATCATTGATATCATTTATCATTTTATTAGAAACAGTCTTACGAAAATATTAACATTAATGCTAATTAATATTTAAGTTCTACCATTTTAAATATCAGTTAGTACATAATTGTGTAATGAATTGAAGCAATTAAATGGGAATGGGTTGTCTTAAAAATACTAAAATATAAACATAAATATGTCCATAAATGTCAGTGCCCCGCTGGTGCAAAATAATTCTGGATTTTATACTATATGATTTTATAATTTTATTTTATTTGTCTATCATTCGAAGCCATTCAGCCCAATTTAGTAATAATCCTTGTACCTTTTTACAATTAATTAAACAGTTAAATTTAGTTGAATCAAAATAAGTAATTGAGACCTATGCAAATTATTCAGGTAAGATCATTAATTTCATATTCTATGTTATTAGAAAAAACTGTTCGATTTTAAATATCAGTTAGGAATATAATTATATAAACAATTAAAGAAATTAGGATAGGTTGTTCTAAAACAAGAAATACATTTATACAAATTTTCGTTAAATATCGGTACCGTAAACCCTGCTTATACAAAATAATTCTGGATTTTAATTTATAATCTGTGTATTTTTGACAATCAATTAAACAATTAAATTTAGTAGAATCAAAATAGCAAATTATTTATGCAATGCAAAATATTATTTACGTAAAATCATTAATTTCATATTTTGTAATTAGAAAAGTTGTGTGATTTTAAATATCAGTTAAGTATATACTTATGTAAACAATCAAAGAAATGAAATTAGGATAGGTTGTTCTAAAACCACGCATATATAAAAATATTTCGATAAATGACAGGGCCGTGAAGCCCGGTGGTGCGATGTCGCGAGGTTAAAAGAATAGGAGTTATGAAGCCTGGAGGCAAGGCTATGTTAAGCCTAGTACCCAAGACAAATAATGTAAACAGTGTGATGCTATAAAAGGAGGATTACCATCTCAATAAATCAGTTTAAGTTCGGACACAGAGGCGTTTCATTTCTCAAACCTGTTTTTATTTTTTTTTTTTTTTTTTTTTTGGGTGTGTTTTTCGTTTAACACGATTTAACTTGTACAATGATCAACAAAATACAATATCATAATCAATCCAGGAATCATTATTGCATGATCCTTAATTTCCTGCTGAGGTTGGTTGAATAACAAGTTGCCTGCCAGGAGCTTTAGTTCCAGCAGCCGAGGACAGTCAACCTTGTTATCGTGCTAATGCTCTTGAGACCCTTGGGGAGACAACTACTAACTAGTTTCCTCCAACTACTAAAGATCTGCCCGTAATGGAAGACCGTTTTAGTACTAGGCTGGTCTGCGGCTAAAACTTAATCTGAGTGAATTTATTTTTTATATAACATAAGATTAAATAATTTTATAGATTCATTTTTTATTTTTGTCAAATATGTCGATTTATTTATTTTTAAAATTTACAAAGCATAAAAGATTAATAATGCTTGTTCTTGCAATGGCTTAAAGGTGATAAAAGAAAAACTTTGAACTTTCATAAGCAAACTTGGACTTTGAAAACTATTTTTTTACAGACAGCTCCTTTTCATTCAACACCTAATGAGAGTCTGTTTTGCTGCTGTATGTCTGCTATTATGGTTATTATGTCAAAAGAGAAATTATAATGGTTTGCATGTGAACTGACAAGCTCAAAAACGAGAAACCGAATGGATCTGATAATAGATATTTGAAGTAAGTACACAGCAAAGAAAATAAAATAGGTTACAATGTTTCTGATGTTTGTGAAATACCGCAATATTTCCATTCATTTCATATCCAAAAAAAAAAATCATGTTATAGAAATGTTTTAAAAAAATTATTTTATTGTACTTTGATATTCTATGTTATGCCGATAATTCTATTTTTCAAAGTTTGTGATTATGGGAATAAAAATTAAATGTTAAAACACTAAGTAAGTTGGTTAGTGAAAGTTGTATGTATGTATACGCTTCGCACCAGATATAATTTTTAAAATATAATCGATCAGTGCTAATATTACAAGATTTTTTTTTACCGTAATATTGAAAATTAAATTTCAATAAAATAAAATCAATTTTTTCTGACACAATCATTCCTAGACAAAATATTTACATTTCCCGTGGAGCTTTTAAGCAAATAAGAACCACAGGCGATTCCAATTTTTCTTTAAAAAAATTATTTTATTGTACTTTGATATTCTATGTTATGCCGATAATTCTATTTTTCAAAGTTTGTGATTATGGGAATAAAAATTAAATGTTAAAACACTAAGTAAGTTGGTTAGTGAAAGTTGTATGTATGTATACGCTTCGCACCAGATATAATTTTTAAAATATAATCGATCAGTGCTAATATTACAAGATTTTTTTTTACCGTAATATTGAAAATTAAATTTCAATAAAATAAAATCAATTTTTTCTGACACAATCATTCCTAGACAAAATATTTACATTTCCCGTGGAGCTTTTAAGCAAATAAGAACCACAGGCGATTCCAATTTTTCTCTTTTAATTACGTTATTGGAATAGACGCAAGTGCAAACAGTTAATTTAATTCCATCTCAAATCAATTCCATTCGGAAAGATTCATCCGGAGCACACTATTTTAAAACAGGTACAAAGAACTGCTATCCATATGGAAAAAAAAACTCTCATTTGCAATGAAACCTAACGAAGGGGATAGCGGTGCTATACGAATACCGTTATGCATGCAGTCCCAAACGATACATAATTACAAAGATGACTACAAGGCCCGTAGAGGGTTGTCGTTTCCTCGGAGGCGACCACTAACTGTAGGAATAATGAGGTCCCTTCCAATTAACGGCAGATGGAAACTTGGCTGTTGCAGCGGCCACAATCACACCCTCCTACCACATCCTCAATAATATCATCAAGGAAAAAAATCTTTTTAAAAGAAAATACGTCCGTATACTTCTAATGATAATTATAGTTTACGCTTAGGTTAGAGAGTGTATTTCATGCCAACGGAATAATTTGTGTTAGACCAAAAGTTTCAATTTGGCACTTTCGAAGATATAACTAGTACTTTGCTATGTATCGATCCCTCTATAGATTATAGAGACGAAAATTCGATCGGATAGAAATAAAGTCAGAAATAAGGGGACAAGTATATCGAAAAAAATACTGAAAGAAGAAAAAAGCCTTGGTCATAGGTCTTAAATATTATAAATAGTTTTAGACACGTACAAAACGATTCGTCAAGGATGAATGGATGGAAACTTCCAGTTTACAATACCACAGAAATTATATTCTTTGTTGGTAATTATTAAGTAATTAGCCTAATTTAATTGTAATCATGAGTAGCCCTTTTGATATTTTTTGACTATGTAAATAATTTAAAAATTAAAAAAAAATGGATCCTCAATTATAGACTCACTCATTTAATAACAACGCATTGTAATGCATTTTTGAAGGTTTATATCATGAATATCCCTTAAAGAAGGGGATCCCAAAGTGGAAGGCGCGCCACAGAAAGGGACGAAAAGAAAACTTTACCATACGATACCAGTTGTAAAAAAAAAAAAAAACTCACTTAATTTAAATTTTAGGACAAATTAAATATTTAACTGACTAACTAACCCTGTTGGCGCTATGGTCCCTGTAGGACCTTGGCCCCTCGACAATCTTCCTCCATTCGGCTCGATCCTCTGCCGCGCTCCTCCATTCCACCACTCCCATCAGTCGAAGATCTACCTCCACATCTTCCTGCCATCGCAGTCTAGGTCTACCTCTTTCTCTTTTACCATCCGGGCGTCCTTCCATTATTTGCTTCGGGGTTCTTCCTTGACCCATCCGTTGTAAGTGCCCCAACCATCTTATTCTACCTTTTTTGATACAGGAAACTAGGTCTGGATCCTCGTACAGGTCCCTAAGTTCCCTATTTGTCTTTATTCTAAACTTATTTCTATCTATCCTGGTTGGGCCATATATTTTTCTTTGGATCTTTCTCTCCCATGCGTTTAGAAGTCTCTCCCGCTGTTTTGTTAGGGTCCACGCCTCGCTCCCATACATCACCACTGGTCGGAGTACCGTCTGGTAGACTCTTTTTTTGATGTTCCGGGATATATCTCGGTTTTGAAAAATTCTCTTTAAAGGCCAGTAGCACCTGTTGCCACTTTGGATCCTCGCTTTGATCTCATCCTCTATTTTGTTGGTACGTGTCACAATTGTGCCAAGATATTGACACATAATATATTAACGAAAATAACACATCAGGGGTAGAAGATATTCAAAACAAATGGGAAAAAATTAAAATAGCAGTGACTCAGGCAGCGGAGAAGACTATACAGGAAGGTACAGGGGATGGAAGAAGCAAACACTGGTTTGATCAAGAATGCCAAAAGTCTGTGGAAGAGAAGAAAAAGGCATATATTAACATGGTCCAGAGAAGAACAATACTAACGGTTGAAATCTACAGGAAAAGTAGAGAAGCCACTAAAAAGTTATGTAGAGAGAAAAAGAGGAAGAAGACCTAAAGTCTATGATCGATGATTTTGAGGCCAAAAACAGTAGAGAATTCTATAACAGGCTGAAAGTATTGAGGAAAGGATTTCAACCTAGAATAAGTCTATGGAAGGATAAAGACGGTGTGTTCCTGGGATGCAAAGAGGATGCAAAATGAGAGATGGAGAAGCTTTTTTAGCGAACTGCTAAATCCGGGCCAAGAAAAACCTTAACGAAGGCCAATGGAAAATGAGTTCGGTACTTTGGAGGTGGATACAGATATAGAACCCCCTGATCCAGAAGAGGTAGAGGATGTCATACGCGAGCTAAAAAGGAAATAATCGCCAGGAATAGACGGAATCCCCCCTGAAATGATCAAATACGGTGGAAATAGATTGTGCCGGGAAATATACAATCTCATAATGGAAATATGGGATCAGGAGCAAATGGCAGACGAATGGAATACAGCTGTAATTGTACCCATACACAAGAAGGGTGATAAAATGGACTGCCAAAACTATAGAGGCAATTAAATATTTACGTACGTTAATTATTAAATTTATTAAAGATATTCAAACAAGGTTTTAAATGATTTTTTTTTTCATATAAATAAAAGTTTCTTTGATATTCAAGTATTCAACATTTTAAAATTAAGTTTCAATTTACTATCGGCCGTAATTATAAACCTCTCTATCGATTCCCACTAATGAGGTATTTTCATCAAACTTGTCCATTCAGTCTAAAACTCAATTGTTATTTCTATAAAATAAATAAATAATTTTTATATAAAACATTTCGAACGAATCCCAGGTATGAACGGAGTCCTATAAGTAGAGCTAACTTCATTTTCGGTGTACCATTTTGTGATACATTCATGGCAGTACCCAGGTTCCAATAGAAAAAACAAAAAATAAAAATAAAAATTGACATTAAGGAAAAATGTTTTATGACTTTTCTTTCCGATGTGTGTGATTAAGAAAATTAAATTATTTTTTTTAGTCAACGAAAGGAGGTTTTTAACCCCCTTCTTTCTTTGGCTATAAACTACATAAAATTTTTTCAGTAATTTATGAAGAATTTATTGTTGTCATTGTTGTGAATGGGCTAGGTGAGAATTACGAACCCAAGATTGATGTTATTGATGCTTCTAAGGCTTCTATTACCACAGATTAAATAAGAACTTAAAAATAATATGATTTAAATAATTTAAAATAATCCAATTTTTTTTCGGATTATAGTGCTTTTCTAACAAGGAATAGGCATGAATTAAGAGGTTGTTATTGTAATAGAATAGGAAACAAACCATTTCAGTGCTCTAAGAAATGGATTTTCAACAAACTTAAACAATATGGTTTTAGTAAAAAACAAAACAAAAATTGAAGACCTGATGATTCTAATACACTTTTTTCTGCAGCCTTATCGACATATTTTGTTAATCCAAATAATGATGAGTGGATAATTAATAGAGGAACTTCTACTCAAGTTTTGTTAAAGAATTATTGGTTGGAAGATATAAGACCCTCAAAAATAGAAATCACAGCAGCGAACGATTCTAAATTACTGTCTTCAGTACAAGTTAATGTGAATTTAGCAAACAATCATAAAATACAAAATGCCTCACAATTATGTCTTTATCATACCACATAATTCATTATCTCTTAGCCAAATGACTAACACAGGATTGATAGAGGGTGATTTGATTGAACGGTGAAGTGAAAGGCACCAGATTTTTTTTTTTTATGAAACACCAGGTGTTAAAAGGAGGTTTTTTATAGAATCGTATAGAAGTATAACAAAACGGTTCCTTCTAAGATAATGCATGGATATTTTTAAAGATTATTGGTATTTTATAATAATAATGATCAGGTTGAAAAGAGGTCCTTGTTCAAGCTATCGGGACACAGGACACGTCCCGTTGGATAATGGTGGGACACAGGACACGCCAGCTAATAGAGCTCTCAGATTATGCTAAGTACTTCAACCACTGCATATTAATCGTCGGTGTCCGACTAAGGCAAGTCAATCTGGGACCGTGAAGTCTTTGAAAGGCTGTCCTAGCTCGGAACAGTTATCAGACAATTATCATTATATTTATACATACATTCGATTCGGTTTTCAATAAGAGCTGTTTTATGTGATTATTTGTTAAAAAATAAAGAGTCATAATAAATTTTTCCTGATTCGATCCATAGTTTTCACTATGACAGATGCAGACTTATGACATAAATCTTAACTGTTTCACATATGTAGTAGAAATAAATCGTAGTTCTTAACTCGGTCCTAATGAACATTTATGAGAAACTATTAAAGAAATAATTACCCTTTTTAAAAAAAAAACAAAACAAAAAAAAACAGAGAGAAAGAATGGAATAGCAACAATGATAAAATAGAAGAATTCATAAGTAATTTTATTTCACTACTATAATTTGTTAAAGTTTTTCAAGAATCTCTCACAAAAAAAAAAGAAAAAATAGTAAGTAGTAAAAATTTCAATAAATAAATTATAAAATATAAGAAAATTGAAATACATCAAAGGAATGTTCCTAACTTACAATTAGACAGCGAAATTTGTAAAAACATAAACATATAAATTGCTTAATCTACACTTGGCAAATGCGTTAATATACGGGGCATCTTATAACAATATAGGTATTAATGCCCTCAGCATAAAAAAATATTGATCCTTTTTATATCTACATAAATTTTAATTTCTATAATGTAGAAAGACTAAGCTTACCATCCAAGCTTTTCCTTACGAAATTAAACTTTTATATTAGGAAATAAGGTCGTGTTTCCCTAGCGGAAATATTAAAATAAAACCTACTCGAGAATATGCAAAGGAGAATAAATTATTTTTTTTATTAAAAGTTCCACCAGCTAAGCAGTTTATTCAAAAAAGAGTAATCTTTTCTTTTATAAAATACATAAATCACTATTGACATTTAAGTAAATGGTTTTTAATTGCAATACTAAGAACTTGTATTCATAAATATTTGTAAAACTTATTTGATTTTTTAAGAATAGTTTGATTATTTCGAAAATTCAACTGCGTTTGAAGAAGTTTACAAATTACTTAATTGACTACGCATAATTTTTTTTTTTTTTTTTTTTTTTTTGGGCCAAAGCTCCGTTCCAATAAGTTTGGCCTAAGAACAACATATTATATGAATAGTTATTAAATTATAACCGCATTCAAGTTTGCAAAACTTAAGTTTAAATAATCAAATTATTTGGGTGTTTAAAAATTAAACACGTACAAATAAATATCTTCAAAAATAAAATAATTACAATAATTCTTAAATGAACTAACTGCTTACTATTGAGATCTATTTGAGCCCGTAATTATGAAAGCGACCTAAGTCAACATTAAAAAATAGTCTATTGGTTATTTCACCTCATATTACTTATAACTAAATCAATTAATTAAAGTTAAAACTAAATTAATTAGGATATCGTCAAAAACAAAGCCTTGCATAGAGGTCGTAATTTCTACATTATATGGAATTAATTTAGTTTATGCTATGTGATCAGAATTAATTTATAAATAATTTTTTTTTAGCTTAGACCACTTTTATAATTATTTGCTCACATATCCCCTGACCCTTAATATTAAGAAATAATACCAATTTATAATAATAGTTAATAATGATAATTTGGGAAACGGACACTGGTCATGATTTTTCCATTTTGATTTTTGTTTGAAATGGCAACAAATACTCATAAAAATGATGAGAAAAAGAAAAAGACACATCATCTAAGACGGTATAATGCTTTATATTTTATGCTAGTTATCGTTTTGTTTTTTTTTTTTTTTGGTTTTTCGTATATAATGTTTTATTTTAATATTATTTTTTATATGCCACCAAATATAAAAGTTCATTGATATAGTTAAGAATAAAGAAATTTTGAAAGTTATATTCATTCATTAATAATATTAATGAAATGCAAATAAACGCTCTTAATACCTTACATAATAAACTTAATTAAATATTTAATAATTTGTATAGCATAAATTCATTACTGATCAACTCCATCACTATATTCGTAACTACTATTTAACGATGTTCTGTAATTTATCTGAATTTTTCATCATAAACATTTTTATTCTTTTTGCTTACGTTTCACATAATTAATAGGCCCAGAAGAAAAATCCTGTCTGTTTTTTCTGACCGTTGAATATAATATTTAAATTACGAATAATCCTTTAGAGCAATATGAGTATGGGGCGGTGCATCCAAACTGGTCAGTAGGGAGGGAGTATTCAACAGATGGTGCCATGATCGGCTCAATGCATTCCAACAGCAAATTTGTATTCGGTTCATATCCGGCCTCTGAGCAGTCTAATACTGATAATCAACCTACTCCCAGTGCTAGAATGATTGGAACCAACATTTTTATTATATATTATAAATAACTATAATAAATAATCAGTGATGTGTATTTGGTCATAAAAAATAAACTGGTAATACAACGATAATGTTCCCTAGTTTATCATTTACTTCAACAATTAATTTGAACATGTTATCATTTGTGTACTATCAGTAACTGTCCTAGTACATATGTAACAAAAAAATGACATGTCATAAACGGGGATGGGAATAGCCCAGGAATATTTCTTTTCCCGGACTTCTTCCAATTACTAGGTTGCTTATGTAAGGAAATATCTCATCCAACACCTTTTTTATCTCCACCTCGTATATATAGAGATTCGTCTGTGGAAAGTTATACGTGCAGTTTTGTTTGAACAAATTTGTAGATGGTCATTTTGTGTTGATCACCTACTGGTTGGTGGAGGTCAGTATGGTTTATCCCGTATTAGGGTGTGTATGAATCATAATAACGTTGATTAAAAGTTTTTTACTTTAACCACTCCAGTTACTTTTTGATATTATTGGTGATTTATCATACCGTTATTTAATAGCATATGTCTATTTTAAAAGAAAAAAAATGTACATGTAGGAGTTTACCTACCTGTTACCTCCTAGATTTTAAGAAACGTTGAAGTTGTTTTTGTTAATAATGAATCTGATATAACTGAGTCGTGTTCTTAAATCAGTTGAAGTGGCATTTGAGACATTTCAAAGGTTTACAGAAGATACAAGAACGAGGATATATCATTCATGTTTGGGCAAAAGGGGTTGTCATAAAAAATTTTTATCGTCTTCATAAAATTCATAATTGACTGTAATTATTTATAATTTATTACAGTCTCTGATGAAAGAATATAGTTTCATTTATTATTTTGGAATAAAGAAATAGTATCAGAAAGAATTTATAATGATTTTCAATAGCTTGGTAAATCGTTCTTTAAGCTTCACATCCGATGACTTAACCCCTTTTGACCAAACACCAGTGATATATGATAATATTTTAAAATGAATGAAAGCATATTGGACCCGTAAATGATAATTCATCGAATTGTATATTAAACTATAATTTTTGTTTACATTTGAAGCTTGTTAAATACATTACTTTAATGTAATCTTCACTGATATTAATTTAATATTAAGATAAATCACTCCTTTAGAAATTAGTAACTGGTGCGGGTAAAGTAAAAGAGGCCCGTTGTACCGTTTACCTTCAAGGAGTATTTTCCAAATAATTTCTCATAATTCAGTGAAAGTTACCCATTGTAAACCCGCATGTCTTAAGCGTGAATAATAAAGAGTATAAGAGCCAGTATTGTGAACCTTGAGGAACTCCCGCTAAAACTGGTGATTTTGTTAACAATTACATATGAATATTAATTTCAACATTACATTAGACTTCCCAAGTTAGTTGATAATACGATCTTTTTATTTTATCCCATCCACAATTTCACAGAAAATGGAAAACTTATCGTAAAGAAAAGTCCCTGGTTATGATTTAATTTCTGCCAAAACTCCAAAACAGATTTTCAGGAAAGCTCTGGTATTTTAGACAACAATTTTCAATCATAACCCAAAGACATCTGTATTTTAATTAAGAATGAAAATATTCACTCAGAAAAGCATTCCATAAACAAGGAAAAGACATACCTATCGAGTCCTTCATCTTTAATATAATTTCATTTGATTAATGTTACAATATTATATTAGAATTTATACACATAGCGTTATTAATAATCATCGAATAAATAAGGTGATTCATAGCATCGAATGCCTGTCATAATAACACAAGATAATGATAAAAAATGAAACAATAATGATAAAACAGATTTCACTCATTTTAAAATTAATATTAAGAAAATAAAGCTCTATTAATAGTTAAAAGTAGCGATTAGGACAAAATAATTAGTCTTGTACAGTTGTTCCAAAGTCCTAATTCTTAACTTTACCATAAATCTGAAGAGACTCGCGATCGGAAAGACCTTCAAAGAGGTCTAGAATCTGATCCTCACAAGCAGGCTAGTATCCAGGCTGTGTGGAGGGTGCTTCAGCCGAAGCCTGAGTGCCCGGGTTATAAAAAGATATACTGTCTCATCGACCCACTTGAGGAATCAAGTGCACCCTATTGTATCCAATGCCTCAAGCTGGAGATGTGAGTACCAGCTATTTGCTACAGTGTAGTGCATCCCGAGGATCTTATAGACCGACTTCAGAATTCTATTTTTTGTCTAAACAATTCCAAAGTGGCAAAGACACCATCGGTGGATAGTATTTGAGTTCAGCGTCACTAAACATAGTACTATCTTAAAATTACTGTATTTATGGTTCTGATAAGAATTTTTTTTTGTTGCTAAAATTGAGAATAAAAAAATTGAGGCAAATTAAATTCAGGAATTTATAAACCGAATGAGATACCATATTTTTCAGATAGATATAAGTATGGAAGAACTTGAGGCGTCCTCAAAGGGCGTCGAGCTGCCGACGACTAGCTAGCCCTAGACTTGTTGTTCTATAGAGGTCTACAGATAATAATTTAATGGCCGGGATAAGCTTAAATAAATGAGTGTTTTAAAAAACAGTGGGTTAAAATTAGTTGAAATAGGATAAATCGGTAAAAAATAAATTACTGCCTCCCCCCAACCAGAACTATCCATAATAACATTTATGTGGAATCAGCCTTCTTATTCCCCTAAACAACCAAGTGTGCAATGTTTTTTTAAATGTAGTCGAAATCTGATAAAATGTTAATAACTCCCCACTCCGCACTTAACTCATTTTTGCCGACGTTTTAATAATTATTATGCAATTCGGGTGCAGAGGGAAATCCAACGAATCATATTTCATCAAAATCGTAACAGCCGTTCTTGATTTATAAATAGAGTGATCATGCCAACTCCGTTTAATGTATCTACAATATACTATAAAATTGCTAAAACTAAAAATAATCAAGAAATCAGAACTGATACTGAAGGTCAAAGACCTGATAGAGTTTTTAGAATAATAATAATAATTATTAAAGACTATGTTTTCAAACTTTGACTTAATCGAAATAAAAACATGTCACTAAAACCCCTTGCAATTTTTTTCAAAATTTTTAATGTACTCAAACATGCTTTTATTCGTGTTATATCCGAAAAGTCAGATAGCTATATTATTTTTTAGAAAGTATAGCAAGTACACCATTAACTTTTGGGGGGATGATTTCAACCACGTAAATTAAATTATAATGTGCAAAAATTGTTGGAAATGGTTACCTTTTGGGCGCCTACTTCCCTAGTAGATATGCCCATCTTCTCATGGTGCCTCAGCTGAACGGGGTATATGATCTGGTAGTAATGAGCCCCGATGTTCCTAACCAGCTCCTGGTTTTGCCGGTACTCTCGGAGCAGCCGTTCCACCTCCCCTGCAAAAGATAAAAGAAATGTAATCAATTAATTAATGCATACTTAATTTGAGTCAAGAATAATTCAAGTATGCAGTAGTTAACAAAAAAATATATATATTTTGTATACCTGGAGAAAATGATTAAATGGGGGCAAAAGAATGGTCATTAAAAAACAGAAGCAAACGAAAATATATTCAAACTCTTCAACTACCTGAAGTAAGAGGATAAAACTCCTGCAGAGAAAGAAAAACTTTATTGAAAATAGTGATGCTGCCCAATTATATTGGGTTGCTAATACACAGCATAATAATTTATTTTATACAGATTATTTGTTAAATTCTAAATACTAATAAAACTAATATATATACAAAGAAACATCATTTTTTTTTCATTTTCCTTTTTTTTTCTTTTTTTTTTTTACATTTATAACATTTTATCTCTATATGCTTAACTAGCCTCTAAAAATTTAAGTAATATATGTAATAATTAAAAAATTGAAAACTAGGTAAAGTATTAATAATATGGAGTAACAACAGCAGCATAATAATAACAGTATCCAATAACATCTCAAAGTTTTTTATATGATGGTATAAAAGATTTAAAAAGACAAAAAAAAAAGAACAAAATATAAATAAAAGTCGTTTAGTGGTGAATATATTAATAAATAAATAATATATATACATACATGGCCCTTCAACGATTTGTAATTTAAATTCTAACAATGGATGTGGTGGTGAATGATTCCCAGGGAGTCGCGAACAATATATTCTGCAATATAATTAAGGAATAGGAAGATACGAGGGTATTAGAAATGAATAGTGTAAAAATGTTTAAAGAAACAGTTTTTTTTTTTTTTTTTTTTCGGCAGGTCAAGAGAATATCGCATAAAAAGAAAATAATTAAAAAGAGATAACATAAGGAGTACAGATTAAATCATAAAAGTAGAAGAAGAAGGGGAACGGAGATCCTTCGATAAAATTTTATAAACATTTGTAAAAAAGAAGTGACCAAAAAAGAAACGCATGGAATCAATATAAGATGGATCTTATCATAGTAGAATTGAAAAAGAATAATGGTTAAAATTAATTTAAAATAAAGTTAACAAATTAATCATTAAGCATGTTGATTAAATATTTCAATACATAAAAAAATTGCGCATATAACAATAATTACCGATGGCTCCAAAACAAAGGATGGAGTAGGCGCAGCCACTGTCTCAAAGGAAATACACACTTATTCGTTACCACCAATTTGCTCATCATACCACGCGGAACTGTTAGCGATCAATCGTGCAATGAACAAATTAAATACGGTAAACAAAAAAGTATACATATGTTCCGGTTCAGAATCTGCTCTTAAAACAATTAAAAATCCTTTTTCGAAGAACTCACTCGTAACCGATACCCTAATACACTTGAAATCATTGGAAATGGTTTGGTATAAGGTACAATTTTTGTGGTTACCAGGTCACTGTGGTATCAGAGGAAATGAGCTTGCTGATACTATGGCGAAAAAAGGGATTAAAGAAGGAGAGCCAGTAACACATGCACTCGCCACAGAAGTAATTGCCTTAGTAAAGCAAAAGGCGCGAGAGAAATGGCAAGGCGATTGGTTCAGACTGAGGGACAACAAATTAAGAGTGGTAGAACCCAGCGTAGTCCCAAATCGAAAAGAACTGCAGCTAAACGGGAGAGAGGAAGTACTTCTCAGTCGCCTATGGATAGGGCACACAAGGGTTACTCACGAGTACCTCATGGCAAGTAAATCCCCGCCTCAATGCATCACCTGCGGTGTGCCTCTGACGGTGTCGCATATCCTCACAGAGTGTTATGCCTACGAAGTAGAGCGGAGAGAAGTGGGACTTGGAACCGACTTAGGCGAGATACTCAATAACACCTTGAAGATGGCCGAAAGGTTGTTCGTGTTTCTACGGAAAATTAATCTTTTTGACAAACTTTAATGTATTTACTTATAACTTTCATTCTTCTTTCTTTTTTTCACTTTAATTCATTTATAATAGTAACCTTTACAGTAGTCTCCCTTTCTAAACAACATCTAAATTCTTAATAGCGACACTACCTTCCTCATTGTTTTCTGTCGCCCATAATTTTCACGTTACTATTGTTTATTTTATTTTCTACTCCGATATTTTTCTTCCTACCTTTACAACTGTTTTATGGGGGCTAAAATGACCCAAGTGGTTGAAGAGCCCATTTTGTTGTAAATAAATAAATAAATAAACAATAATTATGGCTATATAATAATTATCTGACCTAAGGTGGTTAAGAAATTTTCCATTTCCATATTTCCTCCAAACTCTTGACCGTTTTGCTCTGCTGTTAACATCAGAAGAAATCGAGAAACAACTTTTAATTTTTTGCCTTACTGACAATCTTTACAAATTAATTTCATCCAGTATGATTAGTGTATATTAGATTTGCGATAGATATATCATACAATTAAAAAAAATATATCTTTTTTTTTTTGTCCTTCAGTAGTAACCCTATGGGAGCGTCGTGTATTTATAAATTTTACAGATTCCCTGCCCTTAGGCATACTACCTGCATACATGTTATTTTTTTTTTCACACTAATAGTAAACAATCTGTATGTTAAACTTTTCTAACTACACAAAAAAACGAGTAAGACAAAAAAAAAAAATAAATAAACAAAAATAAAAGTTCAAAACACCACTGGGTGTGGTGGGAGTTAAGGTCTATTTGTTCTAGTTCTGCCTGGTCCTCTGTCTTCTCTGGGGTCAATTCTGAAAATTAATTAATTTTGATAATTTTAAAAGTTCCATACTACTCGAATATTCTTCAAATAATTTGTTTTCAGCGTAGGCCATGTTCATCATATAGATATAAATATATCTTCAGGCATTTTCTCTCAAAATTGGTTTTCGTCAATTCGCAAACTTCCTCAACACTGAATAATCCAATGTTTTAGCCCTCATTTTGAAAATTTAATATTCCACCACTGGAGTATTAATAGCCAATATGACAGATAGCGCAAGAAAAAAAAAAGTTTATTTAAGATGATAAAACTATAATATTTCTCCATATATCAAAAGGTAAACAATTTTTTACTTGATTCACTCTAATACAAAAACGATCATCATTATGATCATTATGAGCCTAGAAAAACAAATGCGTTCCTTGTCTTGCAAGTATCTTGTTTTTAATCATTTTCATAATTTGATACCGTTTGGTACGTGAGGCTATTTGAAGATTTGATTGAAAGCTAGTACATTCTTTTTAATCAGTATTGAAGTCTACAATGTTAAATTCACGAAAATTTCGGTATATTATATCGATCGATATATTTTTCGTTACATAATTAAAATTAATAATTATTAATTTATAATGGTTCGGATATGATGAATGTGGAGCACACGAAGATTTCAATTCATTGATCAGAAACGAAGAGATATTCTAGGAAAGCGGAATTTCTTTTAAAGTTGTGAGAGCCATTTGGGACTGGAAGGGGCAATTAGGGGCCGGACCCAAGTTTAATTATTGGCCCCGGGTCGGGTGTAATAAAGAGGGAAGGGCAAGTTGGCAGCCCTTGCAGTCGGAAAAAGATCAACAAAAGGGCTAATTAGCAACTTGCCCTAGGATCTTCCTCATGTAAAGTATTTTCGTAATGAGAAAACCAAATTCCTTTCATTCGGATCAGCTGGAAAGGTCAAAGGAAACTACTAAAACAAAATAACCTTTCTATTTTTTTTTTAATATTTTATAATGGAAATTTCAATTACTTAGCAACTATATTCTTCTACTGGCATTTATTTCATTTCTTCCACATACAAAAATGTGAATAATAGATAAAATATAAATATATGATATAAAGGTTTATAATATCAATCGACTAGAATATAATAGATCTTTTTGTCCGATATTATAATTTCGATACACCTCAATACCGATATTAAAATTGAAGAATCGAAATCCGATATATCCATTAAAAAAAAAAGAATTTAAGAATGGTTGCATGAGTGGTAGATATAATAAATTTGGTCTCGGAGTTGAGAGTAACAAAGACCGCTTGTATTAAAGTGACATGAGCAGACCGTACTAATTAAATAAAATTATAACGTTATAATGTTAATGCTTACATGATTATGTCCTTCTAATTACAATATTTTGTTAACAAGACCTAACTATAATCTTTTAATTAGAAATTAATGCATGAAAAACTTGAATTATCATCGATAATTATTATAATTTGAATTTCATGGCATTGCAATTATCCAAGAAAAAAGGTAAATTAAAATCATTAATTAATTATTTAATAACTTAGTTAAAATATAAAAATACAGTTTTTACTTTTACTATTTTAATTAATTAAAGCGTGGAAATGCAAAAGGGTCTTAGACCCACAAAAAAAAAAAAAATTCTTTTGCCAAATTGTTATATGTAGGTACCAAAGCCATTCTTCAGAAATGGGTATAAGTAATGTTTTGTTGTTAGAAAAATAATTCATAGAACGTATGAAAGATGGTATGGGTGTAAGCACTGAACGTAGTTGCCACATCATTTCTGTACAAATTTCCTAAGGCACTTATACTCTTATGCATTTCCACGTTTCAATTTCAATTTATAACAGTTAATTAATATCGCGTATCATCGTGATTTTTCCAATTATTTCAAAGTCAATCTAACTCGCTTTTTCTTACTTTTTCTCTCCTTGATAATATGCAAAATATAGATATTCAATATATGGAATGTCGATATTTCGATATTTATTTTTATTATGTATATCGAATTACTACTTCGATAATGTTTGAAAATATTAGAAATGATAGTTCTATTCCTATGATAGAGTGGAAATCATAAATTTTGCCTTTCCAGATATAATTTCAAGGAAATCTTGAACGAGAACCTAAAATCGCACAGACTTTCAACTCATTTTATATAATATTTTATATAATATTTTATTATATTTATTTTATGATATGTTATTTTATAAACTATTACAAAATAAGCTGTTTTTTCTTCACCAATTACGGTAATTTTTACAGTTAAGTATATGAAATGATTATGTGATGAATGCAGATAAGGTGCTGACGTAAGACCTCTCTGGGAAAAAGAAAGAAGTCCATGGAAAGAATCCTAGAAAGCACTGATGGCGGAGACAAAAGAGATTTAAGACAGAACCTAGGAAATGGCAGACACCTTCCGGCTGCGGAAGTCAATCATTAGTGCGGACAACTTTTTGTTGATTCCATTCCTCCCGGTTGTTTGTTACTGCTGGTGTTGTCCTCGTTGATAGTACCCTCTAGGGTTGTTTTTAACCCGGGCTGCTAATGAGGTCAGGGGGTGTTGTCTCTATCAAACCAGGGGTCATGTCCTAAATTTCGGTTTTCATGAAAAAAAGTATAATATTGGGGTCGATAAAGAATAGATTAAAATGCCTTGTAAGGGTTAAAATTAAGTTTATTTTTTCATAGATCCCTTTTTTTATATCAAAAAACCTTCGATTTACAGTCCATAGTTTATTATGGTTAGTCTCTATCTAAAAGCTTGATTCCTTGTTGGAAACACTATTTAGATTTCGTCTGGAAAAAGTCTTCTACTCCACCTTATACTAATTCCAATATTTTAAATATTTCCCATTCAAGGAAGTGAGATGTTGTGAAAAAATATCGATGATTCCACTTTCAATAGTTTCGATATTATCGGACATAAGCTAACGATAGTATGCAGTGTCGTAGAAATCCCCATTATCAATCGTCAGAGGTTTTGACCGGAGATAGGTCCGCTTACCAGAGTAATGTAGAGGGGAGTGGTGAATGGGCAAAATCAGATCTTTTCCATAGGCTCATCATATTTACTTTACTAAAATATAAGCGCAAGATGGCTGGGGTAGAAGTTCAACGTAATCAACGTTAAGCAAGTTTTGCCTACAGTGGTGTTAAGTGTAGGAGTGGGTAGTATTCTGCGGCAGAAGATTCTTCCTAGGATAAAGCTGGTTAACTTATCGCCTTTCCAAAATTTCATACCTTTCCGACTAAAGCTCAGTATATACATAAAACCCTGTAAGGATAAGAATAAGAATAAAGGGTTAACGAACCCAAAGGCTCGATGCCGACACCACCAATCGCTACTTACACAGCTCCATCCACCTCCCCCCGACTCCACAAGAACAGCCCTCACTGAATCCTCCCACCTTCACCTGCGCCCACCTCTCGGACTAAAACTCGCAACTTTGCAATTCCCCTAATTATAATTTTGATTACGTTTACCGGATTAAATCCCTGTATGAAAAATATAATATTGGTTTACAACCTTAAAATTCCATTTTTTTTTTCAAATTAGACAATATCCCAAAAAAATGACAATTCTTTTTAATGGAATGTTCTCCACATAGACTGGGAAGTATAAGGAACAAACAACATGTCTCCAAGCGGCGTTCTGCTAGCTCCAAGGAGAGCCCATGTAGAACTTCCATACACGCGACATACACATATTACTAAACGATTTTTACTTAACTGTGACAATCCGTATAAAAATCTAAACGAAAATTTATATTTTAAACGTAGTAGTTCCATTTAACATTTTTTCTTTCTACAACAGAAAAGAACTGGATAAATTATATCACTGGGCTATAGAGAGACGTTAGAAAAATTAAAATTGAAATTTTTTTTTCAAAAAGTCGCACATCGGTTAATAATTTATCTCGACGATTAGAAAGTAGGTGAAGAAGCTCCCGCAGAGGGACCGACGATTATTGTGTTTGTGGGGATAGATAAGGGATGGGAGGGCCGGTGGAGGAGGGGATAATTTAAAAAGGTTATTTAACTTGGTAACGAGGTCTGTTACCTAATTTAATATCTCGGGGCCCCTAAGCAGTTAATTATAATCTTGAGCCCCTTCTTGTAAATAAACCAACTTTCCCAAGTGTTTCATTAGTTTTGCAAACCTAATTAATTGGGTCAAGGAATTCGGACCAAGGTGGATGGCTACAGGACCGGGAAATATTGTTACAAAGTGCAAATCAGATTTACAGAAGGAAAACTCTAGGGCACTTCAAACAGAAAGGTAACTACAGGCTAATTGGAGCAGACAATTAATGATTGCACGTGAAGTTTTTCCAGACAGTCGCTATTTTCAGTCTTCTTATTTTTATTTATTATTACACAGGGTTTCCGGGCAAATATTCCTGCAACCTTTGAGATAAATGAGCGAGTTTTCTTCCTGTCCGCATGGTCCTAAAATATCAAGATTCTTTTAAAATACAAATTTGGTATTTATATTAACCGACTGATAATAGACATGGCAACAGCTGATATGACTATATATAGGAGATCGAATAGGCGCTGGATGAGATATCTCTTCCTTTTAAACAAACTGAAACAAGCCATGCCAAAGGTACTAAGTACCATCCTTCCTCATGTCCTTATTTGATGAGAATACAAGCGTAAAACATTTTCTATTTGCTATGGTTTGTTGAAAGCCTTGAATGAAAATATGAAAGAAAAAATAAAATAAAAATTAATATCATCAATCAATCAATTAATCAATTATATTAAAATTAGCGATAGGTTAAAACTGATTCGCGTAGTGGCCGAAGGCAGAAGAAGTCCGGCGGTTATTTCCAGGGAATATGGAATTCCGAACAACAAACTTTCAACCATCTTAAAGAACGATGAAGCGCAGGTATGTAAGTGCTAACCCAATATTCATTTAATTGATTGCTTCTTGTTGATTGGAATTATATGAATCTTCAAACAACCTGTATTTATTTTAAAAGTGCGTAAATAATTTTAACTCTGTTACTGTGTTCATTCACAAAGATATAAGAACAATGATCACCCCGATATGTCAGTGTTTTGTAAGTCCAACTGTTAGTAAGCCGAATAATTTTTCATAGTGCAATACTCAAGGATTACCCATAGGTCTAATTTCCACAAGAATTATCAAATGAGTTCGGTTGTATGAATTTTTTCATAACCAATTGTAGAATAAAAATAAAAATATGGGAGAAATATGGCGGTTCGCGTGATCTTAGTCAAATTACCTTAAAGTACTGAACCCTACCTTCCTTCTCTACCCTTCTTCTTACGCTCTGTCTGTATTTTCTATATATCAATTGATTTTAAACTTGAATTTATGCTGAGCGCAACAGCACAAAGTCTTTTCTATCTTTCGCAACGATCCTAGAATGTTGGCGGAGCTGAATGGCGATTTTTCCTTCTCCGGAGGTATATTTCAGCTTCGTCCGCTGATTATATAGCAGGGTTGCATATCAAACAATACGATCGAGACTCGGAAATACATTATCGATGGAAGATGGAAGGACGCGGCGATCTGCAAAAGCAGAGTTGTAATGAAGTTGCTGTGGAGGCAGAAGACTAATTATCCGACAACAAGGGAAACTCCGACGTCCAACTTGTTCTGAACCAGTTAGTGGCTAATGATTGAACAGGCTCCACCTGCAGTCTCCAGCAAATAGTTGCTCCACCTCTGTTCAGCCCGGGGCGTAGTGCCGACTTCAATTCGCTGAATCCAACTGTCATTAACCAAAAGGTTTATTTCAGTAATGTGAGTTGAAAAGTGACAAATGTCAGGAAAAGACTCACATTTTTCATGATAGAGTGTCATGCATTAATTCCCTCAATAAACGACAATAGAAAATCATTTACCACATTGACAAAAAAAAGCTTTCTTTGCAACTTAATACTCTAATGCGCCTGGTTTCTACAGTAACAGCTTCTAGTTATGCACCTCAGAGCATTTTCTTGTTACCTATATCTCTAATAGTTTTGTCCAACTTATAAGATTTTTTATTATATTACGATTGAGTGTAATTCTTTGTGAATTCTACAAATTTCCTGCAGATTGCAGAGTAAGTTGATTTATCGACACCACACTTAATTTTCTTTCGATATTTAGGGTACGTCCATTCATCCATACACCAAAGCATCCAGAAACCAAATCAAATTTTCCGACTTGGACTATGAAAATCCGTGTTTTTCCCATGGGCATTTATGTGTCACCTGTTCACGTCTAGGGAAAGCATCGAATTTATTTGTATTAGCAAAGACAGGTTAACCAAAAACATTGTGCACCTACAAATAAATAATAAAAAAATAATAATAAATATAAACTATGAATTCTATGAATGTAAATGAATTCTATGAAAACTATGAATTAAAAGAATGTAAATTATTATTATAAAAACTGATAAAATAACGATATCTACCTCATTCATAAAAATCAATGTTTATATATTATTTTATATGTTTTGTACTACCTATTACTGTATGAATATAAATATCATGGTTAGAGGTCCATGCCGTTCTGTGCTCCGCTTTTTATAACATGATTCAGGTGGAACCTAAGGATATGATATCTAATTTCATCTTGTGTTGAATATATGTATTTAATTGATATGTGTTATAGAAAAAGATTGATTTTGTATATTTTTTCTGTCTATTGTGATTGTACTAAACCTTATTCGAATTATTTTTTACTTTCACTTACCTACCTATAAATGAAATATATAGTAAGGGAAAGTAGGGAAAGATTCAAGCCACTGTTATTATCAAGTTCTACATCTCAAAACATCGGGGTTTGTTGCTTATGCCTTTTGAACGAGCTTAGGGAAAGGAATTAAAAAGTAGAGAATAAATAAACCTAATCAAGGCCCTTATTATTGAAAAAAAAAAATAATAATTTTATCAGTGGCACCGGCATAATGGAAAAGTACCATCCAATACATAAATATATTAAAATATGCAGTATATATTTCATTATATTATACATTACGTTATAAAGGTGTGTATATTTAAGAAGTACACAAATACATACCACAATTTATATGTATATGGTGTATATATGTACTAATTATTATTTGAAATATTGAATGAGATTTTCAATGAGGTTTATCAGATCGGTAGGAAGAGGAGTGAGGGTCCTACATCTCAACCAATTGAGCTTTTGTTTTTTCTCCTTTCATATCGTCATATCTGTTATTCAGCCGCTTCCCGAGTTTTTTTGTTAGATTTTCAAAGCCTTTTGTTCTACAAATGAATTCTTTTGTTACCCTCTACCTCTGTAATTTATTTATATCCTCTTAATGATTTTTTCCTGCCCTTCTGCAGTTTATTGAAGATTTAATTAATGGAGGAAATTGTTTAAAATAGACTAGTTCAGGAACTAAGTGGTACTTTACTTAAATTAACAACCAAAAATTATTACTTAAAAATAAATGAAAAAGAATTGGTTGAAGTTCAGAGTTTATTTCTTCTTCTTACTGTTCTTCTATACTATATTACTGTTCTTACAGTTCTTACTGGATCCAAAGCTAGCTAGACAAAATATTCTTTTGAGGCCAAATTGACCAAAACTATTCCATAACAAGCTTCTTAAATATTATAACTTATATTTAACAAGTACCATAAATGAAAAAAAAAAAGAAAAAGTTTTAATTAATTTTAAATAAAAAAAAAAGTCAAGGAAAAGCGAAATGCATATTCAGGCGGAATAATCTAGACTGCATTAAAGTTTTTGGAAATGTTTTATTTTTTTCATAATGTAAGTTGAAACTATTTGAGTAATATTTTGGAATTAATTTTTTAATCTAAATTAGAATAATGTCATGACATATTGCAATAATCATTGAACCATAAAACTTGGCCTAATCATCCTTGCAATATCCATAGATATAGTACTGTGCTATTATACAAAAAGTTAAAAAAAGAAAAAAAAAAAAAGAATTAAAAAATAGCAAGTAGTCAACAGTCAGAATTATTTTATTAAATCTTAATAATATAAGAATACGTTTTTTAATAAAAAATAAAAATCAATGTAAAATAAATATTTAGGCTTTGTGTGTCATGAGAGTATAAAATAACTCTAAAAGTAAAATAAAGATAATGATTTTTACCTATGCGTTAAATGATGGGAAATTTCGATTTATACAGAACAAATTTAAGTTTTCAAAAGATATCTTTGTTTTTATAGGAAAAAAAGAGAAGTTTCGAAACCACCTGGATTTTTGCTTTAATTGTGTTAGTTCTTCATTTTTATAGTCCATTGTTCATCGATATGGTTTTATTACTGTGTGAGTTCATTAAATATTTACCTATTTTTATATTATAATAAAACTTAACTTAATCCTATTTAAATTAATAATATATTAATTAATGTATTAAATATGGTAACGGTCTAGAAGACTGGAATAGATCAGAACATATTTCTAGTTTATTTCTTATTAGCATTCGGAACATACTACAACTTAAGCTGCTTCTCGTAGCAGAGATATTAATTAAGGTTCCTAATATATTAATTTATAAATTTATTTATGTTGTCTCTCTTTCTAATATATTATGTTGTTAAACTATTTATTTTTGGTTCTTATTTCTATTTATTCATTTATTTTATTTTTATGTAGGCTTATAATTTTTCTTATTGTCCATATAAAAAAAAAAAAAAAAAAATACATATACATTATTTTGTACCACAAAAAAGTCATGTAAATTGGTAATAATATAATAATAATAATAATAAGTTTATTTGACAAAATATACAAAATCATACAATTTATATATAAATAAAATAAACAATTAAGGCATGGGAACCGTCTGCCGGAGTTTAGTTAGAAAATATTGATATTTTTAAACAACACACACCAAAATCAAACAAATTGTGAGTAGTTAAAAGAAACATATTAGTATTCAAAATAAGATTCATCTACATTACATTTGTACTATTAACAAATAGGAAATTAAATAAAAATTAAAATTAAATTAAGCTCCTAGGCGAACTCATTACAGATTAGTTTTCTATAATTCCAAGCATTTTTTGTGTATGTAATAAGAAGAGACCAATTTTTACCGTTAAGTAGTTCAATAATGAATTCAAATGATAAAAGCCTTTCTCCAAAAACTGCAAGGCGATAGGGGGCAAGTATTGGGCATACAGCTAGAAAATGAAAAATATCCTCTTTATCTCTGTAATTACATAGGGTGCACTCATCCTGATTGCTGGGTGCTGAGCTATTAAATGGCTTACAGTTCAAATTTAATAATTCGCCCCTTAGTTTAAATATTAGACGAATATCGTTGAGACCTATATGAGTGTTTGCACCACCAGTCAAGTCAGCAGGTTTGACATTGAAGTCTAATACTTTATAAATATTATAACGGTGAGTCGCTTCAGCTCTTTCAATCAACTCATGTTTAAAACCCAGCCTCATCCCCTCTATTATTCTCTCAAGTTTAGAAAAAAGCCATTCTCTCTCATCCTCAACAAAACTAATGGAGATACCAGTTTTCTCACCCAAAACCTTCCAATTATGAGCCCAAAAAACATTTTTTTTAACAACCTCTTCAGCTACTAATCGGGGGAACCTAGAGAAGTCCATACTAAAAACCTTGCGTAGGTATCTACTTTGTAAGAACAAAGTATAGAAATAAATTGATTCTAAGCCAGTTTCAAGGTGCAAGATGTAAATTGGAGTAAACGGCGGCAAAGCAAACAATTTCCTTATAAAGAACCTTAATACCTTTTCGACCTCTACGAATTCTTCCGATCCCCAAACCTGTGCCCCATAAGTCAATATTGAACGGGAAACCTCGTTAAATATTTGAAGCTTAGCGGATAACGGTACCAAATGATGCAAAATGGCTCTTCGCCACACTACATTTAAGGCGGTTTTGGCCGACGAAGCCTTATCCATAAAATGAGGTTTCAGGGATAGTCTCGGGGTTAGTTATACCTAAGTACTTGTAGCGGTTGACAGATTCAATATTCTTAGTTTTATATTTCCAACGTTCCCATCTATTGATTTTGTCCCCGTTTCTGAATATGATTATTTTCGATTTATCGAGGTTGACCTCTAAATTCCAGGTATCACAATAACGCTCAAGCACTGAAATATTTCTTTGCAAATCACGTGGGCTCTCGGCAAGTATAACAATATCATCCGCGTAAAGTAAAATTTTTATTAATTGATTGCCAATCCATACCCCAGATTGAAGCTCCTCTTCCAAATCATTTATAAACAACGCAAACAAAAGAGGACTTAAAACACACCCCTGCCTAACCCCACTTTTAACACTGAATGAATCCGTTATGCCTGAAGGTGTCCAAACCGAAGAAAATGACCCCTCATACATATTTCTTAACACCGTTATAAATTGGGAAGATATTCCGCTATTCGATAGTTTCAGGTAAAGTGCCTCACGATCTACCGTATCAAACGCAGATTTTAGATCAACAAAAAAAGCGTGTAACTTATTACCTTTTCTATTTAGACGGATAGCAACAATACTAAACAGTACAAATAAGCAGTCCACCGTGGAGTACCCCTTTCTGAAGCCTGCCTGACATTCTTTAAGTATTGCCCTAGAGTTGACGAATGAAGTTAACCTCTCTAAAAGTAGACTGCAAAATAACTTGCCTACGCAGTTCAAAAAAGACAGGCCTCGGTAGTTGGTTACATCTGAAACATCTCCCTTTTTAAACAGAGGAAATATAACCGACTCTTTGAAACTAATTGGCACAGTACCCCTCAAATAAATCTCATTAAAAAACATTAGAAGTTGATCATAAAATTCAATAGGTGCGTTTTTATAGAATTCGTAACCTATACGAACGACCCCTGGTGCTTTGTTAATTTTTGCTCGGTCCAAAACATTTTGCAATTCCGTAATGGTAAAAGCATTGTCTAGATCAGGTATTCTATTAAGTACTGGTCTATACGAGAACGATGCATTTTCTGAACGATGCGAACATAGAAGATTTTTAAAATGGTTAACCCAAAGAGTTGTTGAAATTCCTCCGTCTGATATATACCTAGGTTTCTTGAAAACATTAACAACATCCCAAAAATCTTTACTAAATTTTACTGATTTAAATTTTTCAATCGCGGCTTGATAAAATGTAAATTAGTATATTGATAGGAAGAATCAATAATCCGAAATCTTGTACCAAACATAATTTATTTTGTAAATCTTTAAATAAATAAAATAAATCAGAAGGACCGATGACGTGACTATATCATTTCAGATGATCGGTAGGATGACCGAGCATTACAGGGATTTATAAACCCACTTATTTGCTACGTGGAATGTGGTCAAAGAAGTTTTCGAACATCATTCCAATTATTTTTTTATTCCATTCGGAACTAAAATTTTGAATAAAAATCAGACGAGTCGATCCAGCAAACGCTAGCCGTTGGTCAATTTGTAGTCAACCTTCCCCACGACCAAGCTAGCTTGACATTTCTTTTTATATCCCAAGCCATGAAAACAAGACAATAAATAAAAAGTCACTTCACGACAACAACTCAATAAAAGAACCAACGTCAGAATGCAGTTGTGATGTCATGCCACCAACCACTACCCCCCAAGACAGATCGGTGCTAAAAAACAAAATTAAAAAAAAAATTCTAAAAAAACCCAACGGATTATTTGCTAAAAAAATAATATTTTAAAGTTATGCATCTTTTGAACATTAAAAAAGTCTTTTTTAATAGTAACAAATTTTACTAATTAAATCAGGGTGAATTATATATTAGGTTGGATGTATTTTTTGTTTCCTAATTTTACTCTCATATTACTTTTCTCCAAGGCGTTGATAGAATACTGGAGCCTGATGAAAGGAAGAATAAAAAACTCAGAGGTATAGCTGTAAATCATACATTTATACTTGGAATCTTACGGAGCACATGCTGAGGATCGTTATAAATTACTTAATTTTTTTATAGATAAATAAATAATTACATTCGACTAGGCTATTAATCATACTGTAATATAACGATGAATTATTTTGATAAGCGGTAGCAAAAAGTCTGCTGAATCGCGTTAAAATAACGTACCATTAATCTTATTCAATTACTGTTACATGCAACAGCCATTACAATCTTAAAATTTAAAATTAACTTTTAAATTTATTTGCTGCATCTAATCAGATAATATAAACATGATTAAATACCACTTTCAAACTGATTAATTAACTTGTAACAAACTTTACGACATCGTCCTACAGGCAAGACATCCTATCCTAGTGTATCCTTTAATAATTCTCCACTTATACCCGTTGAACAGATCCGCAACAACCAAGACAAACGTCTAACTTGGATTCCCCATACAACATTGAATCTGCAAGAACCTTCAACACCTATTAGACAGACGCTCAACACCACATATCAATTACGAAATAATTATATGCATGACTATAATAAGGCATAAATAAGCTTAAGGAATTGATCTTTGTGACTACTATAAACAATCAGACTCCTCTCGCATCCAATCCTTGAAATCCAAAATCGTTAATGTATTCTGTCATTAAAAAAGACCTTAATGTTCTATAGGGGCCATATCCTTTTACGATTAACTACCAATTGTAACCCCCTTTTTTTGATCAAGAGACCAGCTAATTTATTCATTTTTCCTAAAACGGAACGCTGTTTAAAATAAAAATATGGGGTCACCTGTAGAATAGTGACTAGTATAGCAGCCTACAATACTAAAGGTCCTTGGCTCTGTTGTCTCTCGGATAGTACATAAAATGTAGGTCCCGAGCCAGCACGAAGTCAGGTACTCGTTAAAGACCCCTATCCTAATTATACATGGATAGGCAAAATTTAGGACTCCCAGTGTAGCATCGTGCAGCTTAGTGGCATAGAGTGACGTTAATTAAACACACTGTTCCGTTTAGTGCGATCGACCATCTTTAAGAGAAGAGAATTAGGAAGAAAGAGGGGGTGGAGAGGCAGAGGAGTGAGAAAAGAGAATCGACTGAACCTCTAATTTTGATTTTTTTTAAATTTAAGTCCTATTTGTTTGATGAAATGAAATGCTTCCTAATTTCTGTCTCATCATCACATTATTAACATTTGTTTCCCTGTTTTTTTTTTTGTTATTTGCAATAATAAGTAATACAATGGCCTTTATATTCTCTTTCTATATTTACCACATTTTCATTTTCTTTTGTACAACACCTTAATCCTTTTATGGTCTTGCTGGGAAGGATGAGAAATTAAATATAAACACATACTTTAAACTATTGTTTTGATCTCTGTTGGTAAACGTGTTTCTACATATGTGAAAGAAAGGGTTCTACCTGATGAAGATGAGCTAGAATGTGACCTCTAAATTAATGTAATGACCCTACAAAAAAAAAAAAAAAGAGAGAGAAAAAAAATACATTTTATCTGATAATCGCTAGAGACATTTTTCCGCAAAAGCTAACGAAATCGAGGAAGCGTGCGGTGAAACAGAGCGGTTTAATTGCGTATAATACGTGTTGGACCCAACCAGAGAGAAATCGTAATTTTGAAAACATCCTTTGAGCATTAATGTTTTCAGCTCTAATTCGACGTGATATATTACTTGGAAGTAATGTTTTCCGAATTGGGATATACCCAGTATTACAGCAATTGATGAATTTATTCAACCCCTAAATCATAATAACTTTATGTATAGAAATGAGAGCATTTGGCTCCACGTAAATTTGTCAATAGTGTATCACAATTTGTTTTAATTCCAATATGATGGAAATTCTTTCCGTTTCTTTCGATTATATAATACAGGTTTTCCGTATTGTTTGATTATTCCATTTAATTTTTCAAAATGGTGGGATAATGATTTGAAATCGATAATTATAGGCAGGGGTTGGTCCTCCATATCAATGTAAATAAATATATATACGAATATATATATATATATATATATATATATATATATATATATATATATATATATATATATATAAATGTCGTTTATCATTTTCAGGTTTATTGTCATCTTTTCCACGTCAAATGTAACCTTTTTCAGGCTTGAATGAATCCCTAAGTATTGTGGCTTATTAATTATTTTATTATTATTTTCATTTATTTAATTGAAGAATGTAATCCTTAAAGAAATAAAAATATTTATTTTTAAATTAACCATAATGTTTAGGGGCTCATTCAAGCCTGAAAAAGCTTACATTTGACTTGGAAAAGGTTACGATTGATTTGGAAAAAGTTACATTAGAATTGGAAATGGTTACAATTGATTTGGAAAAGGTTACATTTGACGTTGAAAAGGTTGCAATAAACTTAGAAATGATATAAGTATTTCTTTCGAATGTATACAAATTTTTAAAATGAGATTTTTTGATATTTTATAAGCCTGCAGCTACGTAGTAAACAATCAAGGTACTAGGTGTTAACAGTTTTAAGTGTACATTTGAAAAAAATACTTTTCATAGAATATATTGTTTTAAAAGCGTGAATTTATATTAATCTAATGATACAAAAGATAAGCCAATTCTAACTGAAACACACTATATTTTTTACTGCTATACTATATTTTTAAGAATCACAAACCGTAGCGGTTCAAATGAAATAAATTAAAGAAAAAATCGAATAATAATAAAAGTCTCTATCTCCACTCGTTTGAATTCTTTCAGCTGTGAAATTCATGACTAGACAAAAAATAAAATATAAACGAAGAAGTAAGTTTGGTAATGTTTATAATGGAAGGATGTCCATTTGGTTCAGGCTCTTTCGGCAAATTGAGGAATGTTAAAGCCTTCAAATAGTATTGTAATATGCATTCAATTGGAAAGCTAAAAGCAATTTTTCCAGTAAGTGAGGGGTTGAAGGTAAGATTTAGTAGTTTCTCTCCGTTTCAATATGATAAGATTGAAGAATTCTTAGTAAGATGTTTTTCAAGTTGGTGACTGATTTGTTCATTAGAGATAACATTATCATTAAAGGATACCTTAGTTCGTAAGTAAGCCATAGGTAACGAAGAAGGATAAATATGATTTTTTTTTTTAACTTTTTTACAATTTAAATCCTCCTTTTTGATCTTTTTGACCTAAATGTACGGTAAAATATAATAGCTATCTTCTAAGACAAAGTATATCACATACTTGCAATTCAATATTTCAAAAATCAGACAACCACACTGTTATAATCTTTTTTTACTGTAATAAAGGAATGAATGAATAATTGGGTTCGTGGAATACCTTGTTATAAGCGGACCAAGGTATGGAAGGTTATTGATTTCTCTTTCAAGAATGAATAGCAGGGAAGGATGGAACCAATTGAAGGTTGATAGGCAGTTGTGATCTCAATTTGGAATCTCCCTATCTTATTAAAATAATATCTTAATATTATTTATAATAAATTATATATTTTATAATAAATTAAATTATAATAAAGTTAAAAAAATATTAAATAACAAAATAATTATATAAGTATATATTATTATTATGTGTAGATGCATTCATCAAAAAATATCCAACCGGTATATAACAGGGATATTTATATTAATTCATGTCTAATAAATATTATAATGTCCCATTAGTGTTGATGATAGCAATAGTATGGGAAGTTTGATTTGAGTGATGTTCTGTTTTCCTTTATTAGTATTGTTTATTTTAATTTCTATTTCTATTTTATTTACCTTATTTCCAACACTATTGTCGTTTTTTCACTTCAGCGAACAAAATTATCTATATCTATCTCTATCTGCACACAGGTCAATCATTACTGGTATAGTAGCAAATAAAAATGTAAGTAGAATATTTTTTTTTTTTCTGCCATTTCTATTTATATATCGGAATAAAAATAACATCATCCAGAGCGTTTCAAGAAAATCAGAATTAATATTGTAAACTCTATCATTTAGGATGTTCAAAATCTTACTCCGTGCGACCTTAAACAATAACTTTAACTAACTACTTCAATATAATATGCTTATTTTATATTAATTCAATCTTTATTCGTGGGTAACCACCTTTTTTAAATTAATTTTAATTGTTTTATTTTTGAAGAGAAAAGATTGGGCTCCGCTTGGAAGCGAGCTCTGTGGTGTAGCATACCGCGCATGTCACGCGGGAGACCCGGGTTCGACTCCCGGCGGGGCCCAATATTTTCTCTTCAAAAATAAAATATTTAAAAATAATATACTTATGTAATCTCTAATAATTGGAGTTGGTATGTTTCGTTTTAGATTCAATTCTATTTCATATAACAGAATAATAAATATGAGCTATTTTTAAATAAATAAATTTACATTTACTGGTATTAAAGAAAGGGGAATGTTGAGTTTAATAAATAATAAGTTTTGAATTTATTTAAAACACATTATTAAATTATCAGGTTCATATTAAACATATTATTTATTAAGGTTCTTTGATTGGTTGTTATTTTTCATTAAAGTTATATTTTTTTTTATCTCCTCGCTTTAATTATATAAATATGCATCTCGTCCTTGTTTACCGAACTTAGTGTAAAATTAAAATTATTAAGATTTTTCTTTAGTTTAATTATTTCCACACTTTTATCTTAATACAAAAAGAACAAGAATGCTTTCTCCCCTGATGGAAAAGTAGCATGAATGACATGGAAAATGGGCATTAATCGAATAGAAATGTGGTTAAAACATCTATGTACATCGGATTACAAGTGCAAGAGGCAGAAGACTGAAAGAGACTTGAAAAGTTGTAAGAGGTTGGATTAAGCGCCCTAAGCCGGAGTTATTCTAAAGTTGTTAACTGGCCCCGGGGGTAGGCTCACATGTCCAGGATTCCAGCCGCGCCGCACTAAATGGCTGGAACTAGAACTGGAGTTTAGAACTGGAAGGGCCTTGTGTTAACCGCATCTTAGCCCCTTCCCTATAGGTAGCTGGCTGGCTGGCTCCCTTTTATTGTTCGGCAAACTTCATTATCTCAAAGTGGATTCTTTTGAATTGCTCCGAGGATTCCGTTTTAAGCTTTTATCTCCAAGGAATCGGTTGTACCTAAAAATTATTAGCTTTCTTCAAGATGGAAAAAAGAAATGGGCCTCTTACTTTGCTCAGCACAATGACGATCAATCATATTACGTTGATACTCGGAACGAATTCCAATAACTATTATTTAACTCAATTGATTGATTGAACTGATAAGGTTAAATTATAGAGAGTAGAGTTTATATGTTATAAATTATAATCTATTGTGAATATAGATAGAGCATTGATAAAAAAACTTCAAACCTATCAGTTAATAATGTTATGAATCATTTCGAAAGCACTATGGTATGCGACAATCAAACCCTATATCCTGACTTCTCTCTATCGAGAAATCTATGCCCTAAACAGAGCTCAATACCCTAAAATCAATCAAAACTCTATCGTATATTATTTAAAAAATAAAAGCTTAATGAAATAGAGTAAAATGGAAACATATAATTTTATTTTCTTATTTTTTAAATTTGGAAAAAAAAATATTAGATTAGATTTGTGAATGGTTCTTTACTACGATAACTTTATTTTTTTTTTTTTTAATAGTCTTATAATTTTATTTTAAGAATTTTAAACATGCAGACATAAAAAGACAAGGAACGCTTAACTATGGAACTATGCTCTGCAGAGGCTTAATCTCCCACTAACAGTTAGCGCAATGAAATACAATAATCAGCATTATGATTAATATGATAAAAAATTATATTAGCAATCTAAAAATATTTATTCTAATATATTTTACTACTCACGATCAAATTAAAGAACCAATTTAATGTATTTTTAAAGTTTATTTCATCGCCAATAGGTTATATTAGTAAAAAAAAAAAAACTAATATCTTATATGATATTGAAACAAGGAGGCTTCAATGGTTCGGCCACTTTATTTTTTTATTTTTTTTTTTTTATTTTAATACTTTTATTCAACATAAAATTTACATAGAAAATAATACTGAGTAATTACAATATAAAGTATATACTGACATAGCGCGAAGGCTGTCTGTCAGGAGCGCTGAATATTTATTTATTTTTAAAATTACTAAATAAATAAATAAATTACATAAATAAGTAAAATTACATAACAAATTTCATACATGTAAATAAATATAAATTTCATATAAATACTTTCAATAATTAAAGTTCCGAACGAGAAATGAGCGATAGATATAGGCCTCTTTTACGTAATTTGCTAAGGCTGACCAATCATGACCATTTAAATAAATTAACATTTGGGCCTCGGATAGGGTGGTTAATCATAGTTTAAATCTATTAATTCCCCTCTTACTTTAAATATTATTCCCATATCAAAAACATCCAGGTGTTCGGCCACTTAATGAGAATGGAAGAAAACAGATGGCCAAAACTTCCAGTATAACCCGGAATATAGAAGGAAGAGAGGTCGACCAAGGAAGATGTGGATCGAGGATGTGCATGAAACAATGGCTGCGAGAGGCCTGCGGGATAGTGATTGGAATAATAGGAAAGAATGGCGAGAGAAGGTTCTGGGGATCGGAATACAATAATTAATTGTAAAAATCCGAAATAAAAAAAAAAATCCATTAGATTTAGGAAAAAGAAATCATAAGACCTAAAAATCCTACTAGTTTAATTAATGTATTAGTATAATGCCGTTGCATATTATTTAAACTATTATTATTTATTTATACCACATATTTATTTACTTTTAGGAATTATGCCATTTCATTGGATTATATGACAACTATCAAATGTTACAACAGCATTGTCATTTATAGTGTTTTCTTAATTATTATTTGTTTTCATTCTCCCAGGCGAGCACCGTTGCTGTCCGACCGAAAGCAAAGCTGCTCACAATTAAACTTTCTCTATTAACTATCTTGGCCATCTTAGTTAGCGCATCGTAACTCCGGTTGGAAGCGCCAGTAAACAGAAGTTGTGTGGGTTAGAATTGCCCCAAGTCAAAACATCCACGGGAATAAGGCATTGGCAATAAGTATCGGGCCTGGATGGAGATGGAACTGTTTTCGCAACACATCATGTCCCCAGCCGGGTCCAAACACATTTGTTCTCGGAGCTTTATTTATTGCCCCGGCTCGAGGACAAACGATATCCTTCTGTAATGAGACAGGACTTCTTGCGAACTCCTTTAAAGCGTTTTTTTTTTTTTTTTAGTGGGGGAGGGGGAGAATGGGACGAACGTTGATCCCATGCTGAAAAGGCATTAATGGAATTCAGACCGAAAAAAATTTTGAAGAAAATTCTCGTAAAGAAAACAAAGAAAAATCAATGAGAAAAATTGATTATATTTTTATCAGAGTATTGCAATGTTTATTAGTATTAAAAAGAGTTTTATTCAATAACGCAGAATATTTTAGGTTTACATATTTAGATCTGTTGGAACTTCACCTGAAACTGAAAATTTGTTTTCTTCAACATCTTATGAATATGTATATAAGAGATCTCCTATCACTAGCATTAGATGTAGCCGAAAAGTAATAGAACGAAGCTAGAGTTAAAGAGAAACTTAACCCAGGAAAGGTAGAGCTACTTCTTAGGGTTGATTTAGGTAGCGCTTCGTTCATGAGACGAAGTAACCTTATTATCTTTTCAGGGATGCCTAATCATCATATAAATGCAGTATTTATAATACCTTAAAAAAGACCTTATTTACATTTACACTTTTTATGCCTTTTGTCGATAAGAAACTAAGACTGGTGTAATTTACTTACTAAGAGTTAAGGTTCAATATACGCAAAACACTTTGATTTTTAATGTATGATTTATTGGAAACAATTATTATTTCATACAAAAAGATACAAAGGAAATGTCACAAAAGCAAAATTGCCAATTGAAACAGTAAATAGAATTAATAAACTACGAAAGCATATCAATAGGAATACACTACGCTACCAACTAAACAGGAACAATGAGGTAAAAATAATATAAAAATTTACATTGGACTTATAGTTAGTAAATTTTCTCATTAATTATTGATAATATATATGTCACAGCCTGGTTACAATCTGGAGGACATAACTTCACCGTATGCTCTCCACAAATGCACTTTCCACAAATAAAATAAGATTTTGACATTCTTCTATTCTGTCAAGGACAAGATTGACACATTTCCCGAGGTCCAAATAGTCCATAATTATTCCACCTACCGATAGAATTAGCTTTCAAGACGAACATTAGGTAGCACTTCGTTTCCAAGACTGTCAGAATGTTACATATGAGGTAGCGCTTCGTCTTGCCAACGTCGTTACTTCAGAAAAATAAATTAAATGATTGACTTACCTAAATCGACCGACCTTCTACCTACAGGATCTGTTCTAGTACTATTTGGAGATAGAACTCGCGGAAGGTGGGCCAGCTAGGATTGGGGGGTTCATCTGTAATTAACAGAAATGTGCGGTCTCTTCGTACTTCATCTTGCCTTATATTATAAGACCTGTATGTTTAATTTCCAAACGGCCTACGTAAGGCAAATTTCATTCAGAGGAATCTTCGTAGAGATGTTGACTTAAAAATGATTCCCCCTCCTCCCCAATATATCGGAAATGGAACCCTACAGGTGAAAGGTAGTACAGATCCCGAGCTTGCGCAGAGAATCGGAAAGGTAGGTAATAGGAACGGTGGGTGGAAGTAAGGGCGGTAAATATAGAAGAAGACGTTGATAGGGGGAGATGGCGAGCTGTTCAAACACTCTCCTTTAATCCATTAGAGGTTCGATCTCCGAAGGCAAACAGCTTCGATATTAAAGCCTCCGCTAATTTATAGGGCATCTCGCTTCTATATTAGCTTTTATATTTAGCCGGGGATTTGTCGGCATTAGTCCCTAACTTACAGATATTAATCTATCGTCTTCCCATCTTGTCGGTTTATAATAAATTATATATTACATCAATATCCCATAACATTTTTTTTTTATTATTCCACTGCCTCGCATATTCGGCTAAACCGGAAAGCGGGGGGTTGTGGGAGAGGAAATCTTGCCAAATTATTATATTCGCTCCGGGACTCCAACTCGTCATCTTCGGTTTGTATTTTCGAAGCACCAGCGTTCCTTGAAGGAGGTCACCTCCTAGATTTTAAGAGACGTTAATAAATCAGATAATGAATCTGATACCACTGAGTCGTGTTTTTAAATCAGAAGAAGAGACATTTCAAAGGTTTGGAATATTGCATAAAACTGGAAATGTAGAAGAGGACATTTTATGAAGCTTGCTTTTCACCAAAAATATCTCCAGCATTTAGATGCAGTTTGAGAAGTTGCAGAGAGGAAATCGTGGTTGTAAATTAAACTATCATTTTTGTTTACATTTGAAGCTTGTTAAATACATTACTTTAATCATCTGTTCTTCATTAGTATTAATTTAGTAATAAGATAAATCACTCTTTTAGAAATACGTTACTGGTGTGGGTAAAGTAAAAAAGACCCCTAAAACCAATTATCACAAGCATATATTCTTGTGTAATTTAAATTGAATTCGCGATTTTAAATTTAGCAAGCTCGAGCCGAACGGCGGCGGTTCGAATCCGCCCTGAGGGTTGACATTCATTTCGTTGAGGCACCACGGAATAAATCTATAACTACCCATCATGGCTATAATAGGTTGGTTACACCTCTGGAGGGTTGACATTCATTTCGTTGAGGCACCACGGAATAAATCTATACCTACCCATCATGGCTATAATAGGTTGGTTACACCTCTGGAGTAACCCACCCCTAATATGCCACAATGGCCGGTTAGGGGTACCGAACAATAAATATACATAAATAAAGTAGTCGAAGTCATCAAATTCTGAAAGAAAATGTATTTTACTCTTTAAGATTACCAAGTCTAAATATTAAGGTATAAGGGTGGGGGAGGATGGAGGTAAATATCTAATAATATGCGTTTCAGCCTAGCTGACAGATATATATTGGATAAAGGTATATGACACAATAGGGTGCGACAAACATATCCGAGAAGCGGCTAGATGTTTTTCTCCTTTATCCTGATAGAGAGGACCGTAGGCGGAGATGGAGGGAAGACATGCCTTATGTTTATATTCCATGCATTTCCCAACCTCTAACAGCTCTTCAGGGGCCTTTGAGAGGTGTCTCCGTCCAAATAACTACGGGATGTGGGCTCTGCAACAGTGCAAGAGCTGCGGATAATTGTGTGGTCGGTGGCTCTTTTGGGACACGTTGAGGTAAAAGGATACACCACTTCTAAAGCTACACGTCCATCGTTAAGATGTGACTTCCCTACCTCCCCCCTGACATTACTTCAAACTATTATAAGGTTGCTCTTTGGATTATTATTCAAACATTTAGACGGAACTCGATGATTCTTCGATTATGTGTATTCTAGAAATTAAGGTGATTAGTAACATAAAATTGGTGTAAAATTGTTTATATACATCGGCTAAGATTTTAATTATGCGGCAATGGTCCATTTAAAAGATATGTCACCTCTCATGTTTCACGTTTCTAAGTATTTATGTCAGTTAAGTATTTTTTACTTAATTTCGGTCATCTCAACAAGCTTTAGAGAATTATGGTATATTACGGCTTATACTGTAATCTGACAATAATTTAAAGGATGAGGCAAATGGAACTCTGAATCAACAGCAGTAAGGGCACTGCCATCCCAGAAGGCTAGCTTCAGTATAGTATTTTGTGATGGGACGAGATCTATGGTTTACAGAATTAGATGGCTCTAATTTATCGATTGATATACCCAAAAGCTAAATATTTTAGGTAATGCTCGAATTTGGGCAAAGACCATAACATTTATACAGGCTACGTTAAAACTATAAGAATATAAAAATAAGAAATAAAATAAGATAACTACAAAAAAGAATATTAAATATCTGTAATCTGTAAAAATATGAAAATAAATATGAATAAAAGAAAGTTTCGCATGCTTACATTGGAGAACCTAATAAAAAAATGATGGATTTATAAATTAAATTATATTTCAGTCCCACATTCATGTATTATTATTATTAATAATAATGTTTTATTGTACTCATTAGTATTAACAAATTCGATAACCAAAACCAAAAACATATGCGTGGCATTGGTCACCCTGACCGTCAGCTAGACTCAGTTGTAATTAATCAAAACATGGATTCAATATTTTCAATTACATGAGATAAGTGTACCTTTTCCTATCAAAATCAATATTTCTTTATAATAAGTTTACAGAATGTGTTAATATTACACAAAAATACTCCTCAACTTAATAATAACAGTCTTAAAACATAAAAATAATTCCTACACACTATGTAGACTCTGGTAAAACTAAAGTAAAAATAATATCCCTACACAGCTCATCATATCATTAAGTTTGAAAATCAATTATTTACAAATCTCTATAAAATAAAATTATTATATCAGTAATTAAACTCCTTTCCCAATATACTCGTACTTCTGTAATTAGGTATTAATTAATTAGGTATTAATAGGTTAATTTGTAGTGTTTCATCAATGCATCAGCAGATTGACTTTTTTTACTGAAGAATTTAACACGCAATTCGGACATAATAGGACAGACCGCTACAAAATGAAGATTATTTTCAGTTGCATAGTTAGCAAAGTTATAATCGTCCCTCCTTATATATTTTGAAATTATGATTTAACGTTTCGCACCTAGCTGTAAAAACCCCGATTATGTCACGAATTTTCAATTTTTGAAAATAAATTCTTTTGTTAACGTCGTAAAATAATTATTTGTTGAGCAAAAATGTTTATGTTTTATATAACGTTCGATGATATTTTTGTTAAAACTTTATTCCTCCATATCTCTAGGTTGATCTAATAGTTTTTTCAATATACCTGTATTCTCAAAACCACAACCACATTCATAAATATTTACACAAATATAGAACAAATAGGATAGAAAAAAGGTACTAGAGAATTTGATTTGAAAAACACCTGATTATTATTTATTTTTCCATCTATAAATTAAAGCCTTTATTTATAAATCTATAAGGACGAGGAAGCAGTTATATAAGTAAGCACACCCGAATCGTAGGAATCCCACAAACGCCGTTTTCTAAACAAACTGAATTGAAAATTGGATGGGATTGCTAATGGAAAACGATAGCTTTTAAATAACTCCTGCGGAACGACTGATGGAATATGTTAAAACGGCTGGTGGAAGAAAATGAGTTCCAAACAGAGCGGAAGAATAAAAGTAACCCCCGCCCCTTTTCCCACTACCTTTTAATACCAATATTTTTCCTGTACTCTTTTGATGGATTAAATATTGGCAAGGATCGATAACGTAAAAAAAATAAAAATAAAAAAATAAAAAATAAATTGAAGTGCATTGGTAATTTTCAGAATGAACAGAAGCGCTTGAGAAGTGGCTGATAGAATTATTTACTAGAAGAAGAGTTCCTCCCTTATCTTTATTAGAAGGATGGTCTGTCCGGTAAGTACTATAAGACGGTAAGTGAATTTTATTGTTTCTAGTTAAATGAGTCTCAGTCAATAAAGCTACGTCTATGTCATTGTCAGAAAGGAAAATTTCAAGTTCGTTTTTACGAGATATCACACTATTGGCATTCCAAAGAATAACTTTTAGTCCATTCATTTGGAAAGTGATGGAAGAACATGTTGCACCAATGTTGTGAGCAACGATATAAGGGGTGCAACAAAGTGTTTAAACTCGTTTATGAAGTTTGTCAGTTGTTTATGAAGTTCGTCACCATATAAAGAATTTTAATGTTAAAACTAATATTAAAAGCAAGCTTTAATAACTTAGTAATTCTTCCTTTGTATTGAAGTAAAAGGCTAATCGAACCATTTATTTGCTATTTTAATACCTACTAAAAAAAATTCGGAATATGACATTAAAAATTAGCCTCAGGGTTTCAATCTAGAGTTGGATTCATTTTCATTTCATGACTATAAAAAATAAAATAAAAAGTTATTTGAAGAAGTCTTAGAAAGGGTCGGGAAGCATGAAAACGCCATCTCTGGTATAAACCATAAACTTAATATTGCTGATAAAATCCTAATATATGCTGAACGAATATAATATAACAATGAAATATATACTGCTCCATTAATAAAATGGGAATAAATAGTTCAGAAAATAAGAGAAGAAAAGAAAGGAAATTGTTAGTTTAGATATAAAGGAGTCACTCTCTGTTTTATAACTTATAATAAATTGAGGACAATCCACAATAATGCATGAAATAATTCCGTTAAATAATGATATGTAGATTAACATATAAATAGAAGATTTATAGATGAACATATAAATAATATATGTGGGGATTTATAAAATTATTGGCTATGGTTAATTCAGCTTCATTATAAAAAAAAAAGTAAATAGAAAAGAATTACTGTTCGATACTAAGAATTTCTGAAAGGAATACTTCTGGATAATCTTAGCTATATAACATAAGGAAAAGAAAAGTAATTGATTTGTGAACAATAAAGATCGTTCAAGAAAAGGATAGAATATAGAACTGTATATTTATTATGCTGTGAAAGTTTGCTTGTCATACCTTTTCTGCTTAGTGCTTCTTCCCACGCTTGTAGCGGTTCCTGCAAAACTACTCTGCTCTCCGCATTTAAGAGAATGTCATCGGCAAAAACCAAATTCTCCAGTTTCCTACTTTGAATTTGGGGCTCCTCTATTTAGTTTCCCATATTATTCTGTCCATGTATATTATGAAAAGCAATGGGCTTAAGCTACCTCCCTGCTTTAAACCTCTTACCATTTTAAATCTGTCTGATTTATTTCCATTAAGCCTGACTATCCCGTAAGTGTTCCGGTATAGGCTTGGGATTGCCTGAATTATGTTACTGGGAACTCCTTTGTCTTCAAGTGCCTGTTTAAGTTCCACTCGTGGTACATTATCAAATGCCCCAGAGAGATCTAAGAAGGCGAGGTGAATCTTTTTGTCCCTTTCAACAAACTTCTCGATTATGCATCGGATTGTGAAAATATTATCTTGGGTTTGTCGACCCAAAAAAAGCTGCTTGTTCTTCCTGAAGCTCATTTTCTACTATTCTTCTGAGCCTCATTTCTAGTATTCTGGAACATAAATTTAGGGATACAGATGACAAACATATGGGGCGATAATTTTCACAATCTATCGTGGTACCCTTCTTGTGAATGGGAATTAAGACATTATTTTCCCAGTCAGTGGGAATTTCCTTCTTTTGGAATGCTTTATTGAAGATATTCTGCAACCACCTTTGTACTTGGTAACCTCCATATTTCAACATTTCGGCCGTTATTCCATCATCTCCCGCTGCATTGTTGTTTTTGGCGTCTGCCATTGCCAATTCAACCTCCCAATCTTCGATAAGATCATCCTCTTCGACCGGAGGTCCAATCGGTTCTTCATTATCCATTTCTTCTGTTCCATTCCCATTCCCAAATTTCTTACTGAAGAAGTAAGCCCATTCTTTCAATACTTTAGCCTCGTCAGTAACCAGCTGTCCAGTACTATCTTTGATACTTCTTACTGGCTTTCCATATAGTCCCTTCACGGTGCTCCAAAACTATCAAGGAATCTTGAAAAAGAATTTTCTTAATGTGTAAAGATCATTTAATTAATTGAAAGTTTTCACAATACGTTTTAACGAAAAATAAAACAAATTTAATAAAGTTTTTTCTTTTATTTTCATCATCCGACTTAGCTATCCCACAAATTATCAACTTGCATATATCTCTGTGTAATCGTGGTGCCGAGAAACTCATACCTCTTCTGATTACCATTAGCTGAGCTGAATTATCAGGAAGGAGGGATGAAGCCATTTCTATGTAAATCTGGAGCATTGCATCGTCGGTCGAATCAATCCTTCTTGGTTCCCTTCAATTATCTCTTCGTATTCCCGGCTATAAGGGAGGGTCTAGCAATTATCTTAATTACATAGTGCAGGATTCATTGAAATTTCAGGGTTCAATTCCATCGAAAAATTAAAGTTAAACTGGATAAAATTATATTATATTATATTACATATCCAACAATTTAACCCATTTCGTTCCCAGGATAGAATAAGATTACAATTACATGATTATAATTTTACTGTATTTTATTATTTTATTTGACACCATGGTTTTGATGGGTTTAGTAAAGGTTTAACCAAGAACTTTCTTAAGCCTCTATCATTTAACGAAACCGTAAAAAAAAAAATCTGGTGCGTGCGCGCAACACACAACTTTCACTTACCAACTTACTTAGATAAGAAATTGACGTGTTTTTTTAGATATCATTACCCAAAATCACACATTTTTCTACATTCATATCTTATTTTTATTAATCGTTAAAGCTGTTTTTGAGTAAATAAAAAACCCCGTGAAAATGATACAAAATTTATTAAGTAAAGTCCCCCCTTCGGTTGATCAATTTTGATGAAATGTTGGCTATCACATATTTGGCATATACATACATCAAATACCCAGTTTGGTCACAATCGTGAAAGCCGTTTTTGAGTAAATAAAAAAAGCACGTAAAAATGATACAAAATTTATTAAGTAAAGTGCCCCCTGCGGTTGATCAATTTTGATGAAATTTTTACAGACATATCTCGGGCATATAAGTAGATCAAATACTAAGTTTAATCAAAATCGTTAGAGCCGTTTTTGAGAAAATCAAAAAAACACGTGAAAATGTTACAAAATTTATTAAGTAAAGTCCCCCCTCCGGTTATTCAATTTTGATGAAATTTTTACAGTCATATCTCGGGCATAAAAATACATCAAATACCCAGTTTGATCAAAATCGTTAAAACCGTTTTTGAGTAAATAAAAAAAACATGTGAAAATATTACAAAATTTATTAAGTAAAGTCCCCCCTCCGGTTAATCAATTTTGATGAAATTTTTACAGTCATATTTCGGGCATATAAATAGATGAAATACTCGGTTTAATCAAAATCGTTAGAGCCGTTTTTGAGAAAATCGAAAAAAACCTAAAAAGTTATTAAATAAAGTACCCCCTCCCTTTGAGCAATTTTGATGAAATTTTCGCTGTCACATCGCGGGCATATACCTACACTAAATACTCAATTTCAGGTTCGCACGGTTTATAGTTCTTGAGCTAGTCTGTTCACATACACACACACACACACACACACACACACACACACAAACAGACACACACACACACACAGACCATTTCGCGGGACTTGGTCATTTCGACTCAGGGGACCCCAAAACGTGTATTTCCGTTGAAAACCGGAAGTCGAAATTTTTCACGATCGCAATACTTCCACTTACTATATATTACATATATAGGTAAGTGAAAGTAAAAACAACTTTTGTTTTTCGAAAAATTCAGAAAAAATAAAATTAATCCTATTTGTTTTAACTTACCGTTATTTCTTCCGACGGATACTATTATTTATAATAGGATTGACTCAAGTATGACTTTAGAATAATTTTAGCTCTGTTAGGTAGTTTATCCAAAGAACTATACATTTTGTGATGAAGTAATGAAAAGGGAAGGAACGATAGATACTCGTATAAGAGCTCATCGATCATACCAAATGAAAACTTTTTCACGAGCAGGAAAAAATCCAACTGAAGAAGATCCTGAGAGTTACCTCAGCAGGCTTTTATTATCTTTTTCATTTGAGGATAAAATTCGTACTCTTGAAAACTCCAAATTAGTGCACCGCCATTGTAGATAGAAAAGAAAAAGAAGAAAAAAAAAGATCAAAAAGAAATAAAACAAGCGAGAGAGGTAGAAAAAGAGATTCTCTTGAGACGATTTCAATGTAGCACTTGAGAATTACGGAGTTGCAGTAAGTGCTATTGAATCGGGGAGGCGAGTGGGAAGAAATTGTCGAGTCATCTGCCTTCCTCACGGGTCACACTTCTTCAAAACCTTCCCCGTCTCTCTTCAATTTCCCCTCGAGCTGTGTAGCAAAGGAGGCCACTGTCTCCAGTCCCTTTATGGCCTCTTCACCGGAGCGACTTGTTATTTAATAAACCCCTCGGCTCGGAAAACAAGAGGGCTACTGCTCCCAGCCTCCGGATCTCATCAATGCAAATGTGGAAGAGCCATGAGAATTTTTCGGATGATTGAATAAGCTCTATTCCCTTCTATTCGGGGGTAAATGGGTACCGAATCCTTTGATATATCGATAACCGTTGAGGGGAGGAAGAAAATAAAAATTGATTAAGATTGTTGGCCTGGTTGAGAGAATACTATTCTATTCCATAAAATTCTTTATATCATGATGTTATATAAAATATAAAACAAATAGACAGGGAGAGAGAGTGAGAGAGATTGGTTGACTGTTAATTTCCTTACGCCCTTTCTCACTGAAAAATAAATACAATAAGATTAACCAGAATGAAATTTAATACGTTCAATAAGATCATAAGATAAAATAAATTTTAACTAAAGAAAATATGAAAAAAAAAAAAAATAGCAAAATGAGAGAGAGAGAGAGAGTGAGAGAGAGAGAGAGAGAGAGAGAGAGAGAGAGGAAGAGAGAGATTAAGTGAGAAAGAGATTTATTTAATAAAAATAATGTTGCTTTACTTTATAAGCTTGTTAAACAGACTGCATACTACTCAATGCTTGATAAAACAAGCACATTTTTATTTAAATAGGTACATGTTACACATACATATATCTATATCCTAATGCATATATATCTTAGTGTTTAATAAGAAGTGTTCCATAGTCACATTATATAAGCGTAGGTCACGATAAACTGCTAACAGGTGTGTCATAAGTGAATAGGACATTAAGTAGATGTCCACATATTTTAAAAAAATTTCTCTTATATCCACTAGTATATTTTTTTAGATTCTTCAAATTCTTTCCTTTCTCAGCATATTTTCTTTTTAAGGATCAGTTACATTAAACAATCCTATAATCTCCACTAATATCGCCTACCATTTTGTTAATATGCTTAATCATTCGAATAAAGTTAGTGTTTCTGTAGTGACAATTCTCTTGAGAGATCTGAAAATCATAATGATAAAGATAATATCATCTCAACCAGGCACTAGGGTTGATATAATTGGGGTGGTAATTTTATTTGAGAAAATTATAGCGTAGTTCGCCTATAATTATTTTTTTATTCACGTTTCATTATATATTTTCTTCTTTTTTTTTTCATTATTTCGTTCAAAATTTTTTCCTATGCCCGCGAGGGAAAAATAATATAGCTTAAACGGAAAAAATAAAATAAGCGGAAATATGAAATACTTAGAGGACTTATGAATACAGGGAGGGAGGGGGTGCAATATGAGGATATCGAGGGAGGGGGGGGGACACCTGTAGGCCTCACGCCCTTACCGATGTGAAATACCGTCCACACTTGCTCCTTTGATATATAACTCTGTGTACCCTATATCGATTCCATATCATTTCTTCGATATATATTTTTTTCTTTCAACTGTGTAAACCTGTATAGTAGCTATATCTGTTTCAGACAATCAAAGACAAAAAGGTCTAAGGGGTTTTAGAACCAATATATTGAAAAAAATCAGTTCTAGGAAGTTGTTACATATAGTTTACTTTCATCACTTCTATTTTACTGTTTCAATAAATGCTCATCAATTTTTTAAACCTTAAAAGATTGAGAGTAAATTTTGCATCTAAATAATTTTCAGATAGAGCTCCCTGTTCTATTAAGGTTGTTTGTTTTCAAGTATTCTCTTCTCTAATTATTTCTGGCTAAACTTAATGGATTTATCCGCAACGAAGGAACAATGGTGGACAACATTGATGTTTTAATTGGAATCTGGTCCCACCAAAGTATTTTTAATGTTAGAGGTATAGTTCAGGTACTACTGTATCTGTTGACCAGTTAGCAATACCCATGTAAAATATAATATAATAAGTCTTACTAATTTTATTTTTATAAAAATGACAGTATATTTTAAAATATTTATTTCTATATGGAGGACTAACCCTCTGTCCGCTTTAAGAAGGACCAAACCCCATTTTACAAATTATACAACAGTCCATTTAATGTAATTATAAAGTTCAAGTCTTCATCCCAGCGTTTTCAATTTTAATTTTTTCACAAAATGCAAGAATGTGAAATAAAATATGATACTAAAAACTTTTTATATAATAGAGAGATATAAAATAACCCTATAAATCTCAGTGCTTTTATCGTTTATTATTCTGATATGCCATCATTTATTTTTGGTCGTTAAAAACGGTTTTCACACTCCCTAACCATACATATTTTTCGTTCACCTTGAGTTAACAGATAATTTGGAAACCCTTAGTTATAATAAGGAGGTTGATTTAGTTGTTTTCAAAAAATTCTACTTTTTTTTATTTTTTTAATTTTGATTATTCCCAAACATTATTTTGAGATAATCTTTGCTTCGAAATTATTGTAATAATTAAAATAATCATCCAGGTTTTCACCTCAATTTATCTAAATTTATGAGGATAAGATAGATTGATAGATAGAAACTTTATTGCTTTTAAGATTTTACATCTTGTAGCAAGGAGTTCTCCAGGCTTAAATTGTTTCTACGAGGATAAGTATAAATCAATTTTTATGTTATATATCTTTAAAGGCTTTCTACGACACTTTTGTATCTGCAGGTGATAAATCCTGATTTATATAAATTACGATTCTTGTTTTTATACAATTTTCACCCTCGAAGTTCCACGTGATGTCATAATGTTTCGTTCTATTGTAAACCTCTTCAGAAGATAATCACTTACAAGTATCTCCGGTAAAATAATAATAAAGCTTTTTGGAGTCCAAGACTCTCTCGATGAGAGATTTCATTTTCATTTCTAAAAGGAAGAAGTTCCTCCAACAATTTCTCGGATACCTCCATTTTAGAAAATTGTAATCACCTAACATTCGTAATACCTAAGTTGTGAAAGCAGAGCGCCGGCATTGAGTAAGAGGGGCCTTTAGTAAACTTTACTTACTTTAAGTAATGAATTTTATACTTACTAACTTAAAATTGATTGTAAGGCTACGCGCACGACCAAAAGTTTTAATAATTATTCCATTCAGTAATTGATATTTTTTATTAAAAATTAATGAACGGATTTTTTAAAAGTAGGTCCTTTCTAATTCTATTAAATAAAAACTAAAACAAGAACTGTCTTAAAATCTTGATTAAAAAAATCCACCGTAAAATTAATACTTGATCCAACAATTTGATATGGAATAATTTTCGATTATATAAAACTAAGAATCCCACAGGGTTTATGAAAAAAAAAAAATCTGGTGCGTGCGCGCAACACACAACTTTCACTTACCAACTTACTTAGATTAGAAATTAATGCGTTTTGTTAATTGCCACTTATCAAATGAACAGAACAGTTTAATTATAACGCATTGGTTTGTCATTAAAGGCGTACGGCGCATGCGTGAGCTCAAGGTGTTTTATGAGTTGACGGAATATTTTTCTTTTTTTCTCCTGTATATGTTAACTTGATTCTCTTCATATATCATATTTCGCCGTTTCTTATTTTTAAGCGTGATGAGAGACAGTTAATTTCCCAATATAAACTAAAACAAAGGTACTTTATAGAAAAACAAAAAAAGCCCCTTCCCCATTTAAGCCCCCTCAGAACATTTTAATAATGATAAAGCTTACCTGATATTAAATAACAACTAATTTTCATTAAACATAACGAATTTGATAAAAATCGTTAAAGCCGTTTTTGAGATAATCGATCAAAAAGGTAAAAATTGGACAACATTTATTAAGTAAAGTCCCCCCTCCTGTTGATAAATTTTGATGAAACTTTTACAGTCATATCTCGGGCATATAAATACATCAAATACCAAGTTTGAACAAAATCGTTAAAACCGTTATTGAGTAAATAAAAAAAACACGTGGAAATGATACAAAATTTATTAAGTAAAGTCCCCCCTCAGGCTGATCAATTTTGATGAAATTTTTACAGTCATATCTCGGGCATATAAATACATCAAATACTCAGTTTAATCAAAATCGTTACAGCCGTTTTTGAGAAAATCGAAAAAAACTTAAAAAGTTATTAAGTAAAGTACCCCCTCCCTTTGAGCAAATTTGATGAAATTTTTGCTGTCACATCGCGGGCATATACATTCTCTAAATACCCAATTTCAGGTTCGCACGGTTTATAGTTTTTGAGCTAGTCTGTTCACACACACACACACACAGACCATTTCGCGGGACTTGGTTATTTTGACTCAGGGGACCCCAAAACGTGTATTTCCGTTGAAAACCGGAAGTCGAAAATTTTCAAGATCGCAATACTTCCACTTACTATAGATTTCATATATAGGTAAGTGAAAGTAAAAAAGGAAGGTATTTTTTTTATCAAATCAATTCCCCAGTAATTGGTTCCAGATTTCCAAAGGTAATTATGTTTTAATTGAGTTTAACTCAAAAACCGTGCCTTCTGGTATATTCCTTTAAATTGTGGGATAATTATAATGATTGCTAGTATGATTAAGTTGTATCAATAATTTTAATGTATGAATTCAACGTTTGTAATTTTTTATTACTGAAATTTCTTCGTGGACACATCGTCTCGTTATCAGTTATAATAAATGTCAGTAACATATGAAAATTAAGTAATTAACATCCGTTTTTAGAAACTTGCCGGAATCCTTCTGTTGGGTGAATGTCGGGCGGCCTTGCATCGTAGAACTGAGCGTAGCGGTATCGAACAGTTGGGCCCATAACCCTATTTCAGTTAGCCAATCGGAATCAATAAATCCACCGGCCTAGGATCCAAAACAAGAGAGGAAAAGAAAGCCCAATGAAGTGTTTAAAATATTTATAGCCCAAGTTGGGAACAGTTAATCTCTTTTAAGCACACTCGACTTCATTAAGGGCTCACTAAATCAGCGCAACTACGTCCGAGTTAAACTGTAATAAATTAATAAATAATCAGATAGTTCCAATAGAGATTTTTTTTTTAATGTGCTCCGTCCGTCGCAATAAATTTCCTTATCTTTTGGTTTTATTTTCCGTGGGGAGTTGAGGAATTGTGGAGAGGGGTTAGTAGGGGAAGAGTTGGTATTCTAAGCCGTTGTTATCTTAATTTATATAGCCTTATCTCAGAGAGGAAGATGCTAAGTCGCTATCTGTTGTTTTATTGCAAGTGCGTGCGAGCGGTGCTTTGATTTAAGAGCGTTCATCTCGAGGCTTCTTAAACAGATTGCTCTAGATATGTCTCTTTGTACACCTGAGCATGCTGCAAAAACCACTAAGAATCGATGCCATGTCCATTTAAGTAATGGGATCCATCTTTCAACGGAAGAAACCAGGAATCATATTGGAGAAGTTCTATTGACAATATCCGACATATTCCCTTATATGTCTCGTTTCTTATATTTGCTAAAATGAAATTATTGAAAAACCACTATAATACACTTATTAATAATGTACTAAAAGTAATATGATTCATTTTAGTGCAAGATACATTTTATATTATAATAATTTACCCATTTTATTTTTAAAACAGTCTCATCTTTTTTATTTTGTTCTTACATCAGAAGCTTTCGGTGCTTGGCACCATATTCATCTAAAAATATTTATCATGTTATAATTATATAAAAATATTTTTTGTACAATATTTTTTTATTGTCATTAGTTATTTTAGCATTTTCATACCTGTATTTTATTATCCTAGTGGACATCGTCTGATTTCTAAAAATTTTTTTGATGAGATTCATCTTCGTCGATTCTATTTAATATAATGTTAAAAAATTAAAATTTAAAGTCATAAGATATTTTTTTATATTATATTATTATTTTACTGAAATTTTTTATATATAATACCTTTACTGGAAACATGGGAAACATCCGTCTACTGCTTCATATAAAATAGTTTATAATAAAGAAGGACTTAATCCATTGGTTGATTCATAGAAGCAGTAGACGGATGTTTCCCATGTTTCCAGTAAAGGTATTATATATAAAAAATTTCAGTAAAATAATAATATAATATAAAAAAATATCTTATGACTTTAAATTTTAATTTTTTAACATTATATTAAATAGAATCGACGAAGATGAATCTCATCAAAAAAATTTTTAGAAATCAGACGATGTCCACTAGGATAATAAAATACAGGTATGAAAATGCTAAAATAACTAATGACAATAAAAAAATATTGTACAAAAAATATTTTTATATAATTATAACATGATAAATATTTTTAGATGAATATGGTGCCAAGCACCGAAAGCTTCTGATGTAAGAACAAAATAAAAAAGATGAGACTGTTTTAAAAATAAAATGGGTAAATTATTATAATATAAAATACATACAACAGTCTACTTATCCTATCATATGATACATTTTATTTTAATTAGTTCTATCTGGTACACAGTAACATCTTTATGCCATTTGACAGTCTCCCAGAATATTACGTCATAAGCCCTCCCTCCACAGATAAAATCAATTACTTTTTTTTTTCTCTTTACCTCCTCTGGCCATATCTGATATAAGGATAGGAGGGGTTTGTTATTCTGGAAGTCTATGAAATAAAACTTCAGGACGGATAAGATCAGTCCACCACTTTCGAAAATGATGACACGCTCGTTCCATGATTTCTATAGCTTCGTCCTGACACCTTCATTATTTCTATAATTCAGATTAATTGTCTGAATCCTATGTGGTTCTTTGCAAATGAAAGTTGCAATAGCACACCTCCTGTGGAGAAATTAAGTCAGCAAATATCAATGGATAATGGTTTCATATTGCTTTTGTAGAAAAAAAGATGTTCTAAAAATATGTATATACTAAATAACTTAGGTATTTATAACTCAAGCTCAAAGGACCATTGACGTCTCATGGCAGTTCACAACCTTTTGTAGTATTCAGTGGATTTGAAGAATTTGAATTGAGAGATGAGACTATATAGTCGTACATAATTTCTTCTAATTTTTCCAAATACCAACTTCTTTCTCTGTATTTCTTTGAGGTGCCGAGGCGTTTGACTTTTAAGTAGCCATGTGTGAACGGGCAGTGTCCAATACTCAGTCGGCAACGGAAAACTTCCACCACTCTTAATATTCTACAACTAGTGTTCCAGTTCTTACAGTCAATTTTTACTTTTGTTATATATCTCATTTATAAGTTATACCATCCCAAGCCCGCTCGATTCTGTTCGGTGACGGCCTCACTGAACAGACTCAGCGGCTTGCAATGGATTAGAAGAGGTTGGTTGCCCGTAGATAATCTGTCCCGATTAGCCCTCGTGGCATAAAGCGGAAGATAAAAATAAATAAATAAGTTATAGATAACACCGAAATAACACTTATCACAAATTTATCACGGCGCATAAGGAAGGCTGTAGGTAGATTAATTGCTCTCCACAAGTCGACGATGTTTATATAGGTGAGATGATTTCTAGAAGAATCTCAGGAGGTCTTTCTTCTTTTTGCTAAAAAGCATTATTCATATCGCTGGTGCAGATACCGTTTATTGCGCTAAAAATGTTTAAGCTCCTTCTGTCTATTATTCCATTTGTCGTACGGTGTCTCCCACGTTTTTGATAGGCCGTAACAATAAGCACATAAATTAGAACTTAAACGAATGAAAATAAAAACACCATTCTTCTTCAGAAATTTTTTTTTTATGACTATTATGCATCGGTTCATCTAGATTCATTAAAAAGAATCATGAATATTAGATGCTTATGTTCTCCATAAATTTTTGGAGTGTAAAATGATTTTTTTTTCTTTTTTTTTGTTAGGCGCATTAGGCTTAATGAGACCTATGGCCGCGCAGTGGTGTTCTTACAAACATTTGTGTTGCATGCAGGAGCACAGACAGCCTGGATGGGGTAGTCCAAAACTCACGTTGCTGCAATCCATGGTGCAGCGGCAGACTGCCCATAGCTCTATAACCAATTCCATTGGGGACAATTTGGCAGTGTCTTTCCCACCGATGGCGTCAGCTCTCTTGGGTTCAAGGACAGTGACAAACGGGTCTAGGTCCAAGGATTATGGTAACTAAGAGTCGTCAGGCCCCGAGGACCTATTTTCTTTCCCTGAAGCATACCGTCCTTATACGAAGCCTCAGGGCGGTTACTGTTATTCTGGAAAACCTCATCACGATGCTCGATGGAATACATGGGGAAGGTTTATCATGTCGGTTTAAGTCGCCTCCAGTAAGCTAGCTGACGGGCCTCACATACTCGGGGTGGGGTAGGCTTGGACTGCATGGCGTTCATTGGTCACCTATCCAAGTACTAAACACGCTCGACGTTGATTACCTATTGCAAGTGCCTTTGTCCACTCGGCCATCCCACCACATCCGTGTTAAATGATTATTTACGGGGAAATATAAATTGAAACATAACGAATGATAGAGTTTAAAAAAATACTATGTTATCAAGCTAATGCTCTCAATCCTCCGGACATTTATTGTTTATTTATTTTTGTTAGATCTTCCAGTTGCAAAATTTCAATGCACAAAATTTAAAAATGAATAAAAACGAAAAGTTGCATCATAATGCTTTTTCCGTATTCAATTACGAAGTGTAACAACGGTATTTAAACCAAACAAAATGGAATTAGCGTCGTTTCCATTCACGAATAACTGCCATTAAGCCCGAGACAGATGTTCGTGCGAGACAGTGCTCGCAGCCCACGAAACAGGAATCAGAAACGCTGGTATGAGATGCTTATGAGCCTCGATCACGCCAGGTTGTATTTAGGCGACCAGCTGTATTTGCACAAAGGACGTTCCGGTCGTGAAGATAAAAAAGCTAAATGTTAAAACCCACAATTCCTCCCACATTAGTCAAATGAAAGAAGAGATTTATTGATCCTTAATTTCATTATTCTTAATTTGCAGTCCTCCTTTATTTATTTTTCGTTCTTGGTTGGCAACGTTTCCTATGTTCGTACATCGTTCAACAATATTTACCTGTATATTGATCATCTGTTTTATTTTAATTTAATATCCTTTTCTTAGCTTGGAGAGAAAATAAGGACTTGTTTTAACGGATATTCGAAGTTAATAGGATTAAGGAAGTAAATAACTGAGAGATATTCTGTTGGCTTGTCAAACAAATAAAGAATAATTTGTGTGAGGCTGAATTTTAATAAACCCTAACTAAATCAATTATTAATATGTACAGTACGCTTTGATAATTTGTTTTAAAACAGGAATTTTCCCGGATTTTAACTGTTTAATAATGAATGAGCAAACAAACGAGAACAATGAAACAACGCACCACTTTATAAAAAGAGGAGATCAATTTGTTTAGCGGAAATAAGCGATAACAATTAATTATTTCTCTTCGATAATTACGTAAGGGTGTACATACAACTTTAATTACAGGTATTATTTGATTTCCGGGCGTTATGATACCAGTTTAAAGTACATTATATATATAGCAAAAATCTGATAAACACAATATTGATATGATTGACTTCTACTGGTATATTAGAGCAGTTTTAATAATCTATATATAATTTCTGATATACACGTAATTCAGTAACAATATGCTCTTATATTTATTCATAATTCATATTAAAACGTAGAATATATTATTAATAAGGACAAACATAATATCGTTTGGTCCTGTACAACTATAAAAAATTATCTTTGACTGTAATATTTTGTGATCTGTATTTGATAGTGTTAGCGGGCAATAATTAATAAATTTTAAATGATGAGTTGATTTATTGTCAGGATTTTCAGTTAATTTTATTTGCATCAGGATTTTATTTATTTGATAATTATTTTAAAATGAGTGATAAAAACATAAAATTTTACAATCAAAACTCACCTTTGCAAGCTTCTGAAGGACAGCAATCGTTTCCTTCAAAGTTATTACCTGGTGATGACTCTTTACTTACCAATTACTTACCTCGTCCGGGTATACCCTGGAAAACCCGGAGGGTCGGAAAAGTCGGACCAGCGAAAGTCGGAATAGTCAGGTTTTATTGTACATTGATGAGGAAGATATTACAGGATATTATGTACATAAGAAACAAAAATGAAGCAATGAACGCAACTAATATAACAACGAAAAATGAAAAAAACATTATGATGGCCAGAAAATTTGAAAATGAAGAAGTAAATTCTTTCATAAAATATTCTAGCACAAAATTAGATGAAGTTCGAACTAATGGTAATCATATTTCTTATCATTGCAGGGCATTTGATCAATCAATCATCAAGTTTTTATCTCGGCCCCCTTACCCCTTCTAGGACGAATCTCATTAGAATCCCTCGTTTTATAACTAGTAAAAGAAAATTTTATTTTACAAGCTTGTTATCGCGAACGACCGTATCCGGACTAGACCAGACGGGTATCGAACGCCTGGAGGATGGGGAAGGCTAATTCGAAGACAGAGGATGACCAAGAGAACCTAATCCCGCCCTAACTGGATTACCGCGCTAATGTATTCATCCGCCAGCACCCGCGCGCGGGATTATTTGCAGATCCCCGTCCCTCTCTTTGCTCAACCATCTATACCTTTTATCGTAAAAGGGTTGCTTCTAAATCCGGCTTGCTACATGCGGATAATCAGTCGGACCGTGAAATATGGATTAGTCTCAAAAGTAAAAAAAAAAAAAACTATTTTTATTATACAGAGAGTTCTATATGTATTAGTAATAATTTAATTCATTCAAATCATAATTATATTTAGCATAAATATATAGCAGCTCTCCTTACCACTAATAAAATTAAGATTAGTGTAGGAGCGCACTCGACCAGCCAGATCAGTGTGCTCAGAGGAGTGCCTCAGGGCGGGCCCTTGTCGCCTTCGCTATTCAACCTGGCCATAGACCACCTCTACCGGGACTTATGTGACCAAGAATTTGCCAAAAAGTTTGGCTACCAATTAAGTGACCAAGAATGTGTGGTCCTTACAGGATTCGCGGACGACCAGGCGGTCTCGGCACGCGACAAGGGTGCAGCCGAGAGAATTATTAACAGCACTCAGAGGGTGCTAGCAGAGATAGGTCTGGCTATAAATCCGCTAAAAAGCGTGGGAATTGTTATAGAAAAAGGAGAGCTGCAGACGACGACACTCTCCCTGGAGAACGGAGACAGCATTCAGACTGTAGATAAGAATGAGAGAATAAAATATTTGGGATGCTTGTTCTCGGGAGAGATTGTCTTTAATGATGAGGCGGTGACAATAGTGAACGCTAATCTCGACAAATTGGTAAGCTCGTGTTTGTTAAAACCAGAGCAGAAGGTCAACGTTGTGAATCAATACGTGTTCCCGGGGCTTACTTATCCTCTCCAGACAGCACCCCTAACTAAAATACGTCCTGCAGTATTGGATGGTATTGACACCAATATTCGCAGGAGTATCAAAGCCATAATTGGGCTCCCAGCCAACACCTCGACAGCGATGTTCTACGCACCAAGGAGGTATAGAGGACTGGGATTGATCCGTTGCCAATGGGAGGCTCCTTTGCAGCATTGGTCCATTGCTCAGCGGCTGTCAAATGTGCCGGATGCCCTGTTCCAGTCTATATTTAATTACCAAGAAGAGCTGGCGGAATGCGCCGAGAGACTGGGTGTTGATCAGGGCTACCGAAGTGCGAGAGCTCTACGTCAGTCGCTGCGTGAAAATGCTTTTGAGGAATGGGCCAATTATAAATGGCAGGGAATTGGAGTTCGACATTTTAAAGAGACCCCGAAGGCTAACAGATACATCTACGACAAGCAGGTTCTTTCGGGGTCAGAATGGTCGAACTCCTTAAAACTTAACATTAATTATGCCCCTCTGCGAGGAGTCCCAGGAGCCAGCGGACAACCGAGAGAAGTTGGGTCCCTCTGTCGTAAATGCGGCAGAGAGTCTGAAACACCAGCCCACGTGCTGGGAAAATGCCCCAACAACTCCCTCCTCATAACTCGCCGGCACCATAGGGTTAAGCATGAACTTATAAGACTCCTTAAAGAGAGGAACTTCGCCTGCTTTGACGAGGTCTATTGCATTGACACAGATGGATCCACGAGGTATGCAGACATTGTCGCATTCCCTAAGACCGGGAATAAAGCACTGGTGGTGGATCCGACAATTAGATTTGAAAACAATGACCTTGACCAGGCGGGTGAGGTGGAAAGGGAAAAGAGAGATATCTACGAAAAGTGCATCCCTTTCCTTAAAGAGAAGTTCCGCGAGACCTATGGAGAGAGAGAGTTCTCCGTGACAGGCCTCTGGTTCGGATCTCGCGGAACGATCCCAAAAAGAACAAGGAGTTTTTTAGAAGACCTAGGTGTCGAGATGAGAGAAATTTCGGTGTTGGCTGAAAATATAATCTTGGACTCCCTGGGCATTATCCACTATCACCTATATGGCCACTAATTATGTGTGGCTGTTCTGTCTGTCAAAGATTTTTTTTTTTTTTTTTTTTTTTTTTTTTTATATATATTTGTGTACATTTTTTATTTATTTATTAATTGTGTATTTATTTATGTCTATTCACTTATTTATTCATATATTTATATATTCGTCTAGTTATTTATCTATAAGCTATTTTGTTTTTTGCTCTGTATGCGTGCCATGATAGGACGGGGAGAAAAATGAGAGAGAATGTTGAAAGATTTGCTCAAGAGTGATGTAAACTATAACGGGGGAAGAAAAAAGTAAGAAAAATAATGGTTTAAGGGAGAAAAAGAGAAGAAGAAAAAGGAAAAAAAAATAAACAAATAAAAAGTAAATAAAATATTGGAAAAGAAAAAAAAAAAATGTAAGATTTTGTAACCGTAGGTTTATATGCATGAAAAATTATAATGTAATTTTAGTTTAATTAATGTACGTAATTGTATTGATAAGTATGCTGTGTATTGTAGCAACCCAATGTAATTGGGCAGCACTGTTTTGTTTTGTTTTAAAAAATAAAGCATTTCTCCTGGTTGCTGGTATATTTATAATACAATATTATAAAAATTCGGAATTTATTTGGGCGTGAGTGATTCCGAAACTACAGGCAATTATCTAGCCCTAATGAGATTCTTTATCCAGTGATGAAGAATAAGATGAATATTGTAACTACTGTTGCCGCTCCAAATCACGTTACGACCAGTATTTCGAAATTATCCTTTTATAATCATTCACATTGTTCACATTTGAACAAGCTTTTAAGTTGAAACCTTATCGTTCATAATAAACCAAAGATCAGCCACCTCTTTTTTAAAACTCAAATACAGCAATTATTAAAAGAACAGAATAATTCAATACTTTCCAAGATGTTTTTTGGGGTGTATTGTCTGATGTATTACAGGAATTGAACTCGATGCTTTGACCCTTAATCAGGTAATGATTTTAAGGAATATTGATGATCAAATTATTATACAATCCAGATTAACGGATGCCACCTAATAATAATTAGGTTCTAGTAGTGAACTACTTGATTCGTATGCTTCATCAATTCGAAACTTTTAGCTATCTGATGAAGTTTCTCATTTCCTTTGACATCCAAGCACTCCGAGGAAACTTTATATAACAATATACAATGAAAAACAATGGGCGGGGCATAAATAAGCCAGAGCGGAAGAGACTTATGCTAATGCCGAAAGAGCCGTGAGCGAGTGGAGGGAGAAGAAATGAATGTGTTCCGAGCGGGACTTTAATAATTCAAGGCTCCTGAGAAGTTTGCTACGTCACTAACTCTTCCAGTCTCATCGCGTATACATCAGCTAGCCCCGCCGATCTTGGGGCATGAGCCCCCCCCACCACTCATATCTCAACCTGGTCTGGGAACTCCGTCGTCCCACTTCTCTGTCCCTCAGCCCTCCTTACCTACTTTGGCATTAAAGCTGCAAGAAGTCGGCAGAGCTCTACGGTGGCATTAGGGGACGTGAAGAAGAGAGGGTATGAAAGTGGAGTTCAACTTGCTGCATTTTTATTTCACCCTGACAAGTCCTACTATAACATTCTCACAAGGAAAACATAAATTATTCTATTTATTTAAGACGAGAAAACAAATATTCAAAACCTGTATCTAAATGATTACCAATTCGGAAAGCATCGGCAATATAGGAGCTTCCCATAGTCATTATCTTCTGTCATTATCATATTGGTACAAAAGCCTCGGTCACTGCTAACACCCACAAGTTTGGGACCAACCTTACAAGCGTAGCTGGTAATCGTACATATTCAGCGATAGCCTTCCCCAACCAGCTTGTGAAAATGCCAATATTGTAGACCCTGCAACTTTAGAAATAGGGAAAACTGTCAGTTCATAATAGAGCTGGAATATGTCTTCCTTATTATTTACCTATTTGATTCATATAATGATGCTAGGTGACTTTTATTTCGGATACATCTATTTTTCAGCAGCAGATTTGTTAAATGCCCACTTAACTAACCGCACCGACACCTCTAAGTTTGGGATTTCCGATTTTCACCAATAATGGCTTCGAGCGATATTTAAGTACGAAATTCATTACTTTTTTACTATTTCCAATTTCATCCCCGGTTAATGGGGTATGATAACCAAAATACTTACGCTGGGATTAGGTAACGAGCGAGCTTCGGTTACAATTATTTTTAAGCATTGTGAGGGATAAAGGGCTCTGCACCAACCCCTCTATTTATGAATTTCCCCATTTTATCGACTATAAGGAGCATCTACCCATCGAGCTATGATGGGTATTTTGATTCATCACAGATTTTTGTTTTGCTGCCTATTGTACGCTGCACCACTATTCAAGCATATAAGCAAATCAACTGGAAACGAGCTGCAATCCTTTCAAAACGAAATAACAATGGCAATAGTCAACGGCGATTACAATGCAACAAATAAAGACATCATAGGTACAACAATTAATTAATTTACCAAAAATCGGAGAATACATAACCATGAGGCAGGATTCTTTTTTCGATAAATCGAAACAGCTGTCAAATCCACTATTTAATAGCCTCAGCCCAGCAAATGTACCAAGACGATGGCAATAATTACATCAATCTAAGGTTAAAGTATTAGAATTTAAGGTTAATTCAAGAAAGAGGAGAGCCCATCACCGGTAACTCAGCAATGCATTTTTTCAATGCACCTTAAAATGGACATAAATGCAGTTAAAGGCTTATTGTTCAAGGAAGATATTAATTCAATCAAGAGATATTCATAAGGGGCTATGAAAAAAGAAGGAAAAAAAAACAGCCTATAATTTTGCTTTTATCTTCTCATCTTCATTTCCTGTTTCATTGATTAAGAACTCATAAGTAGGTGCTCAAGTTGAGGGTGCAAACGGTGCAGGTATTAAATATTAAAAAGAAATAAAATTCGAAATGGCATATTAATACTTTAATTAGCAGAATCCAGATTAAGTTTTATCAATGTTGAGTAAATTCGATGAGACTCGATATTCTAAATTGCATTTCGTTTTCAGATTCAACTATATAACTAAGTCCTCCGACCTTCTTGGAATCCTAAATCTTGCAGGGGATCCATAAGAAGATTATTAAATCAGAGTAACTAAGTACTTTCGGAAGCCGATAAGAATCGGGTAATCCACTGAGGGTATTGTCCGTGCCAATCCTCCTGGTTTGAATTCTCTCCTTTGTCCACCAGCGGCTTTGTGCAAGTTTCCTTTCTGCCCGCCCTCTATCTGTGTACAATAACAGCTGGAGGTCTGTCAGTTCATTCTCCTATTGTTTGTTAGTAACTTTTCATTTCGACTGGCGCTCGACGCTGCGAGAATTAAAACAATGTGGCCTCCCCACCATTGTTGCTCGCGGTAGGAAGCGAATTTCTTTAATAATACTTCTGTCCTTCCGCCCACTGACGCGCAGTCACAAAGGAAAAGAGGAGGTAGCCAGCGAGACATAGAAGGGCTGTTTCGCTTTTACTTTATAGTTTTAAAATGGTAAATCAACTGGTAATAATACAATATGTCTAACCATTCGTGCTTAATAATCGACGATCAACTTCGATTCTGAAAAAAATATTGGGTTCATTTCATTCAGATATGTTTTTTAGATATCATTATGTTTTTTTTTTTTTTTTTGTTTTTTGGGTGAGGACTTTAACAAAGTCCTGTTTTTTCTGAAAAAAGTATTCTTTCAACTCTCATTAAATTGGAAACAGAATGATCATTATCACCTAGGATCTACAATTACCCATCAAAACTTGAAAATAACAGTGAACATAAAATTAAAACAGTTGGACAGTGAAATGTTTAATCTTAGAGCATCTTTGGATTATTTATTATGTAAGAGAAAATGGTTTCTTAACATACGTTTAACATTGTTGAATTCTGATTTTGGATAACCAATTATATGATTAGAATAAGCCTTAAGGTTATCTCTTATTAGGGGTTCACATATTATATTGCCGGGTGTGCTCCAGGAGAATCTCTCGACACAGGTTCGCTTCAGCGCTGAATAATTACCTGCCAGAGCAGTACTCGAAAACAGACCAGTTAATAATCGTTGATAACCAATCGCGACATAGATCCGAAGAGCGGATGAAACACTTCCGAAGATGGGCGATAGATATAGCAAATGACGAGACTCGACCCGTAAGCCCCGACTAGGATTAGTGGAATGAGTTTCAACAGATAAGGGAGATGATCGCTTAATATAAAGTTGAGATCATTAACCATCGTCGTGAACTCGGGGTTCTACGATTGTGCTTAATTTGCATAGCAGTAGGGATGCCGCAAGGATTAACCCTTCGTCCTTGTTGTATCTTATTTCAAAAGTATAGGGTTTATAGGAATGATTCAGTAATCGTGAATGGTGGTGACTAACAAAATAAAGTACCTATGTTTTAAGCACCCGTATATTTGCTTTGATTTGTAGCTAATAGATTTCCATTCCGAACCCTCTTGCATTTTTTATGTAACGTAATAAATAATTTATATATTTTTTTGAAACAATCAGATTCAATGATTCCCCTAACAGATATGGATGAAAAGATGTGTGTAAAGATTTATTCAGTATAAAGGAACATAATTACAAACAAATTGAGTAATATTTAAAAGAACGATTTAATTACTCATATAAAACATCACGTGCCATTTTTAAGTTGAAAATACTTCTAAGCACATAGTGAATTTCGGAATGAAAAAAAATATATGAAAAGAATTTAGAATTTAAAAGTATCATTTGCTGCAGAACAATAAAATTGAATTTTTTTTTTCATTTTATGTAGGTGTTTTTCTTGAATGAATAATCTCGTATGGAATATAGTGATAGAACCCACATTGCTGTGAAGATTGCTTGTAGTTGTTATATGTTGCAGTTAAGGAGTCGAAATAATGTCATAGAAACCGCAGGAAAATGCTTAACAGTTTAGTGGGATAAGACTAATGCTTTGTTTCATTGGTAAATTTATTAAGTTTTATGCAGGCCTCTCCGAGAATATTTGATCAAGTTAGAATACAATGTTAAAACGGGAAACTTTAGAAAATAACAATAGTAAGAATTTGATTGATTGTTAGTTTAGCCCCGTTGAGTAAACGAGTTAACCTTTTACTGGCTGCAAGAAACCACGACTGACCCGCATCCAATCTACGCTGACGACGGTCTCCTTTTGTGGACACATCCTGATTGGACCGTTGGCCTAGATCGTCTGAGGTACCATTGTAAAGAAAGAAGATCTATATGCGGAAAAAGGTTACTATGGCAATGAAGACCTATTTGTATTATTATAACTGAAATCATTTTTTATTTAATTTTTATCTTTTGTAACATCATAACATCAGAAATAAGTGAAAGTAAAAATCAACAATATTTTGGAAGCACCTTGAGAAGTACATTAAGTTTCTGTTTAGTTAAAAACTATATTACTAAAAAAAAAAAAAAAATCGAAAAAGGTGCCCGATCCTCATCGTCAAAAGCTAGATGGAAGTTAAGATCGAGTTCTAAAAATGAGTACAAGGATGAATCCAGAAGTTAGGATACAGAAATAAGTAAGAACAAGAAGTTAACCTGGACAACCAGATATACACTTACTTTTTTGTCACCATTCTATCACGTTTAAGTTACATTCCTGTTCCACGTTATACTACTTGAGTTAGCATTGTATTTGTCGACATTACATGTTTTAAGTCCCCGTTCAATAAAATATCATAATGGAAATTATAAAAATGGCAATATTTCTTAAAAGGGTTACTTCACTCAGTAAAATTCGAACAATAAGACGAGACAATGACGAATCAAGACGGCTCCATAGCAAGTATAGCTGTTGGGAAATTGGTACATCATTATGGGGTGACAAAGGTTAGGTATTGCTAGAGCGAATTGGCCCCAGGTAGCGGGAGAGAAACAAGAAGGCAAAGTTGGCAACAGCCCTATCGCATTTGCATTCAACGGCCATCTTTTGTAGTTAGCACCCCCCCCCCCCCTTCACTATTCCCCCCGAACCAATACAATACCTTACCCTTCACAAAATCTCGACCATGAACCGAGCAACTTGCAATTTGGAATCGTTAGAACTAACTGCTTCCACCAAGTCGTCGCTACGTGATGGGACTTGATGCAGGGCAAGCCGCGGTGGAGGCACTTTACGAAATCATTATAAATATGTCATCGATTGAATTATTATAATGCTCTCTATCATTCACACATGCAACTGTTAACTATTAATTAAAAAAATCTGGTGCGTGCGCGCAACACACAACTTTCACTTACCAACTTACTTAGATAAGAAATTGACGTGTTTTGTTAAATATCATTTCCCAAAGTCACACATTTTTCTACATTCATATCTTATTTTTATTAATCGTTAAAGCCGTTTTTGAGTAAATAAAAAACCCCGTGAAAATGATACAAAATTTATCAAGTAAAGTCCCCCCTTCGGTTGATCAATTTTGATGAAATGTTGGCTATCACATATTTGGCATATACATTCATCAAATACCCAGTTTGGTCACAATCGTGAAAGCCGTTTTTGAGTAAATAAAAAAAACACGTAAAAATGATACAAAATTTATTAAGTAAAGTGCTCCCTGCGGTTGATCAATTTTGATGAAATTTTTACAGACATATCTCGGGCATATAAATAGATCAAATACTAAGTTTAATCAAAATCGTTAGAGCCGTGTTTGAGAAAATAAAAAAAAAAACGTGAAAATGTTACAAAATTTATTAAGTAAAGTCCCCCCTCCGGTTAATCAATTTTGATGAAATTTTTACAGTTATATCTCGGGCATATAAATAGATGAAATACTCAGTTTGGTCACAATCGTGAAAGCCGTTTTTGAGTAAATAAAAAAAACACGTAAAAATTATACAAAATTTATTAAGTAAAGTGCCCCCTGCGGTTGATCAATTTTGATTTTACAGACATAACTCGGGCATATAAATAGATCAAATACTAAGTTTAATAAAAATCGTTAGAGCCGTGTTTGAGAAAATAAAAAAAAAACGTGAAAATGTTACAAAATTTATTAAGTAAAGTCCCCCCTCCGGTTAATCAATTTTGATGAAATTTTTACAGTTATATCTCGGGCATATAAATAGATGAAATACTCAGTTTAATCAAAATCGTTAGAGCCGTTTTTGAGAAAATCGAAAAAAACCTAAAAAGTTATTAAATAAAGTACCCCCTCCCTTTAAGTAATTTTGATGAAATTTATGCTGTCACATCGCGGGCATATACCTACACTAAATACCCAATTTCAGGATCGCACGGTTTATAGTTTTTGAGCTAGTCTGTTCACACACACACACACACACACACACACACACACACACACAGACCATTTCGCGGGACTTGGTCATTTCGACTCAGGGGACCCCAAAACGTGTATTTCCGTTGAAAACCGGAAGTCGAATTTTTTCACGATCGCAATACTTCCACTTACTATATATTTCATATATAGGTAAGTGAAAGTAAAAAAGATATTACATGACATTACTCGCCAATTAGATGATACCTTCCGAATGCTTAAAACATGTAGCCAATATTCCACATACTAAATAACATATTTATTTTCTTATTAAGATATCTAATAAGACCTCACCACCAGCAATTGAATAAATCTTTATCAAATATTTGCTTGTATGTATATTGACCGATACCTTGTGCAAGGCAAGATTGGTGGAACCTGAGATCCGTAAAGAGACAAGGTTGACATAACTGGCAATCGGGCGCTGGTGGCGTTGTACTACAGCGCACTGCAACGATAATATAGGGCCCGAATCACTTCCATAGCCAATTTTTTATGTTATGAAAATATATTTTAAAATTAGAATGAAATTATAAACTATTAAGTAATTTCAATAATTTTTACTGCGACGTGAAACGGCAGTTTTACTACGATTACGGATTATTTCTGCTACAAAAAAGAGTTCCAGACTTTTTTTGGAACCGTTAAATAACCATGTACTTTAATTCAAAAAAGATCCACAAAAGATGTGGCGGGAATGATCTAAACCTTCCTGGATAGATCCATTTCGGACTAAATATAAGAAGCAAAGGATTTGTCGGTTTGCATAAACATCGAAGCATATGATTACTTTTAAGTCAATGTTTCAGAGTCAGAGATTGTAACGTAGTACAATAAGGTTTTATAACGTTGTTACTATTTTGAGCTTTTATTACTTTCACTTACCTATATATGAAATATATAGTAAGTGGAAGTATTGCGATCGTGAAAATTTCCGACTTCCGGTTTTCAACGGAAATACACGTTTTGGGATCCCCTGAGTCAAAATAACCAAGTCCCGCGAAATGGTCTGTGTGTGTGTGTGTGTCTGTCTTTGTGTCTGTGTGTGTGTGTGTGTGTGTGAACAGACTAGCTCAAAAACTATTAACCCTGCGAACCTGAAATTTGGTATTTAGAGTATGTATAAGCCCGCGATGTGACAGCAAAAATTTCATCAAATTTGCTCAAAGGGAGGGGGTAATTTATTTAATAACTTTTTAAGTTTTTTTCGATTTTCTCAAAAACGGCTCTAACGATTTTGATTAAACTGAGTATTTGATCTATTTATATGCCTGAAATATGACTGTAAAAATTTCATCAAAATTGATCAACCGGAGGGGGGACTTTACTTAATAAATTTTGTATCATTTTCACATGTTTTTTTTATTTACTCAAAAACGGTTTTAACGATTTTGATCAAACTTGGTATTTGATGTATTTATATGCCAGAGATGTGATAACCAACATTTCATCACAATTGATCAACCGGAGGGGGGACTTTACTTAATAAATTTTGTATCATTTTCACGTGTTTTTTTAATTTACTCAAAAACGGTTTTAACGATTTTGTTTAAACTTGGTATTTGATGTACTTATATGCCAGAGATGAGATAACCAACATTTCATCACAATTGATCAACCGGAGGGGGGACTTTACTTAATAAATTTTGTATCATTTTCACGGGGTTTTTTTTATTTACTCAAAAACGGCTTTAACGATTTTGATCAAACTTGGTATTTGATGTACTTATATGCCCGAGATATGACTGTAAAAATTTCATCAAAATTGATCTACTGGAGGGGGGACTTTACTTTATAAATTTTGTATCATTTTCACGTGTTTTATTTATTTACTCAAAAACGGTTTTAACGATTTTGATCAAACTTGGTATTTGATGTACTTATATGCCCGAGATATGACTGTAAAAATTTCATCAAAATTGATCTACGGGAGGGGGGACTTTACTTAATAAATTTTGTATCATTTTCACGTGTTTTATTTATTTACTCAAAAACGGTTTTAACGATTTTGATCAAACTTGGTATTTGATGTACTTATATGCCCGAGATATGACTGTAAAATTTTCATCAAAATTGATCTACGGGAGGGGGGACTTTACTTAATAAATTTTGTATCATTTTCACGGGTTTTTTTTATTTACTCAAAAACGGCTTTAACGATTAACAAAAATAAGATATGAATGTAGAAAAATGTGTGACTTTGGGAAATGATATTTAGAAAAACACGTCAATTACTAATCTAAGTAAGTTGGTAAGTGAAAGTTGTGTGTTGCGCGCACGCACCAGATTTTTTTTTGTTTGACGTTGGGAATTATAATTTTACACCAATAAAAAATATTTCAACCCGCTTACAACTGTTACAATGCATACGATTCTTTTTTTATTTGATGTTATACGTAGCGTCGACTGCGAAGGCCATCAGAGACTATTGATCTTCCTTAATAATGTGCATTAAGGTATTGATCTTTATAGTTTTTTTGTTCTTTTTTTCCGATTTTGCTGCATACTTTGTAAGGACACGAAGTAGTAATTTCGAGGTCGATGCGTTCCTTAAGTTATATTTTAAATTCCATGTCCTACGGTGTGTGGTGCAATGTCAAAATTTGGCAAGTTGGTACGAAAATTCCGAAAAGCTTGGTGTGTACTATTCTTAGGCGTGTTTAAATGACGGAATTCTTTGGCTTAACATTTTTAGGAGGAACCATGGTTGTTCTTTGACCATGCCATCTTGTATCTTTTCCGAACTTTCATTCCTTTTTTGGTTTCTTCTTTGCGTTTAACCTGTTTTTCCCTTAAAGAAGAAAATGTTTATTATAGGCCTGTAGGTTCAGAGTTCTTGGCTACTTCCTTCGTAACTTCGTTTTCTCGTTCATGTCCTTTTATGCTGATGTGTGAAGAACATTGTCAGTGTACTCCTTCCCACTCTTAACTGTTTTTTACTTTCACTTACCTATATATGAAATATATAGTAAGTGGAAGTATTGCGATCGTGAAAATTTTCGACTTCCGGTTTTCAACGGAAATACTCGTTTTGGGACCCCCTGAGTCGAAATAACCAAGTCCCGCGAAAAAGTCTGTGTGTGTGTCTGTGTGTGTGTGTGTATGTGAACAGACTAGCTCAAAAACTATAAACCGTGGGAACCTCAAATTGGGTATTTAGTGTAGGTATATGCCCGCGATGTGACAGCAAAAATTTCATCAAAATTGCTCAACGGGAGGGGGTACTTTATTTAATAACTTTTTACGTTTTTTTCGATTTTCTCAAAAACGGCTCTAACGATTTTGATTAAACTGAGTATTTGATCTATTTATATGCCCCAAATATGACTGTAAAAATTTCATCAAAATTGATTAACCGGAGGGGGGACTTTACTTAATAAATTTTGTATTATTTTCACGTGTTTTTTTTATTTACTCAAAAACGGTTTTAACGATTTTGATCAAACTTGGTATTTGATGTATTTATATGCCCGAGATATGACTGTAAAAATTTCATCAAAATTGATTAACCGGAGGGGGGACTTTACTTAATAAATTTTGTATCATTTTCACGGTTTTTTTTTATTTACTCAAAAACGGCTTTAACGATTAACAAAAATAAGATATGAATGTAGAAAAATGTGTGACTTTAGGAAATGATAATTAGCAAAACACGTCAATTTCTAATCTAAGTAAGTTGGTAAGTGAAAGTTGTGTGTTGCGCGCACGCACCAGATTTTTTTTTAAATGTAAATATATAAAATTTATAAAAAAACGGAATATGTATGCGTAAGTAGAACCTAATCATTTGTTGTCGCTGGACTCTAATATTTACAACAAAAATAAAAAGATTGGAATACAGAGCTAATGTGTTCAGATAAAAGTTTACTAACTAGAACTACTTTATTAGACAATATTTATAATTCGTCCGCAATCTACTACATATCGGTACTGATAAACAGATCTGTATTGTATTATTATATTTGATCTGGTATGTAAAACCGCTTGTAAAAGGAGTATTTTCCTCTCTGCTTCAAACTGCTGCAACATGACGGTCCCTGGATGAGGAATAAGGATAAATACAAATATCGTTTCCTTTGGAACGGATGGCGGTATATAAGGGATCGATTACGGGCTAAATAAACTGACAACCGATATGAGCTCTAAGGAGAGGGCTGGGTCCACATCTACCTCGCTACGAGTATACTCAGGGCAGCAAGTCAAACACCGAGTCTAGCTTCATCACGGCTGCTTGCCTTAACCCCCTACCCCCCCCCTCCTCTCCTTCCTGTATACTTCTTAGTTACCTCAGTTAAGTCATAAATATAACGTAATAAAATAGTAATGGTGAATTAATTATTTCAAAATAATGGAAAAATGTTTTATGAAATACAATTAGTTGAAAAAGCTGCAGTGATTTGCAGATGATGCAAATCAATTGTGGATGGAAGTGCAGTAAGATTGAGGAACTTTAAAAAATAGATGTTAAAATGACATTTTTGAAAATTCGTGTTGGATGCGGAATATGGTTTTAAAAATGACACTCTTTTGATTGGCAAAGAGGATTGAACGACTGTAATAAGTTAAAAAAAAAGGATGTTAAAAAACAGGGTGTCAAAATTCGCTGAGATGGGATAAATCAGTAAAAGTAAATTAACAATTTTCCCTCTCTCCTCCATCAGATAAAACCTAAAACAATACCGATAATATTTATGTGAAATTAACCATCTTATATTACTGTAACACTGAAAAAGTTTGTTTATTTAGGCTTCCAGGCGTAAAACCAAAAGGTCATCAACACCCTTTATCTTTGCTTACGCAAGGGAATCTTTATCAAATTAAAAATATTATGAAAAAATGAAATTATAATAATATAATGATACTATTGTAAAAAAATATTATATATGAGAAAAGGAAAAGAGGAAGATGTTAATAAATATAAAATAAATTATTGTGTACTATTCAAAAAATTATTGTAACTGAAAAAAATAAATAAAAATAAAATAAATTTTTAAAATATAAATCAATAAAATAATTTTTTTTTTTTTTTTACACTGAGAAAGAAATGAGTTTCGAATTTCGTCGAAATCGAATAAAATATTAAAAAGTTAATGACTATCCATTCCACCCACCGTGATTTTTCGTCAATACTTATTATGTTATGAGAAGTGAAGACAAATCCAACAAATCAAAAATCATAAAAATTGATTTGGGGTCACCTGTAGTTTATATGGTTAGCAGAGCTGACTTCTACATAGACGTTGCTAGCTCGTATCCCGTCTGTAAAACGAGTAAAACTCCTAGTCTATGTTGCCCTTCGGAGGAGACGTAAAATGCATGTCCCGAGCATAAAGATCTCTATTCAAAAAGTTCTTGGATAGGACAAATTCAGGATTCCCACAGTATCATCGTCCGATTAGCCATAGCTGCACGAAGTGACGTTAACTAATCAAACTAAATTCGGGCTAACCGTTTTTGTTTTATAAAAGGTTCAACAAAGCCGACTTTTTTTATTTTTATTAATATTCAAAACCGAAATCTGGAGCAGAGGGGAGTAAAAGGGTCCCTTATTCATTAGGCCCTTCGGATCTTCTAATTATAAATAAACATGTGTTCCCCCCCGCAAATAAAAATAGGCACCCTTATGGCCTCATACAATAGTAATAATTTGGAAGTGTTATTACAGTTTAAGCATTTTTTATCTACTCCATGCAATTTGGATAAAGTGAAGTTATACATTCCTCACAATAATAACAAAAAAAAAAAAAATGATGTTCTTATGATCTTAAAATTAGTAAATAATTTATTTTTGGAAGAGAAAAGATTGGGCTCCGCCGGGAGTCAAACTCGGGTCTTCGCGTGACATGCGCAGTATACTAACCACTGCACCACATAGCTCGCTTCCAAGCGGAGCCAATCCTTCCTCTTCACTGATCACATCCTTCACATCCTCCGCTTGAAAGCGAGCTCTGTGGTGCAGTGGTTAGCATACCGCGCATGTCACGCGGAAGACCCGGGTTCGGCTCCCGGCGGAGCCCGATCTTTTCTCTTCAAAAAATAAATTATTTAAAATAATTTAAAACAAGGTGGTTACCCACAAACATAGATTAAATTAATATAAAATTAGTAAATAATAAACCATTAATAGCAAAACTTTTTTTTTTTAATTGAAACAAAAAAGAAAAAGGAGATGTAATATAAATTTTAATTTATGTTAGTATTAAGGCGAAGGATAAATTTGAAATAAAATAATTACTAGCGTATTGTTTTGAAGAAAAAGGATATATTTCTTTGAACGAGATTTGACTAGAATAAATTACCGCGGTCGTTAGTTTGTTTTAATGACACAGTGTTCCCCTCCTTTTTCATCTTTTTTTTTTTTCAATCTCTCTCTCTTTGATTCTTTTTATACTAAAAAAGAGTTTTTCTGAAGTAAAGGATAACGCCAATAGATTGAAAGGCGAGCCTTTTTATTAGTTTTAATTAATTCAAATGTTTATTAGAACCTATCGTTGGATATCGTGATTTTTTTTAAAATTCACAAATTCACAAGATTGATAGTAAGGATTTTCAGTTACCTTTTTTATTTTGGAAAGGCAACGTTTCGATCCCTACATGTGGATCTTTATCCGTCTACTGAGTCCACACTACAGAATGAGTCTCTGTATTACTCTGGACTCAAAGCCCTCAACCTAAAGGATAACGCCAATAGATTGAAAGGCGAGCCTTTTTATTAGTTTTAATTAATTCAAATGTTTATTAGAACCTATCGTTGGATATCATGATTTTTTTTTAAATTCACAAATCCCAATTAATTAATTATAAGATAGCTCTATAAAGAACATCTCGATATAAATATCTTACACATAGATATATGATATATATATTATATGTTTTATATGATAAATGATATATGTTATACATATACATTACATATGATATATATATATATATATATATATATATATATATATATATATATATATAAAACACCAACCGGACGGCCACAGAGGTAGCAAACTCATGTCGAAAGCCTCAGGTTATACTTAACTTAAAAATTGCAACTTAACCCAAACGTAACACAACTGGTGAGCCTCATCACTATAGACAGATTTGGGAATGATTTACTGACACAAACCTATTTGATGTGCAAACTGATACAAAACACTCTTAAAATGCTCTGTACAGTAAAAGTGTTTTTCTGTACAAATACAGAAGTTCCTCATGTTCCTGCCATTCAACGGACAACCAAAACGAAGAAAGGGCTAAGAAGACAAAAAAATATCTTATCATTTTAAACTTTAAATGAATCAAGTAAATTCACTTATATTTATTTGGCATTCCAGACCTGAAGGCGTTATTGAAACGGTAAAAAGTTGAGCGTAAAACCTCAAATTAAACTAATACCACTATTACGTTACTATAAATAAATTCCAGGAAAAAAACTTTCAATCTCTCAAATCACAATAAGTTGTATTGCCTAATCCTCTACCATCAGGACTGAATAACAATAGTTACATCAATGGTATTGACAGAAATAATATTTTTCTAATGGTTTATAAAGATGTAAAATGAAGAGAAAAGGTACCAACCAAGATGATTGTGGTACGACTTATGTTACCCCCTTTAATAGAAAAATTCTTAACCACATTGTGAATTAATTACGTTAGTAATTATGGATGATCTCTGGGAAATTGTTTTTATATTATTCGTCAAGTGCAATATTGGACTAACTAAAAAAAAATTTCTTTTCTTTTATTTTTTATTTTTTTATTATCTTTTAATTAACTCTACTGTTTCTTCGCAAGACCGAATTTAAAATTCGTTTTTAAATTTTTAAAAATTACATAAGTAACCTAATGACTATCATAAAGCATTAATACGTGTTCCTGACTTAGAAGGACAAAAAATCGCCGTCGTTTTCTGAAAAATACTTAGGTGCTAAAAATTGAAAATTTAGTTCCAATTTAATAACGGCCGTAGTGATGAACCTTAATTAACTCTTATTTACGATATATCTCCTTATTTACGATCTTTAATTCTGAAACTCGATTATTATTTCTATTATCTCCTAAAAATATATTATATATATATATATATATATATATATATATATATATATATATATATATATATAATAGAAATCCCTGGAAAGTACGCAGTTCAAGAGTAAATGGGACCAACTTCCTTCATCACTTCCTTGGTACACCTCGGTATGAATTACCGACCCCACATTCCAATAATAAAGAAAACAATTTGTCCACAAGTTCATTTCCATACAAGCCCTCATGGCCTGGAATCCACTGAACTTGTAAGTTGTTATTCGTCCTTGAGGTTTCCTGTATTTATGATGCTGTCAATCAGCGAATGAGGTGGTCGGATGGGAAAAAAACTGATATGCCAGGCATATCTCTAGAGAAACTCGTTTTGAATTTTATTGTAAAAATTTAAAATACTATTCCATTATTAAAACAACACATAACAGGACAATTAAGAGCTAACATAATTGATAATTAGCATAGTTTAATCGAAAATGCTTCATAGCCTCATCCTCTTACAACTTCTATAAGAAAAATACGGTAAGTATGCATAGCAAAACCAAATTCTTTGCTCCTCCACTCGCTTTTCGAAAACGGTTTGTTTTCATGGTTTGAAAATGCAAAAATGGTGTATTTAATATTTAAAATGTAGAAATAAATATATTGCTATAGGAACAATATATGAAATTCAATAAAGCAGGACCACCAACTAATGCAGAAATTCTCTACCCGGCCCCATATCGCGTGACTGCCTCTGAAAATACAGAGGAGTGGTGTGACATCATTCCGTGCGGCTGCTCGCATGATACTAACCACCCTTAAAGGCCAGTCTACCCTTCAGTCTATTCGGCCTCATCAACATTTCATTGTTGTCAGTTATCCGTCCGTCACGAAGTTAGGTAAACAAACACTCGATAGGACACGAAGTTCTTTGCATTAGTTGCTTTAATTTACTAAAACTAGATGTTCAGTCTCAGACTGTTTGAATTTAAAAACAATGTTTCCCGCCATCCAATGCCTCCTAACTTATTGTAAGTGCGTAGCTTAAGTGCAAGTTAAGAAGGCCATGAAGATCAGCTGTCGGATGTCTACCGCCACGTGCGTCATCCCCACTCCGTCTCACTCTGCTGTCGACCGCCGTCACGTTAAGATCTCCTTCTCTCAATCATCCTGTCACCGGCCGCCATCACGACGCAGGTGCTATCTTTGGTCAGATTGCTAGTCGACCACGTAAGTAAGATCTTACTATATGCAATTGCCATTTTTCTTCAAAGAATTGACTCAGAGCAGAAGAGAGGTCAACGTTGGAGATTGTGCAACCCAAGCATATATCTATGAATTTCAGTTCACCGGAAGTTCGCCTTCAGAAACACTAGTGGGTTTGTTCGCCGTATTCAATAGCTAATTATTTTAATCACCAGGAGTGGATTAGAATACAGAGCTCTGTCAATTCGTCTGGTTTTTCTTTATCTCTGTTTAATTTTCTTAAATGTTTCATGATCATATCTTAACATGCTCTAAGGCCTTAATTCATTGTAAAATTGTTAGTGCTAAGTTTCATTTAATTTCAAGAATTCTAGTTTCTTTTTTTCTTCATCTTTATTCATTTCATAACCTTTTAAGTTATTGTTGTTATTAGAAGTGTCATATGGTTCAGCTTTATTTTATTTCATTTTATCTAATGCTCGAGCTGTTTATTAATTGTAATTTTCCTTAAGAATAAAAGTTTTGTTTTTCTCTCTCTGTAATTTCACCGCTCGTCTTTTTTTTTATTATTCTCCTTCATCATTATTTTTAATATTAACGCCCTATTGAACATTTTGGTGCCGAAACCCGGGAATTTAATTAATAAAATTAAATATTATTTAACCGCTGAGAGACTTGTTTACATTTCAGAAAACTTGTTTCGCCATTGTCTAGAGTCATTCCTGGTAAAGCTGAATCATCATTGTTGTTCTGTTTCTTTTGTGAGTCATTGTGTTCTGAGTATTAAGATAAGTTCTCATTCTTCTTAGCTCTATTATTTTCTATTGTTACTATTATTATCATTTTTATTACTTTAATTCTTATATTATCTCTAACATTGTAATTCTTTTCAGCACCCCGTTTTCTTTTGTATATTGTAATTGTAATCATGGGAAATCGCCGTAAATCAAATAATTTAGGGGTGAGTGCCCGTAAGGCCATTCTGATAAAATCATTAGAACAATTTTTTACCTTTTCCGAAAAATGTAAAGAGGCATTGGATCGCCGGGATTTCCAAGTATCAAAGGTTTTCATTAAAAAATTAAATCAATTAATAGAAGAGATGCGAGTAACTTTCAACTCCCTTGTCGAGGAATGTTTCAATTTAGATCGAGGGGTTCCCGACGATGTGGAGGAACAATTCATACAAGCGCAATTAGATATCATAGAATTAGAGTCTAGAGTGCCTGACCGATCGGCATCCGCGTCACCAGTTCCTCCCTCAGCTCACCGGTTCACGGAAATGCGACTGCCCTTACTCAATTTGCCCACTTTTAACGGGGATATTTCTCAATTCCAAATTTTTAAAACTACTTACCTCCCTATCGTTCACCATAATGATAGTTTAAGTGATGGGATGAAGCTTACTTATTTAAAGAGTTGTCTATCGGGCGAGGCTCTATCCGTCATAGGTCATTTAGACAATTTAGATTCCAATTATGCTATTGCCTGGGACGCATTGACCAAGCGTTACGATAACGCATCGACTCTCGCCGCCCGTATCCTGACGGATATGTTGAATTTCCCGCCGATTTCACGCCCATCTCCCGAAGCTCTTGAGAAATATTTAAAGATCTATTCTGAATTGGGGCAACAATTAAAATCAATGGCTATTCCGAATCTAAGCGATTATTTATTATATTTCATGGCGTTCCGCAGTCTAGATCCGGTCACGCAGAAGGAATTCAAATTTCACCATCCCGAAGACTTTCCTACCCTCACCGATTTGTTGGGTTACATCAACCGTCTCCAAATAGCGTCCACTTCCGTTTCCGGATCACCTCCCCCTAGGAAACGGGAAGCTTCGCCTATTCGCCAACCACCGCGCCCTGTCAATCGCGTAGCGCGTGCCTTCGCCTCCAGTATTCAATGTCCTTACTGTCGAGAGGCCCATAACATCTACCACTGTCGTGAATTCAAGGAACTCTCCGGCCGGGACCGATTACAATTTATTCGCCGATCAGGGCTATGTTATAACTGTTTGGGGGCCCATTCACAACATCAATGTCAGTCTAGCCAGCGTTGTCATAACTGTCAGGAATTCCATCATACCTTGTTACATAGGGGGTTTTCGGAATCCTCGCGCCCAGAGGCGGGTCCGCGCTCTCCGCCTAGTTCACCCCGGCCAGCTTCTCCCACCGTCCGAACTTCTCAGCCGCGCCGCTATTCGGCCCAACGCCCCCCGGTCCGTTCGCAAGGACCTCGCTCCTCGCCGCCTCTACCGGTGTTCCACGCGGCACCGCCATCTCCTCCACGGGGCTCACAAAGACGTTCGCCTAATTCCCATGATCATGCCCGAAGGTCCTATGAAAATTCGCCGCCTTCGCCGTTCGCTGCCCCCGTTTCTTATCACCATCCGGGGGGGTCCTTCCGCCCCTATCACAATGAATCTTCGAGGGGGCCTTCTCCACCGCATGGAACCTCACCTGCTCGCCGATCACCTACATTAGGGGCCGCCGGTCACGATAATTGACTACCTACCGCCGCCGACACTCCCGCTCTCGCTCCTACTCGCCCAGATGATCAACCCTCGCCGATAACCATTGCTAACCCTGTCCACCGCTCTTCGAGTAGGAGTGACGCGCCATTCAACCACCATGCTTCTTCGCCGTCTCCCAGCCGCTGTCCTATTCGCCAGTGCCGCTCGCCGTCTCCTGATGTAAGCACCAAATCCTTTCCGCCGTTAACGTTATTAGGTTCCTTTGGGAATTTTTCGCCTGCTCTCCTTCCAACTGCGCAGATTGCGGTTCGACGTCCTATTTATCCTCCCAAGCTTCTCCGCGCCCTTCTTGACTCCGGAAGCCAGGTAAGCTTCATCACCGCCGATTCCGCCTCTCGCCTAGGGCTGCCTGTCACACCCTCGCCCGTCGGAGTTAATGTTCTTGGGGGCCCCTCAAACATTTCTTGCCCAGGGTATACTACCGCCTCTCTAGAAGTCCCGAACTCCGCGTCACTTAGGGTACGGCTCTTTGTTATTAAGAAAATAACCGACACTCTTCCTACTTCCCATGTAGATTTGTCCCCTTGGCCGCATATTACTCAGTTGCCACTCGCCGACCCTTCCTTGTGTCAACCAGGGGAGATTGACCTCCTGTTAGGTATAGACGTCCTTCCCCTCATCATTCTGGGGATCGCTCCCGTATCTCAGGGCGGACCCATCGCCCTTGAAACTGTATTTGGCTGGTGTATCATGGGGAACTGTCGCCCCCCAGCCAACCAACGCCGTATTACATGGTCGAAAGACGTAATCGATAACGAAGGAAAGACCTATCGCCCACCTCCTCGCCGCCGTTCTCATCATCTTCCGCCTGCCCCCAAGGCTGATAGCCTGACTACTTCCATTGTCAAAGATACATCTCCTGTGGTTCCCAGTCCTCCAGAAGCACTAATAGCTTTTAATGCGCTCACCAACCTCCAACTCAATAAAGAGCTGAAAAAATTCTGGGATCTCGAAGAAGTGTCCGCCATTTCCCCCAAGTTCTCTGCTGAAGAACAGTTGTGTGAGGATCTATTTCTAAGATCCGTCTCCCGGAACCCTGAGGGTCGCTACATCATTCCTCTACCACTAAAATCTGTTGATTTAGGAGAATCTTATTACCGAGCTCTAAAACAATTTCACCGTCTCGAAGCCCGCCTCCAACGCGAACCTATTCTCCGGGAGGCCTATGTCGCCTTTATGCGCGAATATCTTGACCTCGGCCATATGTCCTTAGTTCCTGATCCTGATGACGCCCGCGGTGCCACCTATTATCTTCCTCATCATCCTGTTCACCGACCTGATGACCCTCCGTCTAAAATTAGGGTGGTATTCAACGCTTCCTCACAATCATCTAATGGAAAATCCCTCAATGACATTTCTTACACCGGGCCCAAGCTTCAAACGGACATTGTTACCCTTATCACCCGCTCACGTACTCACCGATATATATTCACCGCGGACATTAGGCAAATGTATCGCCAAATTTTAGTTCCCCCGGAACACCAAGACCTTCAAAGAATCATATGGCGTTTTTCACCCGAAGAGCCTGTGCGCTCTTACCGCCTCCGCACGGTCACTTACGGGGTTAGTTCTTCTCCTTACCTAGCCATTCGGACACTTCACCAATTAGCTCAAGATGAAGGGGACCGTTTCCCTAGTGCCGCCCCGGTTCTACGCGATGACACCTATGTGGACGATATAATCACCGGAGCCTCCTCACTCGCCGAAACCATTCAGTTAAGGGATAATTTAATAGCTCTTTTGCACGCCGGGGGATTTGAACTAAGAAAATGGGCCGCCAATCATCCCGATATCCTCGCCAATTTGCCCGCCGACCATTGTCGTATCGGACCCCACGCCTTTGATTTTGACACGACTGATGAGCCCACCATTAAAATTCTAGGGTTAATATGGTCTGCCGATACCGATGCCTTCTCTTACCGGTTCTGTTCCAATAAATTACCGGCTACCAAGCGGTTGATATTGTCTAAACTTGCTCGCATTTATGACCCGCCTGGATGGTTAGTGCCTGTTACATTCACCGCCAAGTTATTGATTCAACGCCTGTGGATTGGACACTCCGATTGGGATGAACCTGCCCCCGCCGATGTTACCCGCGATTGGGATATTTTTCAAAACGAACTTGAATCTGTATCAAAGATATCCATCCCTCGCCGTTTCCCCTTCTATCAGGAATCCCGCAGCAGTCAACGACTGGTCGCCTTCTGCGACGCTTCAGAATTAGGATACGCGGCCACCATTTACCTCCACTCTACCTCATCCGCCGGTGAAATCGCGGTTCATCTACTCATAGCTAAGTCCCGCGTAGCTCCCCTCAAAAAGGTATCCCTTCCTAGGTTAGAATTATGCGGAGCTCACCTTTTAGCAAAATTGACCACTAAGATTCTCGGTATGTTCCCTCAACCATTTGAAGATATTGTTGCTTTCTCGGATTCCGCGGTTGCCCTCACCTGGATTCGCGGCGAACCGCACCGATGGAAAACTTTCGTGGCCAATCGCGTCACTGAAATACAGGAAGTGATCTCCCCTTCTCAATGGCGTCACATTGACGGTAAGGAAAACCCCGCCGATTGTGCCTCTCGGGGGCTATTCCCCAATGAATTCACCCGTCATCCTCTGTGGTGGACAGGTCCCTCCTGGTTATCAAAACCGCCTAGTCAATGGCCAAAATCGCACATAGATTCCCCGCCTGACGCCGTTTACAAGGAGCGTCGAATCTCCAAAGAAATCATCACTTGTGTCGCCCTAACTTCCCTCGACTTGGAAAGTCGATATTCTTCCCTGACTCAACTCCAGAGAATCACCGCCTGGTGCCTCCGCTTCGCCCACAACTGTAGGAATCCTGATCGCCGATACACCGGGTTTCTTTCCGCCGTTGAACTAAACATGGCACTTGATACCCTAGTCCGCGGAGTCCAACAAGTCGCGCTAGCAGATGAATATAAAGCCGCGTCAGAACCCGCCTCCAAGTTGCGCATTAAACGCAGTTTACAATTGTTCATCGATTCCCACGGCCTTTTGCGCGTAGGCGGTCGTCTTCATCTTGCTCCTCGCCCGTTTGATGCTAAACACCCGGCATTACTTCCTAAGGATCACCCCCTCACTCACTTAATAATCGATAATGCTCATCTTACCAACTTACACGCCGGTCCATCTGCTACTCATTCATTCATTCGCCAGAGATTTTGGATTTTAGACGGAAAGAACGTTGTTCGCCATCGCCTAGCAAAGTGTAACCGATGTTTTCAAGTCAACCCCCAACCACTCATTCCCACCATGGGTTCGCTCCCTAAAGACCGTGTTTCATCCACGTATGCTTTTCTTAAAGTAGGAGTCGACTACGCCGGTCCCTTCTCGGTTTCTTCTGCCCGCATTCGGGGATGCCGCGTCACTAAAGCCTATATCTGCGCCTTTGTCTGCTTTTCCACCAAAGCTGTGCATCTAGAACTCGCCTCCGAGCTCTCCATCCCCGCATTTCTTGCCGCTTTCGCTCGGTTCTGCAGTCGCCGCGGCGTTCCCTCTGACATCTATAGTGACAACGGTACTAATTTTGTAGGGGCTAGTCGCCAGCTGAACGAAATTGGGCGTTTCCTGCGACACGCTGATACCCGCGAGGCAATATCACAACGCTCATCCGCCCTGGGAATTCAATGGCATTTTATCCCGCCTAGTGCTCCCCATTTCGGAGGTCTTTGGGAGGCTGCAGTCAAATCCACCAAGCGACATCTCCGTACTGTTATGGGTTCCCAGATTCTGTCTTTCGAGGAATTTTCTACTCTCTTGACTCAAATAGAGGCCGTTCTCAATAGTCGCCCCTTGTGCGCTCTCTCTCCGGATCCTCAAGACTTAGAAGCCTTAACCCCTGGCCATTTTCTCATTCACCGACCTCTTAACGCCCCACCTAGTCGCGATGTTTCCGACACCCCGGTTAATCGGTTAACAAGATGGAAACTAGTCGATAAACTTCACCAATCATTCTGGAAACGGTGGACGGTAGAGTATCTGCACACTCTTCAACAGCGTTCCCGCTGGACGGACTCCTCTCCTGAATTAGCTCCGGGTTCTCTCGTTCTGGTCAAAACGGACAATCTACCTCCCCTTTACTGGCCTCTCGCCCGGGTCGTCGAGCTGTTTCCAGGTACTGACAATGTAGCCCGAGTGGCCAGCATCTTAACCCCTTCAGGCTTGCTTAAACGTCCCGTTAATCGCCTATGCCCCTTACCCTCTCAATAATGCCGCATCCGCGCCATGGGGGGGGGGATGTTCAGTCTCAGACTGTTTGAATTTAAAAACAATGTTTCCCGCCATCCAATGCCTCCTAACTTATTGTAAGTGCGTAGCTTAAGTGCAAGTTAAGAAGGCCATGAAGATCAGCTGTCGGATGTCTACCGCCACGTGCGTCATCCCCACTCCGTCTCACTCTGCTGTCGACCGCCGTCACGTTAAGATCTCCTTCTCTCAATCATCCTGTCACCGGCCGCCATCACGACGCAGGTGCAATCTTTGGTCAGATTGCTAGTCGACCACGTAAGTAAGATCTTACTATATGCAATTGCCATTTTTCTTCAAAGAATTGACTCAGAGCAGAAGAGAGGTCAACGTTGGAGATTGTGCAACCCAAGCATATATCTATGAATTTCAGTTCACCGGAAGTTCGCCTTCAGAAACACTAGTGGGTTTGTTCGCCGTATTCAATAGCTAATTATTTTAATCACCAGGAGTGGATTAGAATACAGAGCTCTGTCAATTCGTCTGGTTTTTCTTTATCTCTGTTTAATTTTCTTAAATGTTTCATGATCATATCTTAACATGCTCTAAGGCCTTAATTCATTGTAAAATTGTTAGTGCTAAGTTTCATTTAATTTCAAGAATTCTAGTTTCTTTTTTTCTTCATCTTTATTCATTTCATAACCTTTTAAGTTATTGTTGTTATTAGAAGTGTCATATGGTTCAGCTTTATTTTATTTCATTTTATCTAATGCTCGAGCTGTTTATTAATTGTAATTTTCCTTAAGAATAAAAGTTTTGTTTTTCTCTCTCTGTAATTTCACCGCTCGTCTTTTTTTTTATTATTCTCCTTCATCATTATTTTTAATATTAACGCCCTATTGAACACTAGAAATTAACTCATTGAACGGCTTAAAGATAAAAAAATGAAATGAAAACAAAACCTCGAAAGTGGTTTATCATACAAACCACATTGTACATTTTAAGATGTTGCCAGAAGATAGAAGAAAAAAAAACAACTATACAACTAAAACCAATGAAGAGTCTTGGTGAGCGGAGTAGTGTTTCTTGGTCAGCGGTCGTGCAATGTGAGTTCATAGTGGGGAGTACAGTTTTTTATTTCATTTATTTTTTGTTTTTTGCATGTTTATGGTCTAAACTTAATAATTTTGATATCTAATAAAGCTATTAAAGCATAATAATATGTATAGGTGAGTAATAGTCAACTGTTTTTCTTTACGATAGGTTGTTTGATAGTAAGGATTTTCAGTTATCTTTTTTTATTTTGGAAAGGCAACGTTTCGATCCCTACATGTGGATCTTTATCCGTCTTCTGAGTCCACACTACAGAATGAGTCTCTGTATTACTCTGGACTCAGAAGCCCTCAACCTATCATAATAATATAAAGATATATTCTTTATAAAGCCATGATTTTATTTTTTGTTCTCCTAGGTTCAACCTAGAGCTAATGAGCCCAGTCCAAGCTTGAGTGCTTAGGAGTGAAATTTAGTTTTTTTTATGTATGCAATATTGTTTTTATTTCAATAAATACATTTTAGAATTATTATCATTATTATATTGGATATTCCTTTTTATAAGTGAAAAAAATCAAAACCTAAAACAAAACCGATTGCTACAAATATTTTCATTATTTAATTTCAATCCTAAGGAAGGGATATTGTATGAAAAGGAAAAAAAAAAAGAAAAGAGAGAGAGAGGACGAGAGGACCTGACAGACGGAGATAAGCAACAGAGTGGAGAGGATCGATAAACCGTTTAAAAGCAGTTATAAAAATCTCCGCCATGAGGGCGTGGGCCTGACGTCACTGCGTCCCGTTGCCATGGCGACAGGTAGAACACAGGTTGCTATTGACAGCACCTCTCTCACCCCCCCCCCCCAGGCTTTATTACAGCTCCTCATTAGGGGTAGCTTCGAAAGCTCCTCATATTTATACCTGTCACCTGCCCTTCAGGTAAACACCTACCCCCCAAAACGCTATATTAAACCTTCCTAGAAATGTTTCTGTAACAGCCATCTTCACCGGCGGAATGTCTTAATATTAACGATACAAAGGCACCCTGAAGGGGAAGAACAGTTAATTATTAATATTAAAGGAATTATTCTATACAAAAAAAAAAAAATTCTCAATCAACTATATATAATAAACTAGGTGTATATACCAGTTTCACCCGGGGAATTCCATTTTTCTAATAAACGTGAACAATTATATAAACAAAAAATACAACAAAAGTAGCACTATATACAATTCTTAAGCTTAGGGTATACTATAATTTTAGTTTTACCCTCTGGGGCATACATAATTAGGTCTTTAGGCGAAGAGCATGCAACGTAAAGCTGACAATGAGAACAACATAGGGATTTCAAATTGATACCAGCTACCGTTAGTGATTGGATTGCCCTTGAGCTTCATTTATTGTCATCGCATGCGACCCGAACTGGGAAATGTACTCTTTTGAAATCCAAGGATTTCGTACAAAAACCAATGTAAAGCGATTTGCTGAGTAATACATTTTTAATATGGACAGGTGTTCGCACCTGGTGTGAAAGAACTACTGAGGGAAATTTGCAGAATTTAGGACAAACGGTATGGATTTATATAAAGCAAAAACAAACAAATAATCAAACCGAATTTCATCTTTGTTTATATAGATTATTTATTTCTTACGTTATTTAAAGAAAAGTTTCGGGCTGTTCGACCAGTCGGGTCATTTTCGCCCTATATTACGGTATTTAATAAAAACAAGTAAATAGAATAAAGAACTATTTCAAACTAAAAATTATTTTATTCCTTTTTTTTTTGCTACTAATTAATAATTTGTATATTTATAATTCACATTGAAATCGATAAAGTTAACAAAAACAAGTTAATATTGACTAATTACAATAACTATATACCTAAACTAATTACAATAACTGACATAAACCTAATTAATTATCACTACTTACAAATTACTATTGACTACTTGCTACTGAAATTAATTTTGACTATAATGAGGAAAAACTAATTTGGATGTTATTCACTACTTCTATTTATTTTATTTTATATATTACGTACGTTTCGACCTCCAAGGCCATCATCAGTCTGTCTTGGTATGATGATATGTAGTATGATGTAGCAATTATTTTAAGAAACACTGAGGACGGCCCTGGAGGTCGAAACGTAAGTAATATAGAAAATAAAATAAATAGTAGTAGTGCTAAGATCCAAATTAAGTTTTCATCATAACTAGGTCTCTAAACCTTAAATAAGTAAATGACTATATAATAATAATTACTATATAATAATGAATTTGATTTTGATTAAACAATAATTAATTACTTTCTTCTAAAAAACATGATTTTTTAGAAGAGCAATTTTATTTTATTTTATAGTTTAAAAACAGAATAAAATATGCACTGTACACAGAATGGTTATTAAGATTTCGATATAAATTTTTACAACTGCGTTTTTTTTTTTCTTTTTTTTTTTTCTCGATTAGAAAAAGAACAAATTATGCAAACATTTAAAGCATTAATAGGCCCTTTTGATTTTTGTCCTTCAAGTAAAAACATTTATAGATCATGCCTTTGAGTGAGATAAAAATTTTACGTTTTGCAAGTACATACCTACTAAATGTCTGTATATACCTACTAATAGTACTGTAATAGTATAATAGTACCTTAATATTACTGTATATACCTACTAACTAGTCTTTAAGCTCATTCAGAAAATATTCATAACTAATATTAGCCGGAATTTCAAAATATGACTTTGTTAAAAAGATCTGGATTAAGATTCATCAGGGTTAAACAATGCTATCAAAAATATAAATTAATAAATTCATTTATTGAAAAACAAAGGGGTTTACAGGAGACAAAAAATACAGCTAAAAATTTCATTGATAGTAATAGGTAAACAAGTCCTAATTTTATTACAAGATATACATGCAATATATACAATATACAATTTTTTATTCAACGATATTATAAGTGACGGGTTTAATTTACCATATTTTTTTATATAGGATAAACCAGACAGTAATTGTCACCCCTAACTTTAACTTAAAAAAATAGGTAAACAAGTCCTAATTTTATTACAAGATATACATGAGTCTAATGTTTGAAGGGTCCTCTAAGTCATCTATGAAGTAAGACTTTAACAAACTAACCATAGGGAAGATTTCACAATTAAATCCGCAGGGTGCTAATAACTAGATTTGGCACTTTTAAAAATAAATATTGCCATATTGTAAAACAATTGAACTTTTGACCCACAAAAACCTCTTGAGTCTTTATGAGGATAGATAATGAGGAGCTATAGAAAGTTTCTTTATCATCCCTTTATAAAAACTATTTTTTTAATTTAACCACAGAAATGTAGTCTTAAGGGTGCCAATAACTGGACGGTTTACCCTATGAATACCTAATGATATTGTAACACTTATGTGGGTAAGAAATATTTATTTAACAGAAATATACAGTTATCACAATGCCAACGAATTATTACAACTTAAACAATTGAGCAGGTTACAAAAATGATAACGTTATAACTAGGGCCCGGATTCATATGGATTTACATATTTTTATTTAAGTTACATATCATAATTAACAACAGTTTAAAATACGTTTTAAGATATTTTGAACTATCTAGACGCGTTTTTATTTTACATATATTTACATATTTCAGGATAAATACATATTTTTACATATTGTTACATTTTTATTACATATTTCGTAACATTCGACGATTTCGCAGTTAGATGTTTATAAAATAAAGCTTCAAGGTACAAATTAGATTACCAAGACAGGCAGTCGTTGTTTCCTAGTATTCGAATACTTTCGAGCTCTGAAACAAATTGGAATTGTTTACTTGCCTTTTCTCAGAATCCCTCACTCTCTGTTCCCTAGACTCCTTCCAGTTTTAAGCCAATCTGACGATCAGTAATATCGCAATCGCCGAGCATATACTAAGTTAAAAAATGCCAAAGGTACCTGCAAAAACTAGGGACCTAGTTGCCAAGTACATTCGCGAGTTTCCCGATGAGACATTTAAAAGTGATTCTGCAATATTATATTGTTCATGTTTTGATACAGCACTGTCAACTTCACAACGTTTCCAAGTTATCCAGCATATCGCTACAGCTAAACATAAAAGGAACAAAGAAAGAAGCTCAAAGCTGCAACAGACCTTCATAGCAGCTTCTTCAGCTGGTTCATCACGTGAGTCAACTTTTAATATAGATTTATGTCGCGCATTAATTAGAGCTGACATCCCCTTTCATAAAATTAATAATCCTGATTTCACGAGTTTCTTAGAACGCTACACCGATAAAAAGATACCGGATGAAAGCACATTAAGGAAAAATTATTTGAAAGATATTTATATGGAAACTCTTGTTAAAATTCGAGATGACATAAAAAATGGTCCTATTTGGGTTTCGATTGACGAAACTACTGATGTTGAAGGGAGATATATTGCAAATATAATAATTGGAAGGCTATGCCAGGACTCGCCTGCATCACAGTTTTTCTTTAATTGTGAATATCTGGACAAATGTAATTATGATACTATTGCACGTTTTTGTAATGATTCTATGAGTCTTCTGTGTCCAACTGGTGTTCTACATGAAAAAGTTTTATTATTTTTATCAGATGCAGCTCCATATATGGTGAAAGCGGGAGCTTCTTTGAAGGTATTTTATCCAAATATGATCCTCTCACTTGCCTCGCCCATGCTTTTCATCGAGTAGCAGAGATTGTCAGACTTCATTTTTCGGATGTTGATATTTTGATATCGAATGTTAAAAAAATATTTTTAAAATCCCCAAAACGAGTAAACATTTTTAAGGAGGTTTTTCCTGACCTATCTTTGCCTCCTCAGCCAGTAATTACAAGATGGGGCACTTGGTTAGAAGCAGCCGAATATTACTGCAAGAACTTCGATAAAATTAAAGATGTCCTATCCAAACTAGATTCAGATCCGGCTGCTGCAATAGAAAAAGCTAAATCCGTAATGGAGAAACCCAACTTGAAAAACAACTTGGCTTACATAGTCTCAAATGCATGTTTTTTAATACACTTAATAAATAAACTCGAAACGCAAAACATGCCAATAACCGAAGGCATTGCTACTGTTAACTTTGCCATTGAGAAGCTAGAAGAAGCGTCAGGAGAAATCGGAATCATAATGAAAAATAAATTGCAAGATGTGTTAAGAAAAAACCCAGGATGGAAAGAAATCACACGATTGGCAAAAATTCACAGTGGTGAGGAAATAAAAGATTTTTTAGAAGCATTTTCACCATCAGACTTAGCAAGTTTTAAATACGCTCCATTGACTTCGGTTGATGTAGAGCGTTCTTTCAGCCGCTACAAAGCTATTTTACGACCTCAACGGCGTTCTTTTTTGTTTGATAATTTAAAAATGTATGTTGTATCCAATAATTTTAAAATATAAGTTGTATCCAACACTAAAATTTATTATCCTTCCTGTATATATTTTTCTTAAAGAATTTTAAAGAATAAATAAACCATTTTACAATTATATGGATTTTACATATTTTTCTTACATATTTTACAAAAAATAACTACATATATATGTACATATTTTGAATTTTTTACTACATATAAATCCGGGCCCTAGTTATAACACACACAATCATATGACTCGAGCAATACAGTCAAGACACAGACTTCGAAATCGACAACCTCGTTCAGTCACTGCTCCTTATATATAATCGTAAATAGTCAGGCCTGGAATATTCCAGAACAATGTGGGCAGTACTACGCCATCACGGAAAGATCTAGACACAAACAGTTCGTTCCAACTGCTTATTTTGTTCCAACAAGCGGTCCGGGAGGTTACGCCTTATGTTTTTTTTACTTTCACTTACGTATATATGAAATATATAGTAAGGAAAGTATTGCGATCATGAAAAATTTCGACTTCCGGTTTTCAACGGAAATACACGTTTTGGGGTCCCCTGAGTCCAAATAACCAAGTCCCGCGAAATGGTCTGTGTGTGTGTGAACAGACTAGCTCAAAAACCATAAACCGTGCGAACCTGAAATTGGGTATTTAGTGTATGTATATACCCGCGAAGTCACAGCAAAAATTTCACCAAAATTGTTCAAAGGGAGGGGGTACTTTATTTAATAAATTTCTACATATTTTTCGATTTTCTCAAAAACTACTCTAACGATTTTGATTAAACTGAATATTTGATGTATTAATATCCCCGAAATATGACTGCAAAAATTTCATCAAAATTGATCAACCGGAGGGGGCACTTAATAAAGTTTCTATCATTTTGACGTGATTTTTTTATTTACTCAAAACGGCTTCAATGATTTTGATCAAATTCGTCATGTTTGATGAAAATTAGGTGCTATTTAATACCAGGTAAGCCTTATCATTGTTAAAATGTTCTGAGGGGGCTTAAATGGGGAAGGGACCTTTTTTGTTTTCCTATAAAGTATTTTTTTTTTTGTTTATATGGAGAGAAATTAACTGTCTCTCGTTACGCCTAAAAATAAGAAATGGCTAAATATATAAAATATCAAGTAAACAAGAAAGAAGAAAAAAGAAAAAAGAAAAATATTTCGTCAACTCATAAAACACGTTGAGCCCACGCGTGCGGAGTACGCCTTTAATGACAGACCATAATTAAACCCGTTCTGTTCATTTAATGGAAATTATTTGTTATCATGGTAATTAAATGAAGTTTTCAACAACTACATAGGGAATTATAAAATCTGACGACTTCGAGTATTATGCTTACATGGCCGAATTATCGTAAGTTAAATCTATTTAAAAATAACAAAAATAGTGTTTTTTATAGAGCAAATAATAAAAAAAATTGAGTAATGAATGTGGAAAAATGTATCTTTGAAAAGTGGCAATTAACAAAACACATCAATTTCTAATTAAGCTAAGTTCGTAAGTGAAAGTTGTGTGTTGCGCGCTCGCACAATATTTACCGTTACACAAGGGAGAAAATTAATTTTTAATTATTACAGATGCTCTAATTATGAGGGAGGCTGTCATGAAACTTTAATGAATTTATTAAACAATTATTTCAAATATTAATAATTGGCATTATATAAATATGTATTCCATTAAATTTCTTTATCTAAGTTTAGAATGTGAACTAAACTTGACTACACTCAAAGTATGATACCGATTCCAAAATAATGCGAACCTTTTTTTTTCTTTTTAATTCATTGGATCAAATATATTTTACTTAATCTGATGTCAAAAGTAATAAATAATATACTATGGTAATGATTTAATAAAAATTTATCTTAATTAAATAAAATTATTACTTTCCGATAAAATAAAATTTCTATGATTTAGAATGTCCAAAACCCTATTTGATCCCAGAGCAGAAAGAGTAAAGCTTAAAAGATTGAACATCTTATCGTTCAGCAAAAGAGCCCAGCATTTTTTTAGAATATAATATTTTTAAAATTATTCGAATATAAACAATGTTGGGAAAATATTACTTTTGATTCCATTTTAATACCATGGCTTCTTATATTATTGGTAGTTGTTAAAAAAACTTATTATTAGGATCATTCATTAACTATACATATTAATTATTTCATTTTTACTTATAACTAGCTGTATATCCCGGTCCCACCCGGGGAATTTCATTTTTCTAATAAGACAGTCGTTTTCCTAAAAAAACAATGTAAAGCGAGATTATAACGATTTTTATAACAATAGAGAATATACCCAGAGATCGGCAGAGGTTATGCAATTTTAATATGGGTAGGTGTTCGGAATTGGTATGAAAGAACCACTGAGCGAAATTTGGAGAATTTAGGACAAACAGTATGCATTTCTATAAAGAACAAACAAACAAAATTTCATCTTAATTGATATAGGTTAAGTAACGTTTTATGATAATTTATTTATTTATTTTTTTTACTTTCACTTACCTATATATGAAATATATAGTAAGTGGAAGTATTGCGATCGTGAAAAAATTCGACTTCCGGTTTTCAACGGAAATACACGTTTTGGGATCCCCTGAGTTGAAATGACCAAGTCCCGCGAAATGGTCTGTGTGTGTGTGTGTGTGTGTGTCTGTGTGTGTGTGTGTGTGTGTGTGAACAGACTAGCTCAAGAACTATAAACCGTGCGAACCTGAAATTGGGTATTTAGTGTAGGTATATGCCCGCGATGTGACAGCAAAAATTTCATCAAAATTTCTCAAAGGGAGGGGGTACTTTATTTAATAACTTTTTAGGGTTTTTTCGATTTTCTCAAAAACGGCTCTAACGATTTTGATTAAACTGAGTATTTCATCTATTTATATGCCCGAGATATGACTGTAAAAATTTCATAAAAATTGATTAACCGGAGGGGGGACTTTACTTAATAAATTTTGTATCATTTTTACGTGCTTTTTTACTTTCACTTACCTATATATGAAATATATAGTAAGTGGAAGTATTGCGATCGTGAAAAAATTCGACTTCCGGTTTTCAACGGAAATACACGTTTTGGGGTCCCCTGAGTCGAAATGACCAAGTCATGCGAAATGGTCTGTGTGTGTGTGTGTGTGTGTGTGTGTGTGTGTGTGTGAACAGACTAGCTCAAGAACTATAAACCGTGCGAACCTGAAATTGGGTATTTAGTGTAGGTATATGCCCGCGATGTGACAGCAAAAATTTCATCAAAATTTCTCAAAGGGAGGGGGTACTTTATTTAATAACTTTTTAGGGTTTTATCGATTTTCTCAAAAACGGCTCTAACGATTTTGATTAAACTGAGTATTTCATCTATTTATATGCCCGAGATATGACTGTAAAAATTTCATCAAAATTGAATAACCGGCGGGCGGACTTTACTTAATAAATTTTGTAACATTTTCACGTGTTTTTTTTATTTACTCTAAATCGGCTTTAACGATTTTAATCAAACTGGGTATTTGATGTATTTATATGCCCGAGATATGACTGTAAAAATTTCATCAAAATTGATTAACCGGAGGGGGGACTTTACTTAATAAATTTTCTAACATTTTCACGAGTTTTTTTGATTTTCTCAAAAACGGCTCTAACGATTTTGATTAAACTTAGTAATGATCTACTTATATGCCCGAGATACGTATGTAAAAATTTCATCAAAATTGATCAACCGCAGGGGGCACTTTACTTAATAAATTTTGTATCATTTTTACGTGCTTTTTTACTTTCACTTACCTATATATGAAATATATAGTAAGTGGAAGTATTGCGATCGTGAAAAAATTCGACTTCCGGTTTTCAACGGAAATACACGTTTTGGGGTCCCCTGAGACGAAATGACCAAGTACCGCGAAATGGTCTGTGTGTGTGTGTGAACAGACTAGCTCAAGAACTATAAACCGTGCGAACCTGAAATTGGGTATTTAGTGTAGGTATATGCCCGCGATGTGACAGCAAAAATTTCATCAAAATTTCTCAAAGGGAGGGGGTACTTTAATTAATAACTTTTTATGGATTTTTCGATTTTCTCAAAAACGGCTCTAACGATTTTGATTAAACTGAGTATTTCATCTATTTATATGCCCGAGATATGACTGTAAAAATTTCATCAAAATTGAATAACCGGAGGGGGGACTTTACTTAATAAATTTTGTATCATTTTCATGTGTTTTTTTTGATTTTCTCAAAAACGGCTCTAACGATTTTGATTAAACTTAGTATTTGATCTACTTATATGCCCGAGATATGACTGTAAAAATTTCATCAATATTGATTAACCGGAGGGGGGACTTTACCTAATAAATTTTGTAACATTTTCACGTGTTTTTTTTATTTACTCTAAATCGGCTTTAACGATTTTGATCAAACTGGGTATTTGATGTATTTATATGCCCGAGATATGACTGTAAAAATTTCATCAAAATTGATTAACCGGAGGGGGGACTTTACTTAATAAATTTTCTAACATTCTCACGTGTTTTTTTGATTTTCTCAAAAACGGCTTTAACGATTTTGATTCAACTTAGTATTTCATCTACTTATATGCCCGAGATACATCTGTAAAAATTTCATCAAAATTGATCAACCGCAGGGGGCACTTTACTTAATAAATTTTGTATCATTTTTACGTGCTTTTTTACTTTCACTTACCTATATATGAAATATATAGTAAGTGGAAGTATTGCGATCGTGAAAAAATTCGACTTCCGGTTTTCAACGGAAATAAACGTTTTGGGGTCCCCTGAGTTGAAATGACCAAGTCCCGCGAAATGGTCTGTGTGTGTGTGTGTGCGTCAGTGTGTGTGTGTGTGTGTGTGAACAGACTAGCTCAAGAACTATAAACCGTGCGAACCTGAAATTGGGTATTTAGTGTAGGTATATGCCCGCGATGTGACAGCAAAAATTTCATCAAAATTTCTCAAAGGGAGGGGGTACTTTATTTAATAACTTTTTAGGGTTTTTTCGATTTTCTCAAAAACGGCTCTAACGATTTTGATTAAACTGAGTATTTCATCTATTTATATGCCCGAGATATGACTGTAAAAATTTCATCAAAATTGAATAACCGGCGGGCGGACTTTACTTAATAAATTTTGTAACATTTTCACGTGTTTTTTTTATTTACTCTAAATCGGCTTTAACGATTTTGATCAAACTGGGTATTTGATGTATTTATATGCCCGAGATATGACTGTAAAAATTTCATCAAAATTGATTAACCGGAGGGGGGACTTTACTTAATAAATTTTCTAACATTTTCACGAGTTTTTTTGATTTTCTCAAAAACGGCTCTAACGATTTTGATTAAACTTAGTAATGATCTACTTATATGCCCGAGATACGTCTGTAAAAATTTTATCAAAATTGATCAACCGCAGGGGGCACTTTACTTAATAAATTTTGTATCATTTTTACGTGCTTTTTTACTTTCACTTACCTATATATGAAATATATAGTAAGTGGAAGTATTGCGATCGTGAAAAAATTCGACTTCCGGTTTTCAACGGAAATACACGTTTTGGGGTCCCCTGAGTCGAAATGACCAAGTACCGCGAAATGGTCTGTGTGTGTCTGTGTGTGTGTGTGAACAGACTAGCTCAAGAACTATAAACCGTGCGAACCTGAAATTGGGTATTTAGTGTAGGTATATGCCCGCGATGTGACAGCAAAAATTTCATCAAAATTTCTCAAAGGGAGGGGGTACTTTATTTAATAACTTTTTAGGGTTTTTTCGATTTTCTCAAAAACGGCTCTAACGATTTTGATTAAACTGAGTATTTCATCTATTTATATGCCCGAGATATGACTGTAAAAATTTCATCAAAATTGAATAACCGGCGGGCGGACTTTACTTAATAAATTTTGTAACATTTTCACGTGTTTTTTTTATTTACTCTAAATCGGCTTTAACGATTTTGATCAAACTGGGTATTTGATGTATTTATATGCCCGAGATATGACTGTAAAAATTTCATCAAAATTGATTAACCGGAGGGGGGACTTTACTTAATAAATTTTCTAACATTTTCACGAGTTTTTTTGATTTTCTCAAAAACGGCTCTAACGATTTTGATTAAACTTAGTAATGATCTACTTATATGCCCGAGATACGTCTGTAAAAATTTTATCAAAATTGATCAACCGCAGGGGGCACTTTACTTAATAAATTTTGTATCATTTTTACGTGCTTTTTTACTTTCACTTACCTATATATGAAATATATAGTAAGTGGAAGTATTGCGATCGTGAAAAAATTCGACTTCCGGTTTTCAACGGAAATACACGTTTTGGGGTCCCCTGAGTCGAAATGACCAAGTACCGCGAAATGGTCTGTGTGTGTCTGTGTGTGTGTGTGAACAGACTAGCTCAAGAACTATAAACCGTGCGAACCTGAAATTGGGTATTTAGTGTAGGTATATGCCCGCGATGTGACAGCAAAAATTTCATCAAAATTTCTCAAAGGGAGGGGGTACTTTATTTAATAACTTTTTAGGGTTTTTTCGATTTTCTCAAAAACGGCTCTAACGATTTTGATTAAACTGAGTATTTCATCTATTTATATGCCCGAGATATGACTGTAAAAATTTCATCAAAATTGAATAACCGGCGGGCGGACTTTACTTAATAAATTTTGTAACATTTTCACGTGTTTTTTTTATTTACTCTAAATCGGCTTTAACGATTTTGATCAAACTGGGTATTTGATGTATTTATATGCCCGAGATATGACTGTAAAAATTTCATCAAAATTGATTAACCGGAGGGGGGACTTTACTTAATAAATTTTCTAACATTTTCACGAGTTTTTTTGATTTTCTCAAAAACGGCTCTAACGATTTTGATTAAACTTAGTAATGATCTACTTATATGCCCGAGATACGTCTGTAAAAATTTTATCAAAATTGATCAACCGCAGGGGGCACTTTACTTAATAAATTTTGTATCATTTTTACGTGCTTTTTTACTTTCACTTACCTATATATGAAATATATAGTAAGTGGAAGTATTGCGATCGTGAAAAAATTCGACTTCCGGTTTTCAACGGAAATACACGTTTTGGGGTCCCCTGAGTCGAAATGACCAAGTACCGCGAAATGGTCTGTGTGTGTCTGTGTGTGTGTGTGAACAGACTAGCTCAAGAACTATAAACCGTGCGAACCTGAAATTGGGTATTTAGTGTAGGTATATGCCCGCGATGTGACAGCAAAAATTTCATCAAAATTTCTCAAAGGGAGGGGGTACTTTATTTAATAACTTTTTAGGGTTTTTTCGATTTTCTCAAAAACGGCTCTAACGATTTTGATTAAACTGAGTATTTCATCTATTTATATGCCCGAGATATGACTGTAAAAATTTCATCAAAATTGAATAACCGGCGGGCGGACTTTACTTAATAAATTTTGTAACATTTTCACGTGTTTTTTTTATTTACTCTAAATCGGCTTTAACGATTTTGATCAAACTGGGTATTTGATGTATTTATATGCCCGAGATATGACTGTAAAAATTTCATCAAAATTGATTAACCGGAGGGGGGACTTTACTTAATAAATTTTCTAACATTTTCACGAGTTTTTTTGATTTTCTCAAAAACGGCTCTAACGATTTTGATTAAACTTAGTAATGATCTACTTATATGCCCGAGATACGTCTGTAAAAATTTTATCAAAATTGATCAACCGCAGGGGGCACTTTACTTAATAAATTTTGTATCATTTTTACGTGCTTTTTTACTTTCACTTACCTATATATGAAATATATAGTAAGTGGAAGTATTGCGATCGTGAAAAAATTCGACTTCCGGTTTTCAACGGAAATACACGTTTTGGGGTCCCCTGAGTCGAAATGACCAAGTACCGCGAAATGGTCTGTGTGTGTCTGTGTGTGTGTGTGAACAGACTAGCTCAAGAACTATAAACCGTGCGAACCTGAAATTGGGTATTTAGTGTAGGTATATGCCCGCGATGTGACAGCAAAAATTTCATCAAAATTTCTCAAAGGGAGGGGGTACTTTATTTAATAACTTTTTAGGGTTTTTTCGATTTTCTCAAAAACGGCTCTAACGATTTTGATTAAACTGAGTATTTCATCTATTTATATGCCCGAGATATGACTGTAAAAATTTCATCAAAATTGAATAACCGGCGGGCGGACTTTACTTAATAAATTTTGTAACATTTTCACGTGTTTTTTTTATTTACTCTAAATCGGCTTTAACGATTTTGATCAAACTGGGTATTTGATGTATTTATATGCCCGAGATATGACTGTAAAAATTTCATCAAAATTGATTAACCGGAGGGGGGACTTTACTTAATAAATTTTCTAACATTTTCACGAGTTTTTTTGATTTTCTCAAAAACGGCTCTAACGATTTTGATTAAACTTAGTAATGATCTACTTATATGCCCGAGATACGTCTGTAAAAATTTTATCAAAATTGATCAACCGCAGGGGGCACTTTACTTAATAAATTTTGTATCATTTTTACGTGCTTTTTTACTTTCACTTACCTATATATGAAATATATAGTAAGTGGAAGTATTGCGATCGTGAAAAAATTCGACTTCCGGTTTTCAACGGAAATACACGTTTTGGGGTCCCCTGAGTCGAAATGACCAAGTACCGCGAAATGGTCTGTGTGTGTCTGTGTGTGTGTGTGAACAGACTAGCTCAAGAACTATAAACCGTGCGAACCTGAAATTGGGTATTTAGTGTAGGTATATGCCCGCGATGTGACAGCAAAAATTTCATCAAAATTTCTCAAAGGGAGGGGGTACTTTATTTAATAACTTTTTAGGGTTTTTTCGATTTTCTCAAAAACGGCTCTAACGATTTTGATTAAACTGAGTATTTCATCTATTTATATGCCCGAGATATGACTGTAAAAATTTCATCAAAATTGAATAACCGGCGGGCGGACTTTACTTAATAAATTTTGTAACATTTTCACGTGTTTTTTTTATTTACTCTAAATCGGCTTTAACGATTTTGATCAAACTGGGTATTTGATGTATTTATATGCCCGAGATATGACTGTAAAAATTTCATCAAAATTGATTAACCGGAGGGGGGACTTTACTTAATAAATTTTCTAACATTTTCACGAGTTTTTTTGATTTTCTCAAAAACGGCTCTAACGATTTTGATTAAACTTAGTAATGATCTACTTATATGCCCGAGATACGTCTGTAAAAATTTTATCAAAATTGATCAACCGCAGGGGGCACTTTACTTAATAAATTTTGTATCATTTTTACGTGCTTTTTTACTTTCACTTACCTATATATGAAATATATAGTAAGTGGAAGTATTGCGATCGTGAAAAAATTCGACTTCCGGTTTTCAACGGAAATACACGTTTTGGGGTCCCCTGAGTCGAAATGACCAAGTACCGCGAAATGGTCTGTGTGTGTCTGTGTGTGTGTGTGAACAGACTAGCTCAAGAACTATAAACCGTGCGAACCTGAAATTGGGTATTTAGTGTAGGTATATGCCCGCGATGTGACAGCAAAAATTTCATCAAAATTTCTCAAAGGGAGGGGGTACTTTATTTAATAACTTTTTAGGGTTTTTTCGATTTTCTCAAAAACGGCTCTAACGATTTTGATTAAACTGAGTATTTCATCTATTTATATGCCCGAGATATGACTGTAAAAATTTCATCAAAATTGAATAACCGGCGGGCGGACTTTACTTAATAAATTTTGTAACATTTTCACGTGTTTTTTTTATTTACTCTAAATCGGCTTTAACGATTTTGATCAAACTGGGTATTTGATGTATTTATATGCCCGAGATATGACTGTAAAAATTTCATCAAAATTGATTAACCGGAGGGGGGACTTTACTTAATAAATTTTCTAACATTTTCACGAGTTTTTTTGATTTTCTCAAAAACGGCTCTAACGATTTTGATTAAACTTAGTAATGATCTACTTATATGCCCGAGATACGTCTGTAAAAATTTTATCAAAATTGATCAACCGCAGGGGGCACTTTACTTAATAAATTTTGTATCATTTTTACGTGCTTTTTTACTTTCACTTACCTATATATGAAATATATAGTAAGTGGAAGTATTGCGATCGTGAAAAAATTCGACTTCCGGTTTTCAACGGAAATACACGTTTTGGGGTCCCCTGAGTCGAAATGACCAAGTACCGCGAAATGGTCTGTGTGTGTCTGTGTGTGTGTGTGAACAGACTAGCTCAAGAACTATAAACCGTGCGAACCTGAAATTGGGTATTTAGTGTAGGTATATGCCCGCGATGTGACAGCAAAAATTTCATCAAAATTTCTCAAAGGGAGGGGGTACTTTATTTAATAACTTTTTAGGGTTTTTTCGATTTTCTCAAAAACGGCTCTAACGATTTTGATTAAACTGAGTATTTCATCTATTTATATGCCCGAGATATGACTGTAAAAATTTCATCAAAATTGAATAACCGGCGGGCGCACTTTACTTAATAAATTTTGTAACATTTTCACGTGTTTTTTTTATTTACTCTAAATCGGCTTTAACGATTTTGATCAAACTGGGTATTTGATGTATTTATATGCCCGAGATATGACTGTAAAAATTTCATCAAAATTGATTAACCGGAGGGGGGACTTTACTTAATAAATTTTCTAACATTTTCACGAGTTTTTTTGATTTTCTCAAAAACGGCTCTAACGATTTTGATTAAACTTAGTAATGATCTACTTATATGCCCGAGATACGTCTGTAAAAATTTTATCAAAATTGATCAACCGCAGGGGGCACTTTACTTAATAAATTTTGTATCATTTTTACGTGCTTTTTTACTTTCACTTACCTATATATGAAATATATAGTAAGTGGAAGTATTGCGATCGTGAAAAAATTCGACTTCCGGTTTTCAACGGAAATACACGTTTTGGGGTCCCCTGAGTCGAAATGACCAAGTACCGCGAAATGGTCTGTGTGTGTCTGTGTGTGTGTGTGAACAGACTAGCTCAAGAACTATAAACCGTGCGAACCTGAAATTGGGTATTTAGTGTAGGTATATGCCCGCGATGTGACAGCAAAAATTTCATCAAAATTTCTCAAAGGGAGGGGGTACTTTATTTAATAACTTTTTAGGGTTTTTTCGATTTTCTCAAAAACGGCTCTAACGATTTTGATTAAACTGAGTATTTCATCTATTTATATGCCCGAGATATGACTGTAAAAATTTCATCAAAATTGAATAACCGGCGGGCGGACTTTACTTAATAAATTTTGTAACATTTTCACGTGTTTTTTTTATTTACTCTAAATCGGCTTTAACGATTTTGATCAAACTGGGTATTTGATGTATTTATATGCCCGAGATATGACTGTAAAAATTTCATCAAAATTGATTAACCGGAGGGGGGACTTTACTTAATAAATTTTCTAACATTTTCACGAGTTTTTTTGATTTTCTCAAAAACGGCTCTAACGATTTTGATTAAACTTAGTAATGATCTACTTATATGCCCGAGATACGTCTGTAAAAATTTTATCAAAATTGATCAACCGCAGGGGGCACTTTACTTAATAAATTTTGTATCATTTTTACGTGCTTTTTTACTTTCACTTACCTATATATGAAATATATAGTAAGTGGAAGTATTGCGATCGTGAAAAAATTCGACTTCCGGTTTTCAACGGAAATACACGTTTTGGGGTCCCCTGAGTCGAAATGACCAAGTACCGCGAAATGGTCTGTGTGTGTCTGTGTGTGTGTGTGAACAGACTAGCTCAAGAACTATAAACCGTGCGAACCTGAAATTGGGTATTTAGTGTAGGTATATGCCCGCGATGTGACAGCAAAAATTTCATCAAAATTTCTCAAAGGGAGGGGGTACTTTATTTAATAACTTTTTAGGGTTTTTTCGATTTTCTCAAAAACGGCTCTAACGATTTTGATTAAACTGAGTATTTCATCTATTTATATGCCCGAGATATGACTGTAAAAATTTCATCAAAATTGAATAACCGGCGGGCGGACTTTACTTAATAAATTTTGTAACATTTTCACGTGTTTTTTTTATTTACTCTAAATCGGCCTTAACGATTTTGATCAAACTGGGTATTTGATGTATTTATATGCCCGAGATATGACTGTAAAAATTTCATCAAAATTGATTAACCGGAGGGGGGACTTTACTTAATAAATTTTCTAACATTTTCACGAGTTTTTTTGATTTTCTCAAAAACGGCTCTAACGATTTTGATTAAACTTAGTAATGATCTACTTATATGCCCGAGATACGTCTGTAAAAATTTTATCAAAATTGATCAACCGCAGGGGGCACTTTACTTAATAAATTTTGTATCATTTTTACGTGCTTTTTTACTTTCACTTACCTATATATGAAATATATAGTAAGTGGAAGTATTGCGATCGTGAAAAAATTCGACTTCCGGTTTTCAACGGAAATACACGTTTTGGGGTCCCCTGAGTCGAAATGACCAAGTACCGCGAAATGGTCTGTGTGTGTCTGTGTGTGTGTGTGAACAGACTAGCTCAAGAACTATAAACCGTGCGAACCTGAAATTGGGTATTTAGTGTAGGTATATGCCCGCGATGTGACAGCAAAAATTTCATCAAAATTTCTCAAAGGGAGGGGGTACTTTATTTAATAACTTTTTAGGGTTTTTTCGATTTTCTCAAAAACGGCTCTAACGATTTTGATTAAACTGAGTATTTCATCTATTTATATGCCCGAGATATGACTGTAAAAATTTCATCAAAATTGAATAACCAGCGGGCGGACTTTACTTAATAAATTTTGTAACATTTTCACGTGTTTTTTTTATTTACTCTAAATCGGCCTTAACGATTTTGATCAAACTGGGTATTTGATGTATTTATATGCCCGAGATATGACTGTAAAAATTTCATCAAAATTGATTAACCGGAGGGGGGACTTTACTTAATAAATTTTCTAACATTTTCACGAGTTTTTTTGATTTTCTCAAAAACGGCTCTAACGATTTTGATTAAACTTAGTAATGATCTACTTATATGCCCGAGATACGTCTGTAAAAATTTTATCAAAATTGATCAACCGCAGGGGGCACTTTACTTAATAAATTTTGTATCATTTTTACGTGCTTTTTTACTTTCACTTACCTATATATGAAATATATAGTAAGTGGAAGTATTGCGATCGTGAAAAAATTCGACTTCCGGTTTTCAACGGAAATACACGTTTTGGGGTCCCCTGAGTCGAAATGACCAAGTACCGCGAAATGGTCTGTGTGTGTCTGTGTGTGTGTGTGAACAGACTAGCTCAAGAACTATAAACCGTGCGAACCTGAAATTGGGTATTTAGTGTAGGTATATGCCCGCGATGTGACAGCAAAAATTTCATCAAAATTTCTCAAAGGGAGGGGGTACTTTATTTAATAACTTTTTAGGGTTTTTTCAATTTTCTCAAAAACGGCTCTAACGATTTTGATTAAACTGAGTATTTCATCTATTTATATGCCCGAGATATGACTGTAAAAATTTCATCAAAATTGAATAACCGGCGGGCGGACTTTACTTAATAAATTTTGTAACATTTTCACGTGTTTTTTTTATTTTCTCTAAATCGGCCTTAACGATTTTGATCAAACTGGGTATTTGATGTATTTATATGCCCGAGATATGACTGTAAAAATTTCATCAAAATTGATTAACCGGAGGGGGGACTTTACTTAATAAATTTTCTAACATTTTCACGAGTTTTTTTGATTTTCTCAAAAACGGCTCTAACGATTTTGATTAAACTTAGTAATGATCTACTTATATGCCCGAGATACGTCTGTAAAAATTTTATCAAAATTGATCAACCGCAGGGGGCACTTTACTTAATAAATTTTGTATCATTTTTACGTGCTTTTTTACTTTCACTTACCTATATATGAAATATATAGTAAGTGGAAGTATTGCGATCGTGAAAAAATTCGACTTCCGGTTTTCAACGGAAATACACGTTTTGGGGTCCCCTGAGTCGAAATGACCAAGTACCGCGAAATGGTCTGTGTGTGTCTGTGTGTGTGTGTGAACAGACTAGCTCAAGAACTATAAACCGTGCGAACCTGAAATTGGGTATTTAGTGTAGGTATATGCCCGCGATGTGACAGCAAAAATTTCATCAAAATTTCTCAAAGGGAGGGGGTACTTTATTTAATAACTTTTTAGGGTTTTTTCGATTTTCTCAAAAACGGCTCTAACGATTTTGATTAAACTGAGTATTTCATCTATTTATATGCCCGAGATATGACTGTAAAAATTTCATCAAAATTGAATAACCGGCGGGCGGACTTTACTTAATAAATTTTGTAACATTTTCACGTGTTTTTTTTATTTACTCTAAATCGGCCTTAACGATTTTGATCAAACTGGGTATTTGATGTATTTATATGCCCGAGATATGACTGTAAAAATTTCATCAAAATTGATTAACCGGAGGGGGGACTTTACTTAATAAATTTTCTAACATTTTCACGAGTTTTTTTGATTTTCTCAAAAACGGCTCTAACGATTTTGATTAAACTTAGTAATGATCTACTTATATGCCCGAGATACGTCTGTAAAAATTTTATCAAAATTGATCAACCGCAGGGGGCACTTTACTTAATAAATTTTGTATCATTTTTACGTGCTTTTTTACTTTCACTTACCTATATATGAAATATATAGTAAGTGGAAGTATTGCGATCGTGAAAAAATTCGACTTCCGGTTTTCAACGGAAATACACGTTTTGGGGTCCCCTGAGTCGAAATGACCAAGTACCGCGAAATGGTCTGTGTGTGTCTGTGTGTGTGTGTGAACAGACTAGCTCAAGAACTATAAACCGTGCGAACCTGAAATTGGGTATTTAGTGTAGGTATATGCCCGCGATGTGACAGCAAAAATTTCATCAAAATTTCTCAAAGGGAGGGGGTACTTTATTTAATAACTTTTTAGGGTTTTTTCGATTTTCTCAAAAACGGCTCTAACGATTTTGATTAAACTGAGTATTTCATCTATTTATATGCCCGAGATATGACTGTAAAAATTTCATCAAAATTGAATAACCAGCGGGCGGACTTTACTTAATAAATTTTGTAACATTTTCACGTGTTTTTTTTATTTACTCTAAATCGGCCTTAACGATTTTGATCAAACTGGGTATTTGATGTATTTATATGCCCGAGATATGACTGTAAAAATTTCATCAAAATTGATTAACCGGAGGGGGGACTTTACTTAATAAATTTTCTAACATTTTCACGAGTTTTTTTGATTTTCTCAAAAACGGCTCTAACGATTTTGATTAAACTTAGTAATGATCTACTTATATGCCCGAGATACGTCTGTAAAAATTTTATCAAAATTGATCAACCGCAGGGGGCACTTTACTTAATAAATTTTGTATCATTTTTACGTGCTTTTTTACTTTCACTTACCTATATATGAAATATATAGTAAGTGGAAGTATTGCGATCGTGAAAAAATTCGACTTCCGGTTTTCAACGGAAATACACGTTTTGGGGTCCCCTGAGTCGAAATGACCAAGTACCGCGAAATGGTCTGTGTGTGTCTGTGTGTGTGTGTGAACAGACTAGCTCAAGAACTATAAACCGTGCGAACCTGAAATTGGGTATTTAGTGTAGGTATATGCCCGCGATGTGACAGCAAAAATTTCATCAAAATTTCTCAAAGGGAGGGGGTACTTTATTTAATAACTTTTTAGGGTTTTTTCGATTTTCTCAAAAACGGCTCTAACGATTTTGATTAAACTGAGTATTTCATCTATTTATATGCCCGAGATATGACTGTAAAAATTTCATCAAAATTGATTAACCGGAGGGGGGACTTTACTTAATAAATTTTGTATCATTTTCATGTGTTTTTTTGATTTTCTCAAAAACGGCTCTAACGATTTGATTAAACTTAGTATTTGATCTACTTATATGCCCGAGATATGTCTGTAAAAATTTCATCAAAATTGATCAACCGCAGGGGGCACTTTACTTAATAAATTTTGTATCATTTTTACGTGCTTTTTTTATTTACTCAAAAACGGCTTTCACGATTGTGACCAAACTGGGTATTTGATGTATGTATATGCCAAATATGTGATAGCCAACATTTCCTCAAAATTGATCAACCGAAGGGGGGACTTTACTTAATAAATTTTGTATCATTTTCACGGGGTTTTTTATTTACTCAAAAACGGCTTTAACGATTAATAAAAATAAGATATGAATGTAGAAAAATGTGTGATTTTGGGAAATGATATCTAACAAAACACGTCAATTTCTTATCTAAGTAAGTTGGTAAGTGAAAGTTGTGTGTTGCGCGCACGCACCAGATTTTTTTAATAGGTACTACTTTATTTTAATAGATAAAATAAAATCGAAAGAGGAAATTTAATGGCAGAGATTACGTGACCTGTACGCAGCAAATAAAAAAGCACTGAAATCGTCTGTTAATGTTCTGGGACAGATAAAAACTAGATTAAAAAAAAAAAAAAACCTTTGAACTGCCAGTAAACTTTGAGGAGATAGGATTTGTTTCAGTGGTATATTTCAATTGTAATTGAATTCCGTAATTAGTAAAATTAGTTCAAAATAGTTATTGGGCATCGAAATCTATTGTAGAGAGCACTGTTTTTTTTTCATTTATATATATATATAGAAAATAATGAATGGTTATAGTTACATTTTGGTCTTTTTCCCAAATGAAAATTTAATTGGGTAAACTTCAATGTTATATAGTTTTTGTTTTCAAACTGAATGATGGATAATTTACGAAGTTGGAACAAATTGCTTGGAAAATTCAATCCCATTACTTCCTAAAATATATTACTCCTCAAGAGCAAAGATACCAAACGGAAAGGCGATTAATTCCAAAATGATGACTAACTGCATATTGATCTTGACGGGACAAAGATTACACAGATTGGATTCCATCTTGCGGAGAAATGTTTTCGTTGAGTAAGATTAAATGGGCGCGGAGAGGGGCTACTCAACAAGAGGAGTCGATCAATCAAAGCACTCCTTCGAGATAGGGTTCGCTTATCCGTCCGAATACGCCCAGATTAGTAGATCTCGGAGTACCAGAGCATTACCATCACTTATTTTCATCTTTAGCTGGTGTCATAAACATACGCAGGTTGTTCCACACAAACAAATCGAAAAGTTAACGAAAAAAAAAGAACAAACATTCCCACGTAAACTTATAATAGAAAATTACCAATCAAGAAGCTGGAAGAAAAACTTGCTCCCACCAGTGAGATTTGTGGTGAGATGAACAGAGAAAAAAGGGAGATATAAGAAATGCCCCCCCCCCCTTCCTAAAAAAGAAGTTCCGGGGGAATCGTCCAACTTAACAACAATAGGTGATTGATTCTGAAAGTTTTTATTTATATTATTTATTAGCCTAATTTTTAATTTATTCATTAGATATTAGTTGTTTCTAATGCAGTCTCTTTATGTATGACAATTTATAGGGCTTTTATATATATACTTTTAGATTTTAAAAGTATAAAGATAAAAAAGGTTGCAATGTTATGTCATATGAGAGCGAAAAGTTTATATCTAAGAAAAACATTTGATATATAAAATAACAATATGAAAAGGTTTTTTATTAAATATATGTAATTATTTATTACAAATTACCAATTTATCGATGGGTGTACTATGTTTTATAGCAACTCTGTGAATTTGGAAAGCTTTGCTTGTTGCTAAAGTATTTCTTAATAATAAAAAATGCTTATATACGTTTTGTCCTAAACGTGCTGATATGTATTATTTTTTTTTCATTCTATTATTTCTATTTTTAATTAATGTATACAAAATGAATAATAATCAAAATCATTCGTAAACATCTCATAGATAGTTTAATTTTTTTAATTAGGTGTTTTTGATCTTTAAACTTCAAATTTGGACACTTCAGATATGTGAAATTTGAAAAAAATCCACTAAATTAACCTCCTACAATTTACGATAGGTTAAATGATAATCAGGATTTTAAGTTTGAATTTTTTTTTTTTTCTCGAAAGCCAACATTTCTATCCAACTTAAGGATCTTCATCAGGGCTTCTGAGTCTAGGTAAGATATAAACACTTAGAATACCTGGACTCAGAAGCCCTGATGAAGATCCACAAGTTGGATCGAAACATTGGCTTTCGAAAATAAAATTTTTTTCAAACTGAAAATTCTGATTATCATTTAACATATCGAAAGAATAACAGTTGACTATCTCTCACCTCTCCTACAATTTTATTTATATCCTTCATTATCAGAACTAATGAAAATATTTTGATGAAATTAATAACAAACGGTGAATGTTTCAGCTTTCTTTCTTATTAATCAAACTGATTAACGACTAAAATTGAAAACAATGTTATATATTTTACAATAGTGATATATCAATAATATTTCCTTTTCCTATTTCTTCGCTGAATTATATATATGTACATTAGGTTTCCCGTCAATGTGATAAAGAAAGAAACTTCAATGCAGTTGGTTATTACCAGAGCCCGGATTTTTATGCAGTAAAAAGCGTCAAAATATGACATATAATATGCAGTAAAAAACGATAAAATACGCAGCATAAAAACTAAAAATATGCTATTAAACAGCTGTAATATTCAAAGATACTGATGTGCATGAAATATTTCATAGGAAATGGAGTGGAGGAGACTATTTAGAAATGAAACCAAAATTATTTTAATTGTCTTTTTAATCTTAATCAAACATAAGTATTTCCGATAGTAAAATTAAACTCATTTAAAACTAAAATGTAAAAATAATTCAGACTAAGTAGTTAAGAAGAAGGATACCCGAATAACATGAATAAAGAGAACTAAATTAACAATCAATTAAAAAATATATAATAGAAGTTAAATAATCAATACAATTAATCATTAAATGTCTATCTAAATTTGCGTATTCTTATACCAAATTACTAAATGCATTTTTAATGATGGGCATTCTACTCTCCATTTCTAAATGTACTCTTTATTGAAAAATTAAGGGGAAAAAATCTGGTGCGTGCGCGCAACACACAACTTTCACTTACCAACTTACTTAGATAAGAAATTGACGTGTTTTGTTAAATATCATTTCCCAAAGTCACACATTTTTCTACATTCATATCTTATTTTTATTAATCGTTAAAGCCGTTTTTGAGTAAATAAAAAACCCCGTGAAAATGATACAAAATTTATCAAGTAAAGTCCCCCCTTCGGTTGATCAATTTTGATGAAATGTTGGCTATCACATATTTGGCATATACATACATCAAATACCCATTTTGGTCACAATCGTGAAAGCCGTTTTTGAGTAAATAAAAAAAGCACGTAAAAATGATACAAAATTTATTAAGTAAAGTGCCCCCTGCGGTTGATCAATTTTGATGAAATTTTTACAGACATATCTCGGGCATATAAATAGATCAAATACTAAGTTTAATCAAAATCGTTAGAGCCGTTTTTGAGAAAATCAAAAAAACACGTGAAAATGTTACAAAATTTATTAAGTAAAGTCCCCCCTCCGGTTAATCAATTTTGATGAAATTTTTACAGTCATATCTCGGGCATATAAATAGATGAAATACTCAGTTTAATCAAAATCGTTAGAGCCGTTTTTGAGAAAATCGAAAAAAACCTAAAAAGTTATTAAGTAAAGTATCCCCTCCCTTTAAGTAATTTTGATGAACTTTATGCTGTCACATCGCGGGCATATACCTACACTAAATACCCAATTTCAGGATCGCACGGTTTATAGTTTTTGAGCTAGTCTGTTCACACACACACACACACACACACAGCCACACACACACACAGACCATTTCGCGGGACTTGGTCATTTCGACTCAGGGGACCCCAAAACGCGTATTTCCGTTGAAAACCGGAAGTCGAATTTTTTCACGATCGCAATACTTCCACTTACTATATATTTCATATATAGGTAAGTGAAAGTAAAAAGCAGACGGTTGAGCGTGAACAAGGTCAAATCACCTCCTTGTACGACCGCTGACCTAGAAACCGTATATGTATATTTTTATTCTTAATAAATAAAATACAGTAACCGTATATGTATATTTTTACTTTCACTTACCTATATATGAAATATATAGTAAGTGGAAGTATTGCGATCGTGAAAAATTTCGACTTCCGGTTTTCAAGGGAAATACACGTTTTGGGACCCCCTGAGTCGAAATAACCAAGTCCCGCGAAATGGTCTGTGTGTGTGTGTGTGTGTGTGTGTGTGTGTGTGTGTGTGTGTGTGTGTGTGTGTGTGTGTGTGTGTGTGTGTGTGTGTGTGTGTGTGTGTGTGTGTGTGTGTGTGTGTGTGTGTGTGTGTGTGTGTGTGTGTGTGTGTGTGTGTGTGTGTGTGTGTGTGAACAGACTAGCTCAAAAACTATAAACCGTGGGAACCTGAAATTGGGTATTTAGTGTAGGTATATGCCCGCGATGTGACAGCAAAAATTTCATCAAAATTGCTCAAAGGGAGGGGGTACTTTATTTAATAACTTTTTACGTTTTTTTCGATTTTCTCAAAAACGGCTCTAACGATTTTGATTAAACTGAGTATTTGATCTATTTATATGCCCGAGATATGACTGTAAAAATTTCATCAAAATTGATTAACCGGAGGGGGGACTTTACATAATAAATTTTGTTTCATTTTCACGTGTTTTTTTTTATTTACTCAAAAACGGCTTCAACGATTTTGATCAAACTGGGTATATGATGTATGTATAGGCCCGAGATACGACTGTAAAAATTTCATCTAAATTGATCAACCGGAGGGGTGACTTTACTTAATAAATTTTGTATCATTTTCACGTGTTTTTTATATTTACTCAAAAGCGGTTTTAACGATTTTGATCAAACTGGGTATTTCATGTATGTATATGCCAAAGATGTGATTGCCAACATTTCATCAAAATTGATCAGCCGGAGGGGGGACTTCATTTCATGACTTTTTTTTTCCAATTTTTACCTTTTTTTCGATTATCTCAAAAACGGCTTTAACGATTTTTATCAAATTCGTCATGTTTAATGAAAATTGGGTTTTCTTTAATATCAGGTAAGCTTTATCATTATTAATATGTTCTGAGGGGGCTTTTTTTTTGGGGGGGGGTCTTTTTTGTTTGTTTCTTTCTTTCTTATAAAGTACTATTGTTTTTGTTTGCATGGAGAAATTAACTGTCTCTCACTACGCCTAAAAATAAGAAATGGCTAAAAATGAGATATGATAAAAATAAAGAAAACATAAAGAGGAGAAAAAAAGAAAAATATTCAGTCAACTTATAGCACCTATAGATATAATAATAATAGATAGATACACCTATAATAGATAGATTACCTATTAATTATAGACCATTGTTCATAATTAAAGCCGTTCTGTTCATTTGAGAAGTGGCAATTAACAAAACGCATTAATTTTTAATCTAAGTAAGTTGGTAAGTGAAAGTTGTGTGTTGCGAGCACGCACCAGATTACATCAAATATATCTAAATTTGCGTATTCTTATACCAAATTACTAAATGCATTTTTAATGTTGGGCATTCTACTCTCCATTTCTAAATGTACTCTTTATTGAAAAATTAAGGGGAAAAAAGCAGACGGTTGAGCGTGAACAAGGTCAAATCACCTCCTTGTACGACCGCTGACCTAGAAACCGTATATGTATATTTTTATTCTTAATAAATAAAATACAGTAACCGTATATGTATATTTTTATTTACTAAGAATAAAAATATACAGTATATGTATATTTTTATTTACTAAGAAGGGAGGTGGAAAGTCGGGAATCTCATTAATCATTAATTCGGAGAAGAAGAAGACTTATTTACGGCGAATAACCCCGATCGAAATTGGGAATCTTAGATCCCACTTGGATATTACTTTTATATTTCTTAATGTATTGTTTACTTTATCAGACATATGGTCAAAATGACCCAGGTGGTCGGAAAGTCCGAAAATTTTACTTAAATAAATTACTTTACTAGATCATCAAATATGAAAAAACTTGACCAATTACATCTGCGTACTTTAATTCGTATTCATATCTGGACACAAACAAAATATGCAATTGCATAAAAATCCGGGCTCTGGTTATTACTCACTTACAAGCTGCCGAAACGACAAATGGAACTATTTTTGTCTATCTGTTGAGAAAGCAATTGATGTTAAGGAATATTTCATAAGTTGAATTCAAAGAATGATTATTAGAGAATTCAACAGATATTTTTCTCTTCCTTTAGAAGAATATTGTAGTTCTTAACATAATTTCGAGATAATTGAATGAACTCATTGGATTAACCATTTAGTGGCACTAGGTATATAAGTTTTTTTTTTTTTTTTTATGAGCAATTCACTATACCGATTACAACTACTTAAACTTTAAAATTTATCCGGCTTATCAAAACAATTAATATTACAGCAGAGACAGATTATTCTGTGAAATGGAAGAGAGGCTTGGTTGGTAGAGTGGGGGCTAACCTAGCACTGACAATAGGCAGTAATTTAACTCCTTAATTGAGTTTTCGAGAGCGGGGAAATCGCTTCGTGGTTTAAAGAAAAGTAAGATGTCTTCACTTTAGCTAAATCATTTGCCAGGCATTAGACAGAAAAAAATTAAAAAAAAGAAAGTCTTGGGAAAACGCTAAATTTGATATTAGTTAAAAATAGGATTTATAATGCTCAACCAAAATAAAAATAAAATATTTCGACGTTTTGGTTTTTTTTCTCTCTCGTCCCATGATTCAGCGTAAAAAAAAGCAAGCATATTAAAAAAAAAATTAGTAGAAATCGTTATTAGGTAAACTAAGTGTAGTGAAAAACCCAGAACATGTTGAATGTTCAGATGTTCTTATTAAATATATTTCCCTTATATTTACTTTAAATTATCGCAAATAAATATAAATATCTCTTTCCGTTCCAATCCAATTCGTTTGCCTGGCAATTTTTTTTCTCTTAAAACCCTACACCTAACACCTTTTGTAAAAATAACGTTAGTTTAAATAATTTTTATTAAAATTATTTTTTTTTTTTTTTTTGCTTCATATTTATATTCGCACCTGTCGCAGCTAAGCGACAATCAGCAAATGTGATATAAACTGCTTTGATGTTGGTATTTTAGGCATGAGGGAATATAGTGCCCAGCAGCACATCATCTCGGACTTGTTTCAGGAGAGGAGGTCCCTCGTCCAACTCCTTTTCAGTCGCCTCATAAAAGGCATCTCAGTCGTGGCCATGTCATTAATAAGTCTATTGTTATGTATGTGTAATTTAATATGGAAGCCAGAATAGAGAGTCCTTATTTGTTCGTCGATAGTTGGTAGTTGTAAGTCGGTATGTAGTGTTTTGTTACTAACGTACAAAGGTGCGTTCGTTACTAGTCGTAAAATTTTGGATTGGAAGGTTTGTAGTTTTTGTAAGTGTGTCTTTTTTGCTGATCCATAAATTTGTGAGGCGTATGTCCAAATGGGTTTCAGTAAGTACGAGTATGTGTATGTGTTGAGTTTCTGTCTGATTTTCAATTTCGATGATTCGGAAAATAGTGAGTACAGTAGTTTCAGTCGTTTGTTTAAAGTCTGTCTTTTCATTTTGACATGAGTGCCCCAAGTCATCCTTCTGTCAAATATTAGTCTAAGGTACCGTACTTTGTCTGTTTGAGGAATTAAGTGGTCGCCGATATAAACAGGAGGGCATGTATCTCGTCGGAGTGTGACTGTTAGGTGTTGTTATTTGTAATGGTTTAATTTCATTTTCCAAGGTGAGTAATATCTTGTCAAATGTATTAAGTGGTTTTGTATGTTAAATGAAGCCAGTCTAGGGTCATGGAGTTTTGCTAAAATTGTTGTATCGTCTGCGTACGTTGCAGTTAATGTTTCGGGGTTTGTAGGAATGCCATGTGTGTAGATAATGTATAGTAAGGGAGCGAGTATTGACCCCTGTGGAACTCCTGCTAAGATTGGTCGGACTGAAGAAATCTCTGAGCCCTGTCGGACAGAGAAAAACCTGTTTGAGAGGTAGGATTGTAGCAAAAGGTAGTATGTATGAGGTAGAATGGTCTTAAGTTTGAAGAGAAGTCCCTGTTGCCAGACTTTGTCAAATGTTAAACTAATTAAATAATTCAGAATGTCAAACAAACAATAAAAACTGGAAAAATTAACAATGTTACAAAAAGTATCAACTTGTATGAACAAAGTAAAACTAAAGTAACCATATTATTCGATTTCCAGAGCAGGACTGTGACTCTAGTCCGCTTCTCCTTGTATTTAGTCCGGATCCGAACATTCCTCAAGGTTCTCGAATAGAGTAGAAGATTCTCGAACAATTGGAACAGGTACTAGAACAGTTTGTAACTGTTCCAACAAAAATACTAAAACTCTTTTTAATCATATAGTTTGTGTTTCACGTTTTTACTTTCACTTACCTATATATGAAATATATAGTAAGTGGAAGTATTGCGATCGTGAAAATTTTCGACTTCCGGTTTTCAACGGAAATACACGTTTTGGGACCCCCTGAGTCGAAATAACCAAGTCCCGCGAAATGGTCTGTGTGTGTGTGTGTGTGTGTGTCTGTGTGTGTGTGTGTGTGTGAACAGACTAGCTCAAAAACTATAAACCGTGGGAACCTGAAATTGGGTATTTAGTGTAGGTATATGCCCGCGATGTGACAGCAAAAATTTCATCAAAATTGCTCAAAGGGAGGGGGTACTTTATTTAATAACTTTTTACGTTTTTTTCGATTTTCTCAAAAACGGCTCTAACGATTTTGATTAAACTGAGTATTTGATCTATTTATATGCCCCAAATATGACTGTAAAAATTTCATCAAAATTGATCAACCGGAGGGGGGACTTTACTTAATAAATTTTGTATTATTTTCACGTGTTTTTTTTATTTACTCAAAAACGGTTTTAACGATTTTGATCAAACTTGGTATTTGATGTATTTATATGCCCGAGATATGACTTTAAAAATTTCATCAAAATTGATTAACCGGAGGGGGGACTTTACTTAATAAATTTTGTATCATTTTCACGTGTTTTTTTATTTACTCAAAAACGGTTTTAACGATTTTGATCAAACTTGGTATTTATGTATTTATATGCCCGAGATATGGCTGTAAAAATTTCACCAAAATTGATTTACGGGAGGGGGGACTTTACTTAATAAATTTTGTATTATTTTCACGTGTTTTTTTTATTTACTCAAAAACGGTTTTAACGATTTTGATCAAACTTGGTATTTGATGTATTTATATGCCCGAGATATGACTTTAAAAATTTCATCAAAATTGATTAACCGGAGGGGGGACTTTACTTAATAAATTTTGTATCATTTTCACGTGTTTTTTTATTTACTCAAAAACGGTTTTAACGATTTTGATCAAACTTGGTATTTATGTATTTATATGCCCGAGATATGGCTGTAAAAATTTCACCAAAATTGATTTACGGGAGGGGGGACTTTACTTAATAAATTTTGTATCATTTTCACGTGTTTTTTTTATTTACTCAAAAACGGTTTTAACGATTTTGATCAAACTTAGTATTTGATGTATTTATATGCCCGAGATATGACTGTAAAAATTTCATCAAAATTGATCTACGGGAGGGGGGACTTTACTTAATAAATTTTGTATCATTTTCACGGTTTTTTTTTTATTTACTCAAAAACGGCTTTAACGATTAACAAAAATAAGATATGAATGTAGAAAAATGTGTGACTTTTGGAAATGATAATTAGCAAAACACGTCAATTTCTAATCCAAGTAAGTTGGTAAGTGAAAGTTGTGTGTTGCGCGCACGCACCAGATTTTTTATTATAAGTATAGTTATAATTAGTGTATGTGATACAGTAATAAAAACAATAAATAAAAACAATCTAACTACTCAACTGAACCAAATAATTTGTGATTTAGAGGGAAGCATACGGTTCATACAGGCAATCTTTAAAATTATATGCTCAAAATAAATTACGAAAGATTATAAATCAGAGCTTCTATGTAATAGAAATGAGTGGGGAGTTGGAATTCTTCCTGTCCTGAGGTCGTATGAGCCTTTCGGATGACAGGATAACCAACCCCAATTTCAACACTTTGTAGAAAAACATTTTAAATAATATTTCTTTTTAGAAAATATGTACCTTTTTTTTTCTTTTTGTTTTATCATTTATGTTTTAAAATTCCTGTTATAACATTAAAAAATAAAAAGGTACTGATTATTCAAAAATAAATACTGTTTGAAGTGCATTTTTACAAAATGTTGAAATAGGAGTTAGTCATCCTGACAACTGAAAGGCTCATATGACGAATTTGGATAGGTTACATTATTTTTCAAGAAATGAAAACAATCTAAGTACCCAACTGAACCAAATAATTTATGATGTAGCGTTTTATTTTTTTATTTTATTAATAAAATTATTCGACATCTCAAATATAGACTCCATTTAAGTAAGACACATTTCAGAAGATCAAAGGATTTATGGAAATGTTTGTATATCACGGCTAAGCATTCCAGGGGCGGACCTTAAGTACCCTCTGGAGAAAAGCGATCTTCCAGCCGTGACCCCTCCAGCTCCTTGAAGCGAGACCAAAGGCAGCGCCCTTAGAAGGGACAAAGAGTCCTAAGGCGGTCAGACCTCGGCCCTCCAAACATTCATTAGCTTTAGGAAGAGGGGGGAGGAGGGGGATGTAATTTAGTTCCAAACTGAAAACTCAATTCCCGATCCACTCTCGTGAAATATGGAATTGCTAGCCCTCTCTGAAGGCTATACATAAACCATACAACTTCACTAACTCCGCCCAAGCGTGCCCTTTATTTACAATGAGAGGGGAGGGGGGTGGGCTGTTCCTACAAGACGTTAGCTCTTACAAATTTCTCTTACAAAAACCGGGATAAGAAAACATAATCCACTTTGGAAAAATAAAATAAATGTCAGAGAGGAAACGAACATATATACTTAGGTAATTAATTTTTACATAGGTTTTGTATTACCAATATACAAATTTAAATAGAAGATAAATTTTATTTTGGGACGAAACATGACATATAAGAATAATATATTGGTACGGTAAACCGGTCAGTTATTGACACCCTAAAGACATTTCTGTGGTGAAATTAAAAACAAAACTTTTTATGAAGGGATCAAATTGAAACTTCCTATAGCTCCTCTTTGTCTATCCTTATAAGAACTAAAGAGTTTTTTTGGTTCAAAAGTTCAATAGTTTTGCCATATGGCAATATTGATTGTAAAAAGTGCCAAAACTAGTTATTGACACCCTATGGATTTAATGGTGAAATCTTTCCTATGGTTAGTTTGCTAAACACTTACTTCATAGATTACTTAGAGGACCCTTCAAACATAAGATCCATGTATATCTTGAAATAAAATTAGGATTTGTTTACTTATTTCTTTAAGTTAAAGTTTGGGGTGTCAATTACTGTCTGGTTTACCCTATATAAAAAAATATGGTAAATTAAACCCGTCACTTATAATATCGTCGAATAAAAAATTGTGTACGTAAAAAATAACCATTACATTAATAAAATAACGAATATAGAAAACATATTAATAAAGTGATGGTTTTGCAAGAACTAGACTTCCCATCCGCAACGACAGAAAAAATAGAAGAGGCATGAATTGGGCGTTACACTAGAGTGTAGTCTGAATTTTTATTTTCAAATAATTTAATTCTTAATCACATAATTTTTGAAGAACAAAGAAACCAATCAATTCATTTACAATGTTATTTTTTTTAGAAAAACTAAATAGAGTTAAATCAGTTTAATACAATTAACAAAGTATCTATTTAGAAAAAAGCAATAGTATTCGTTGTAGAAAGATATTGTTGCTGTAACTTATAACATCAAAGCTATTCTTTGCTAAAAAATATATATAGCAGTCCATACATCTCACTTTTGTCTGTTCTCAGGCATACTAATGAGTATATACTTTAATTGGCTTTTAATTCAATGTATAGCATCAATTGTTTATTTTTCAATTTCCCTAATAAATAAGCATCAATTGTTTATTTTTCAATTTTCCCTAATAAATAAATAATCGATGTTCGACTCAACAATATTTTATTTCCATGGATGACATTTCGATAACGTCATTCAAAGTGACATTATTGCTTTTGACGCCAGAATAACTGTTTTACTTCCGATCCGGGTGATTTAAATGGAACAGGACATTATTTAGATTCCGTTGAGAGAGAATTGTGTTTCCTTGTAGCTCAATATGTATTCCCACTGGCCACTTCAATATATATTGCGTCCCCTTTGTCACAGGAGTAGTGGTATTCAAATAAAAATTAGAATTTTTTTTTTATTTCTGTTTCAAATATAGTCCATTATGATATATGTTCTTTTGACAAACCGTACCCAAAACCAGTTGTATACCTATACTTGAGATGCCGAGATGAAACTTCGTTTAAATAAAAACTTGAATATTTTTTATTCATATTTATTATTATTTTTATGAATTACGTCCACAAGAGTCACACACATAGTGATCTCTCTTCGTCTCCAGTAGGAGACTTCTAATGCAATGCTTTTGGAAAAAAAATGTTTGGAATACCTAAGAAATATTTTGTGTTTATTCATATTTAAGTTGCCCTACTTTTGCACAATATTTTGCTATTATTGTTTACTATAACTTCATTTCTTATACGAATGTATATATTATTATTAATATGATGAAAAAAAACATACTAATTTCTTATCCGCTGTTATGATCATGCTACATTTAGCTAACAAGTAGTGATCAGCAAGTGAAGTAAACTGGTTTATACTTTGTTTTCTCAAATTTCTTACAAGCTGTTGCCACTCTTTCGAAATTTTAAAGAAAAAAACATATTCTAAGAAATGATTGTGAGTCAAGATGGTAGAGGTATAATTCAAATAATCATTTTTTCCTCCAATCAAAAGTAAAGCAATGTGAGGATCGTGTATTTTTAAATTATAAAAAAAAGGGTCAGTCTCATGCGATAAATTTTATAATTTTTGAATTGTAAATTTATATTTTTATTTAATAAAAATAAATCATTAAAAATTTAAAAAGGGTTCATAATTTAAGAGAAAAAAATGTAACAATGCGAAAGCAATACTGAAGAGAGTATTTATAAATCTAATGACAAAAAACTAAAAAAAGAGTTGTAAATCAATATTGGTTCTTAATTTGAATAATCCTTACAGTCTTTAAAACTGAGAGAAATTATTTAATTGTTTTTCACAATTTATACAATATCTCATTAGTATATACGTTAAAGAGTGGTAACAAAGTAACGAATAAATATAATTCTTTTTCGGAATCGATTTCCCAGAACAGTTGTATCCCATAATTCATTTGTGAGTCTACAACGGTGTCAGTATATTATTTATTTATTTTTTATCCTTAAACAATTACAGCCACGACTGATACATATACTAACAAATCACCGTAATATACTAAATAAATACGTGTTGAAATTATCGTCTTTTGTGTTAAATATTTTAACGCTCCATAAGCCTAATTTATGCATGGGATAATGTTCGGAATATATATCACATACAGGGAATGGCTGCTTTATTTGTTCGAGTATTAAGGCTGATTAATTCTGCCGATACCTGCGGCGAATGTATAAATCCTCTGATAATATTATTTAACCTTCGGATCTCTCTCATCCTCCATTAGTATTAAAACGTATAATTTGTCAAAAAAGTAGAAGAACTAAAATAAAACCGTATTTCATACAACTTTATTATTGTATTGTTTTCCACTAATGTTTAAAGCAATGTTACCATCAGAGCATGTTAAACAATATCTTAAAAGATTTAACATTATACAAACAGACTTATGTGACGAAGACGGACAAATCTAAAATTTCCAAAACATACTTTATGACAGTAAATTATTTGATAAACAACGATACGTATTTATAAAGATTGTAATCTTTAAAAATGAAAATTGGTCCGAGACCGAACACAACTTACTATTAAAATTTAAGATAGACATAAAATTTATTAAAAGTATTGACTTTGGCTCACAAATTAACCAGCTACGGAAACGTAAGTAATTTCTTGTTGGCTTTTTTCATTTTTATTTATTTTCAATTTAGTTTTTTATATCTATTTTTTTTTTAATATATTAGAAATGTTCTTATCTATTATTATCATTCTGTTTAAAATATTGTGTTAAAACATAACATGTAATGATGTATATTGTAATGACATGTAGTATGCCATTAAGGCATGGAGCATGACATAATTCCAATAAACGCTCCTAACTTAGGGTTAGTACGAAGAAAAAAAAAGTATTATTAAAAGTACGATATTTCATATACATTTTTATTTTGAAGTTTCTATAAAATACAGGAATTCCTGTGTCAATCATGTAGGTAAATTAAATCTTTCGATATCAAGAAATGAATGTAATAAAATATTTTCATTATGAGCATTACTTAAGGGGTCAGAACTATTGGTGACGCAAAGTACAAAATTAAGAAGTGGGGCTAGATTTTCATTTAATTGAAACAAATTTATTAATTAAAATTAAATAAACTTTACTCAATAAAATTCTTTTTGTTTTAAATATTTGTAATCCATTTTTCTTTAATGAACATTTAAATTATTATTTGTCTTTTAAAATTATCTATACTTTCGGATAGAAGCTATAAAATAATAAAATTAGACCCAATAATGTGTAATTATATGGAACAGGGTTGAATACTATTTCTTATCTCTCCACATAATAAATAAAAAATTGAGAATAAGTATTCAAGTAAAAAAAGCAAATTAGACCACGGAGTAAGTTTAAATTGCCTAGTAACTGTGATCTTTTCCGGATTTGAAATCAATAATTAAAAAAAAAAATCCATTAAAAATTGTATCTAAAATTTTTAAAAATCATCAAAAATAATAATGTTTAGCAAGCCATAAGCAGAAATTTTCCAATTGGTGATCAGCTTAAACAATCGTTACTTGATCATTATTTATTAATAATAAAATATTTTACAATTAAAATAATAATTTTCGAATAATATTTTTTAAATCAGAAATGTATATATTTATAAATTCTTCATGATAAATGTTGAGTATGTAGTAGAAATTGAAGAATATTGTCAACTTCATTTTCGAAATTCTTACAAAAAATATATAAAAATAAAAACTGCTTTGTGGAGCTATAACCTTTTAATTTCATAATCATTTTTTCAATTTCTCAGGTATAATTATCCTAAATATTTTAAACAAACCAGGCCCAAATATTTTAAACAATACAACTGGAAAGGAACAGAAAAAGTAATGAATTTGAATGAAGGCTTAAATATGACATTAAAAGTTACCTTTTAAAGGGAGACTATTATTTCCTAATAATTAGTTTTTTATTCCAACTCCAACATTATTATTTACTTGATGCCGTATCACTCAGTGAGCGGTGATTATTTTTAATCAAATCAATAAACATCAAAGGTCGATTTAAATTTTTACTTAAATAAAATATATAATAACTATTATATATTTTTTAATTGAAAACAAATATAATCATTAATATATGATTTTTTAGAAAAATTAATTTTCGATTTCAAACCCTAAATGCAGGTTTAATTATATTTATTACACCTTTCTAAATGCCATTTGTGTAACGTTAAATAATAAAAAAAAAAAAAACATATTGTTTAAATTCCCTGACCTTTTGTTGGAACGAATTGTGGTTGGAGCGAACCGTCAGAGTGTGTTTGTGACTAGATCGTTCGAGCTTAATCCACGCAGGCCTGGAAAGTTCCTTTTACGCTTACAATAATTTTAAGTGTTACAATATTTACAATTGTCATTATTATTCTTAACACAACAGGTTATCAGAAGGGGACCAAATTAGTCTCAACAATAAAGTTTTTTATTTAAAAGACGTTTCGGCTCTTTTGAGCCATCTTCAGTTCAGCAAAACAGGTAGACAAAATCATTTGAAATCACACAGGGCAGATACAACTCTCAACCAATGTTCCCTAACCACAAGACCTTGTGTCTACCTGTTTTGCTGAACTGAAGATGGCTCAAAAGAGCCGAAACGTCTTTTAAATAAAAAACTTTATTGTTGAGACTAATTTGGTCCCCTTCTGATAACCTGTTGAAAAATACAGTCTCAAGAACTTAATATCTTATAAAAGATTCTTAACACATTTAAAAAGAGCAAAAAAATTTTCAAGACCAGGACTCCACCATCCCAACTCGAACCATATCAGATCGGTTTTAGTAGTCTATTGTTTGTTGTATATTCACCTTAAAATACTTTCACTGATAAACCACAAAGCTTTTTGAGCTTCAAATTAACGGCTGTGAAAGGTCCCCATTCTTAGAAATTCCTGTTAAAAATTCCTGAGAGGGGTGGATACGATGAATCTAGAGAGTTACTTAGGTAGCAGACTCTATCCCGGACTTGCGAGCTAACTTAGGTAAAGTCCCTCCTTCTTCGGCAGCAGCTGGGATCGTAAATCTCCTCCGGGTCATTGACTCCTGTCCACTCTGTCTTTTATAGGATACCTTCAGGCTCTGCGATCCATCTTCATAATGGCCATCCTGGGGACAACTAGTTCCTCCATTCCTTTAGATTCATCTCTTCTTTTACCCGATTTTAACAGAGGAAGGAACCTGGTATTTTACCATATAAAAGTTCTTTATCACTGTGCAGTTCTCATCTCTTATTTATTATGATGATGTTCAGAAATGCTTAACTGAAGTCGTAATATTTTTTTTTTCCTAACTTCTTTATAAAGTATATTAATTTTACGAAATTTTATTTTCTTATACATAAGTCAAATATTAATGAATTATAGGCACCAAGTCAGAGCAGAGAAAAGAGCCACTAATCTAGCGGATCTAATAAATTAACGATACTGTTTCAGTTCTAATCAGTGGAAAACAAATTGCAAAATGCTTTAATATTATAAGCATAAGGGTTTATTAATACCTCTCAGATGACCCATCCAGTAACTAAATTTTTTTTTTTTTTAAATAAATGTTGAATGTGTTTCAGTTTGAGAACCTCTGCTTTAATGTATAAAAGCAGAGGTTCTCAAACTGAAATGAGTAGCTCTTGGGGGAGGGGTGATCAGTTGAAATAAGTCAGTTAAATAAAAAAAATCTCTCTAATTGTCTTCTCATTTTTTTTTCAGTGCTATACTTAATTATTTAAGGTTGATAAAGGCCGTGAGTCACCAAACATATATATATTTATATTAAGGTATAATAGTTGACGTTTCGGCCTCAATGTGCCATTTTCAGAACCATTCTTTCATGCACCTTGTCAACAATTTATCCACCTAATAGAAGTTGTCTTATATTTTAAATTATATACATCAATTATATCCATCTGAATATCTGGCACGTCTGGCATCATCAACCTGCTAACGACGACTACTTCTATTAGAAGGATAAATTGTTGACCAGGTGTAAGAAAGAATGGTGTATAAAATGGCACATTGAGGCTGAAAGGTCAACCATTGTACCTTAATATAAGTTTATATGATATGTTTGGTGACTCGCGGCCTTTATCAAGCTTAAATAATATAAAAAATTCTCACAGAAAAATATTAAAAATGTTGAAATTTTATTTAAACTAAATTTATTTTGTAGCCTTTTTTAATTAACTATGAGGTTTAGAATGTTTTAAACGTAATCCTCATTTTTTTATTATATGCTCATACAAATTATTTTGAATTTGGGGGTACTTATCTTAATCTTATTTCATTTTAAAGTTTGGGAAACCTTGCACAAAATAATAATAAGCATCAAGGTATCCATTAATATAAAGCAGCTAAATAAAAAATTTAAAACAGTTTTTAAATATTGTGGTAACTGCCTGACAAAGTAGATTTATAGCATTTATCAATTGTCGTCATTATTATTATAATGATAAATATTATCAAATATTTATAACAAATATTATTTGTTGAATGAATTTCAATCAATCCTTGTTAAATCACCACTGTACCACAACAGGGCTTATGATTTTAGGGATGATCTGAATCATAGATATATAGGAAGGAGCATGCATAATCCAAGGGAAATTAATTATTCAATCATGTTATTACCGAAACAGAACAAATATAGCAGTGGTTGAGTTAGGATTTCAATAATTTGTCTATAAGCAAATCCATTAAACGTGTTTAACTTACACTTCGTTTTTAATAGCTGAAAGCAAGAATCAGATTTTCGAATTTGATGTTTGGAAAAAGTAAAGTATTTTTAGGCATTTGTTACGAGTAGTTTTTTTTTTTCATTTTGACATGTGAACCACAAGACATCCTTCTGTCGAACACTATTTCAAGATAACGTTAGATGTCTGAGGGATTAGGTTGCCACCAATATAACTAGTAAGAACTTATATCGTCGAAATTTGAAAGTTATTCCATGTGAGTACCATTTTTTTTTATTATTATTATTTCTTAAATGCAATAAGTATTTTTGTAAATCAAATAAGGCACATGTTTTGTAAGCCAAGATATACTGATAAAATTGCTGTATCGTTTGCGCATGTTGCACTCATAATATCAGAGTTAATGGTTATATCAATTTGATATATGTTGTACCATTCAGTAATATTGGTACTTGCAGAAAATATAAGTCAAAAATTAATTTTTTTTTTCAACCATAACTAAATTCGTAGCAGGAAAGAAAATACTAACGTATTAATTTGATCCGTTCAAAAGTAATAATTCAAAAACAATTTTATTTACATAATATTTTAAAATATTAAGCTTCCTTCAGACAATTTTTAATAAAGCAAGTACGTTATTATTTCTAATCAATAAATACCTTGAAATGATTTACATGACTCCATAAAACTGGAAACTGTATATATATATATATATATATATATATATATATATATATATATATATATATATATATATATATATATATATATATATTAGATTATATAGGGTTTTAGCAGAGAAATTATATTGAAGCTCTAATTTTGATCAGGAAAACCATTGAATAAATTTAGTGGTATTTTAGGGAGGCTATTAGACCAGCGGTCCTAAGCTCCTGAATTGACGATTATGTTGAGGGACCTGTAAATATAACATTATCAATTGTCATATTTATGGTAATTAGTAAATATCCAAATTATAATAAATGCCAGCTATGAGGAAGGATAACACTCAGGAAAACCTCTTTTCTGGATTGTTTTCATTACTCTGATTTTTTAAAGATTATTCAAAAATGTCCAACGCCTTTTTAATCTCCTATATATGGGCATGTCAGCTGTTCCCCCTTATTAGTCGGTTATATTAGGCCTATGTAAGTTAGTATGGAAAGGTTTGTTAAGGGCCTTTTTAGGTTGGAATGTTATAAGTTAGTATTTAGGTTTTTTCCCCCCCCCCCTTTGTATCATGTCGCTTTTTTAATATTTCGGAAGGTTTTGATTGAAAGGTTTGAAGGTTCTGTGTTTTAGTATTTTTGGCTGTACTTGTATTTGTGTGAAGAAATTGTATATATAGCTTTTAGTAAGGAAGAATATTCACTTAGTTTTTGTCTCATTCATAGTTTTGATGTCTGAGGAAAAAGTGAGTGATAGAGATGGAGTCGTGTATAAAGGGACTTACGCTTCATTTTAAAACTCTGAGGGATGTTAAAATTTTCTATATAAACTAGAGCAAGTTGCATTTTGTGAGCATTTTTGATTATTATATATAATCATTATATTTTAATTTAGATAAGATTAAGGGTTTTTCTATGGCTATTAAATTTTTTTCTAAAGTGATTTTATTGTTACATATCCGGCCCCAAACATATAATAAAATTTGAAGTGCTAGAAGAATTAGCTTTAGAACCCGCACCTGTGCCTTGCTATATTACAGGTCTTCCTTCAGATGGATGAGAAATACCCCGCCCCCCCCCCGTACGTGGCGGCTCGCCTGCTAGGCTCGCCAAATATTTGCCATTGACTATTGGTCGCTTGATTAGTTCCACGTTTACACAGCTCCTCACTATTTGTTTTATACTGATTACGTAGTCCTCACTAATGTTCCCGGTAGTCCTTAGTATTAGCTACATCTAAGTAGCCGACTAATTCGACCTTAATATTATTATACAATATTGCTAGTTTATATATTAGAGACGTTTTTTTATATTTTATTAATTAGATTTAAGAAACTAAACTAAGGACAAGATGAGGCGATGTTGGGTATATTCACCTCAAGCCTAAGAACCGTCTGTATCAGCGCACATATGTGGTAATTAGTAGGGAGATTAAAATAACAATAAAAAACTGAACAATTTTAAAAGAATTTCATAAAAAAAAAAAAATGTTTTTTTCTTCATAATTTAATTCGCACCTGTCGCAGCTAAGCGACAATCAGCAACTGTGATAAAAACTGCTTAGATGTTTGCATTTTAGGCATGAGGTAAGATAGTGCCCAGCAGCACATCATCCGGGACTTGTATCAGTAGAGGAGGTCTCTCATCCAACTCCTTTTCATTCGCATCATAAAAGGCATCTCAGTCCTGGCCATGTCATTGATATGTCTATTGTCATTTCCGTGTAATTTGATAAGGAAGCCAGAATAGAAAGTCCTTATTTGTTCATCGATAATTGGTAGTTGTAAGTTGGTATGCAGTGTTTTCCTACAACGGTGTCGGTGCAATGTTTCCTAAAAACACCGAAACATCAACTGCAACGTACACAGACGATTCAACAATTTTAAAAAAACACCATGACCCTAACTGGCTTCATTAAAGTTACAAAACCACTTAATACATTTGAAAAAATTTTACTCACTTTGGAAAGTGAAATTGAACCATGACAAATAACAACACCTAACGGTCACATTCCTACGAGATACATGCCCTCCTGTTTATATCTGCGACCACCATATTCCTCAAACAGACAAAGTACGGTACCTTGGACTAATATTTGACAGAAGGATGACTTGGGGCCCTCATGTCAAAATGGAAAGACAGACTTTAAACAAACGACTGAAAATACTGTACTCACTATTTTCCAAATCATCAAAATTGAAAATCAGCCAGAAACTCAATACATACACTTACTTACTGAAACCCATTTGGACATACCCCTCACAAATTTATGGATCAGCAAAAAACACTCACTTACAAAAACTACAAACCTTCCCATCCAAATCAAAATATTAATGTAAGAATTTCTTCAGAAATGAATATTACCAGTCCAACGAGAAATCCAAGGCCTCCAGGACTTAATTAAACAAATTAACAAGATTCAGTAAAGCGTTGATTATTTGGACATCAATGATCCAATTTATTTTTATATTTAAAATATTGTTTTCTTTAATTAGGCTATCGGTATTTGTGCATTTGTTCCCGAATTAGGAAACTCAAGCGAAAAACTTGAGGATTTTTTTTAGGCATTACAAAGAAATTAATTTTCATAACCAACACGTTTCATTTTCGCCACTTTAGAAGTTAACTTTTTATTTGTTATTTAAATGTTCCAAGTTATGCTGCACTAATATTTAATTATTTTTTTTATTCTTATGCTGTAAACAACGCTTGTAAAATAGATTATAAAATTGAGTTATTTTGATTTCCTAAACTTATTAGGCTATTAATACTTTCACAATTTTTTTTTCAGAATGTCTGTATAATGAGGTACAGAACTTTTGTTTATAAAGATCCATGTATTAATAAAGTAAGAAGGGATTCTGTGTTTGTTGGTGATTAGTTAATCCCGTCTAAATCTATAGATTATATCCTGTTTTATCTTTTTTTCTGGTTCCAATTTTAATTAATTATAATTTCGTTCATTATACGGATTGCAGTTGCCATTAATTAGCCCGGATAATCGTCCCTCTAATTTATGTAAATTGATGAAATGTAAATGAAAAATATTTTATATTGTAACTGAGGCCTTAGCATTCTTCTTTTAACTTTAGCAAACTTCGCCTTTAAAAAGATAATTAAGATAAGTAATTAAAATTAGTTTTATCCAGTTTCCGTAAGCTATTTTTTATAAATTATTTTCATTTTCTTAATCCTCTATGATAATAATCAAAGTAATTAAGCGTTAGTATTGAATAAAAACAATAAAGATAGTAAATTGAATATTATAAATTAATAAATTCTGTAAGGCGAAAAAAAAAAAATTAAACCTCAGTTCAGACCAAACTGCAGTAAGCAACTATCTCCTTATTTCCCTGAATTCTGAAGGATACTAAATATTATAAGAAGGGGAATCGTGGTTTGTTAAATCCTCTAGGAACGAAAAATATTAGAAAACAAGAAAAAAACCTTCAAGGCGGAATTAGGTGCAGTCATCCAAACTTTTGAAGTAGATAGTAAGTGGGATGAATCTTGAATAATTTAATGAAGTAGTTGTGAAACTTTTGTGCCGCGGCATCCTAGACGGGATTAAAAAAAAAAAAATTGTAGGTACCATGTAGGCCAGAAAAAAATAAAATAAACAAAGCGATGACATTTCAAGACATCCGAGTTTCGTACCTACCAATATTCCAAATTTTGCCCATATTTAATTATATTACAAACAACGGTGATTTTATTAATTAATTTGAAAAAAAAATAGCGTTGAAGAAATTAAGTAATAAAATTTAAATAAAGTTTAGAAATACTTGCTAATACAGTTATGAGCAATCGGTATTTTTATATCCATTTTTCTACACTCCAAATGCACCACCAACTAAGCCATTTTTGCAAACGCGAATAAAATAAAAAAAAATATATATAAGATACAAGCGCACAGACCCATAATCTCGGGAACATTAATAACCATTCTAAGAAGCTGGTTGGGTGAAAGGAAAACCCTTTACAGACACTGAAGTGACAGATGAAGCAGTTTCTTCCAATGTTTGGTGTCTGTTTTTTCTTTTTTTTAGGGAAATACGGACCATTTTTCTTATTCAACGTCTAAACTTCTTATACAGGATGACATGCTACTCGTGCGACAAACTTCACCAGTGGATTCTTCACCATAAAATGAATAAAAAAGTTCATATTGACCATGGTCCGATTCTCAACCATTTCGGAATAATTTCGCTTTTTATCGATTTTGAAAGATATCACGACCTGGCATCGGAAAACCGTGATATCTTTAAATCTGAAAATTCCTCCGAAAAGCTGATAGCACCGTTGAAATCTACATTAATTGTTCAATAATAAAATAGCCATTTCAATATTTTGGGCCATTTTTTGTGTTTTATTTCAGCCAGAACAATAAAATAAGTGAAAAATTTAAATCGGAAAGTGTTTAACGTAAACCAGAGTTTCTAATTTTAGTTTCAGAAAGCAGCAAGTTTGAGGGAAAATACCTCATTTAATAACGCTTCTAACGCACTCTTCATTTTTTAATTTGGTGTTTCTAAGACCAAGATATGGATGACAAATAGAGAAAAAATTATGGTTCAAGGATTGTTAATGTTTGAGAATTTTCATTTTAAATCTGAAAAAAACCATTACAACTCACCAATATTTTTAAAATAAATTTATTTTTAATCATTTTATTTATGTTCAAATTGGAAGCCGTTCTCTGCAATACACAACGTGCCTGTTTTCTCATACTCCCAACTGTCTGAGATATGTCCCAACTCACTTTTGGTGTGATCTACTCATCTAATAACGCTTCTAACACACTCTTCATTTTTTAATTTTGTGTTTCTAAGACCACGATATCGATGACAAAAAGAGAAAAACTGTATTCCCTAAGGCGTTTTTCAATCAGTGTTTGGGCGGAAGTTATTGGAGATGTACTCATCGGTCCCTACTTAGATTTTCCGGCGAGATTAACTGGCCCAAATTATTTAAATTTTATCGAAAACACGCGGCTTACCTTGCTGGAGGACCTTCTTTTACAATTGAAGAGAAACATAATTTTTCAGCACGATGGTGCGTCTCATAACTCCTCTAGAATAGTTCAGGCGTATTTGATAGAACATTCGAAACGTCGATTGGCCTTGATGAGACAGTTCTATGGCCACCAAGATCTCTTCATCTCAACCCCATGGAATATTTCGTCTGTGGATATCTCAAGGTACTGGTCTATCGCACTGAAGTGACAAACATAAACAATTTGAGAGCAAGGATCTTCGCCGCTGCTGAAAAACTTCGACATTTTCTCACTTCATGTGTGACAGTTGGGAGTATGAGAAAACGGGCACGTTGTGTATTGCAGAGAACGGCTTCCAATTTGAACATAAATAAAATGATTACAAATAAATTTATTTTAAAGATATTGGAGAGTTGTATTAGTTTTTTTCAAATTTAGAATGTAAATTCTCAAACATTAACAATCCTTGAACCATAATTTTTTCTCTTTTTGTCATCCATATCTTGGCCTTAGAAACACCGAATTAAAGAATGAAGAGTGCGTTAGAAGCGTTATTAAATGAGGAATTTTCCCTCAAATTTGCTACCTTCTGAAACTAAAATTAGATACTCTGGATTATGTTAAACACTTTCCGATTTATACAAATTTTCACTTATTTTGTTGTTCTGGCTGAAATAATACACGAAAAATTGGCCCAAAAATTTTGAACAATTAATGTAAATTCCAACGGTGCTATCAGCTTTTCGGAGAAATTTTCAGATTTAAAGATATCGCGGTTTTCCGATGCCAGGTCGTGATATCTTTTAAAATCGATAAAAAGTGAAATTATTCCGAAATGGTTGAGAATCGGACCATGATCAATATGAACTTTTTTATTCATTTTATGGTGGAGAATCTACTGGTGAAATTTGTCGCACGAGTAGCATGTCACCCTATATATGCCATTTGTTTCATATGTCTCGCTATATATGCACAAATTTGACTTTTTCATTTCTCCTTTGTTAAATAAAATAATAAATAAATAAACAGGCAAAGTACTCACCCATGGGGCTCTCTTCGTTCCAAAACGACTCATCCAGAGTATAGTCAGCTTCTGAAAAAAAATAATTGAGTAAAAATTATTTGACATTATCAAACAACAACTTGCTAAGATTCTAGGCCTCTCATTTTTAACATTATTTGTATACTAGCTTCCGCTAAGTCAAGTTCTAATAATGATTGAACAATCCATACATTCTATATATCTAAGTATTAGTAACAGACCAAATGCAGCAGGCCTTCAAGCAGATTTTTGGGGCTTAATGTGTGGCTGAAATAAAATAATAAAATAAAGAAAGCTTCAAAAAAATTGAAGCAGTGTTTGTTTTTATTGATATTTAAAATTGCTGCAGAAAGAATGAAACTGGTGTAAAAATAAAGTATTCGTCCTATATTTGTTTTTTTCGGCTAATACAATTCTTTGTACGAAAAATGAAGAATTTGTGCGTGCCATATTTTTTTTTAATATGCTTTCCAATTTTTTTTTAACCAATTCATAAACAGTTAATTAAATTTAATAAATTTGACTAACTATTTTTTTAGTTAAAATTAATTTAATTTAATTAAAATTAATTTAATTTAATTAAATTTAATTTAATTAAATTTAATTTAATTTAATTAAAATTAATTTAATTTAATTAAAATTAAAGTCTCTAACTAATTTTTACCTGTACTCCATATATGATAAAATGAATTTATCATAGAGAGATCATTTCAATGTGGGGTGAGGAGTCAACTGCGGTGTAGTGGTTAACGTAGCTAATTATTAAGCCCCAGGTCAGGGGTTCATAGCACGGCGGATGTCCCTAGGATTTATGAAAGGGAATAAAAAATCCTTAGCTCTTCCGTCCTTCGGAAGGTACGTAAAAAGGAGGTCCCGATCCTGCATAATGTCTGATACTTGTTATAGATCCCTTTCCTCCTTATATTTGCATAGGCGAAATTCACGACTCCCACAGTAGCAACGACAGATTTGCCATTGTAGCATAGAGGGACAATAGGGGTTGAAGTTGGATACAAGTATCGAAGTTTGTTGAGGAACGTCTATGAAATTTAGGTTTATTCGAAAATTTGACCTAATTTTGTAGTTCAGTAACGTATCCTAGTTTTGGGTATATCTTTGAGGGTTCGAAAAAGTTTCAAAGACAAGTAGGTATATCAAATATAAGCGGATTAAAAATTAAATAGATCTATTTAAACAATAGCCGTTTGAAAATAAACATTGCTTAATTAATATATTTAACATGGTATAAAGTAAAACAATATCAATATATACGAATCAATAGAGAAGAACACTAAAATAAATGCTTAGATAAAAAAAACAAAAAAAACATTATACAGTTGGTAGATGCAAGAAAGAAAAAGGTTAATACTTTAAGATATTTTTATAAATAATACACATTATCAAATACAACTTTATACTTACATCTTTGTTATATTTATATTTTCTATATTTCTATATAAAATACAATTGAAATCTAATTGTTAACCGTAGAACCTTTAAGGCTATTTCGTAGCAAACCTTGTGGTTATCTATCGGACTAATCTTCCTTTCACTATCTGCCCCTGACGTAAGCAGTATGATGAATACGATGCATTATGCAAGCGCTATAGAGACATTTATTTAGGCGTCAGCCAATCAGAGCGGAGGAAATTTCCATAAATACACATCTGTCCAATCAGGGCAGCCTTGTCGTACCGCTGTTTCCTGTATCCTGCGTTGTTTTTTTAACTTCCGCCCGAAAAAGTAATTTCAAAAACTCGAACCAGTGACGGATGCCGGGTCAATAAGCGTTTTGTAAACAGGCGTTGCTAGAGTTGAAACAAAATTTAAACTGCGCACTGTTTCAGGCGGCCTTCAATACTCTATGGGGCAGGAATAAATAAAAGGCTCGATGTTTCGGAATAATGGACTGTAAATTGTCAGCTGTTGATACGGTATTTGTTTTTTATTGTTAACACAACATAAAACTCTTTTGATGCAAATGAAACGAACGCTCTGTTTTTTATGTTTTATTCATGAATAGAACAAAAATAAAATTAGTTTTTTTTTGTATGTGATCAACGATTGAGTGAACAGTAAAATTTTACTGTTAACAAAAAAATATCAACTGAAGCTGTTTTTTTTTTTTTTTTTTTTTTTTTTTGATGAATTTTTCTTATAATAACCTTCATGTGATAATTACAAAAATTATAATATCAATTCATGTATTAATATCATAAGTTTGACAATATATATACATATATATATATATATATATATATATATATATATATATATATATATATTTAATGTACTGGGAGTGAAGAATCTAAGGGCAACGACTTACAAGGAAGAAAAGTTGATTGGGAAAAGAAAAGTCGGGAAGAATTGCTAAGTAAATTTATTGTTCAAAATATATTTCAACTTTTTTTCGGACAGGAATGAACTTTTTATTCTTGTCAAAAATGTAAGTTATAGCCCTTAGAAATATAATGTAATTATGATGAACAACGTTTAACTAACATACTTGAGTGTATGTAATATAGCTTCGGGCAAATGCTAAAGGATTTTCAAAGTGGCACTCTATCAAAGCCAGCAGATTTTGCGACAGCAGAGAGCGGATGTACATGACATGTAGTGGTACTTTGATGATGATATATTGCGTTTGACCTGAAAATTACCCTAAAATTACGATGTATTAATCTTCATACGATAAATAATTTTTTTGCAAATAGGGACGAAATCTGTTCAAGTATCAATATTACCATGGTCTCGATAGAGCCAGAATGTATTCCCGTGCAAATATCCTGTTCATTCTAAAAAAAAAAGAATCTATTATATCTAACAGTATTTCGTTATCTAGTATTTTATATGTAACCCTTCCTGCCTTTCGGCAACATGAATTACATTATAAAAAATAATAGGCATTAATGTATAATCCTGGCAGCACCACTTTTATTCTTGAAGTCTTCCATTCATTATTTCATCTTACTTTTTGTTTGTTCCTCCTCTTTCGCGCATTTAGGGCTATACGGGGTTTCCTTGTCCAGGGATAGGATGGAGGATTAATAGCGAGTTTTATTAAATGCCATCTGGCTCCGGCTTTTGAACTGGCAATCTTCGGGTTCCCAATTATACGTTGTCATGTGCAACGCATATTTGATAACGCGTTTGTGATAATTAGCTATTTACACTCAGACCACCCTATTATTATGATTCATACTATTATTATTATATTATATATTTCAAATTTTTATCACCACTTCACTCATGACCCATATTTTATATTTAATGACCCACATTCCTCTACGCTTCTTTCCTCTTTGTGGATCTTCTATCCGGTGGCTTTTCCGGAGCAAGCTGTCTTCCAAAAAAAAGTAGAATGAACCAATTATACAAACTCCATGTAGTAAGAATAGTTATTCTTAGTAACCAGCTAAGAAAAAATCAATTTCTCATAGGAAAGAGTCCTGTTTTCCTCAGAAATTTGACCCTTTGTGTCTCCAAATCGTTACCAAATAGCTAGTAGAAGTTATCAAGTATTTTGGAGTACGAATGAATAAGCAAAGGATATACCACTGGATTCTCCGATAGACTTCGGCTATGATCGGGAAAGAAACGACTAAATCCGAAGAGAGGTAATGCAATAGAATAGCAATGAGACCCCGCTCACAATTGGACTAAATTCAACCGCCGCTGGCTATCGCTCTGGTAAATTTTTCCCTTCCACTGTTAATTAAGGATAAATCGAAGAAGTCTTTTTCCGTCCTGTTAAAGGAGTCTTTTTTTCTTTCTCTTTTTCCATCTTCTTTACTTGTTTTTTTGTTTCCGACTAGCTGAGAAGATTTTTCTATCGGATATCTCTCCAATCCAGGGCACTCTGCAACCAAGTTCAGTGGAATAATGATATTAGGGTATTAAGTTGAGTATAGGATTGTAACAGACTTCCAACCGTCTCTTATTGATTCTATAATCCAAAACAAGAAAATGAAAAACTATTCCTATTCATTATTTAAGACTCAAAAATAATATTTTTGTAATAATATAAATTGAACTGTTCATTTTGCAAAAAAAGGTTACTTTGTATAATCCTTTTTTATATCACTTATTTAAATGATGACTGCATAATTCATCATTTTTATTTGTTTCTGGATTAATTACTTTCATTTTATAATTTTGTACGTTTAATAAACTTTGAATAATATTCTTATCGCCAAAGTGATTTGTATGTTGTTGTTGTTTTTTTGTACCAATATATTTCACTTAAGAATCTTCGTTCCGAAATAAATTTTCTGTTCTATTATATTCTATGATTTATATGGTGAAGTTTCCTTAAAGTCATTTTTATTTTTAAAATAGCTTCCTAACTATCTATATATTGCAATAGCTTTGTACATCTAAATATTAGATTAAGCCGGAAACTAACTATTATAAATAAAGAAAGTGATCTATTTTTTTTTTTTTTTTTTTTTTTTTTTTTTTTTTTTTTTTTTTTTTTTTTTTTTTTTTGGGGGGGGGGACTTTAAGGCTTCCAGTGAAGCCCTATACTGCCCCAAAGTGATCTATTATTCCTCACCGATAAAAATCTGTTATTATTACATAACGACGTTAATGAAAGAAACTTCCTCCTAAGTGATGGATAATTCAGTTTTTGACTCACACTACTGTTTCATTCAGCCTTGCATTTTATGATTTTTGATATTTTACTTTATGGTGTTTATTTTTCTTAGTATAATTACTTTCTTATTTGTAAAGATTTTAGTAAGAATCATATATTTATCGTTAAAAAAAAAAAAGATGAACGTATTTTGAGCCTTTAATTATTTAGTTATGAACTGGTCTGATTTTTCCTTTTGATTTCTTTAGTCATAAAAAGTGATCCCTATCCTAACAATCCCATGACCACCCCAAAGAAAACCAACCCCAAACCTAATTCCACCTAACCATCCCTAACCACCTCAAACTATCACCAAGCAAACCATCTTAAAGTATTGAAAATGTTAACTTTTCGTATTTCTTTTAGAGAGCATCTAATATTACGTAATCCGAGTGGGCGGTTTTGAAAAAAATATTAATTTTAGAATTTTTCTTTTGGGGGGAAGCACTAATATCGGATATGTTAACCTTTTCCGGTTTATTTTACACGGGTGTCAATTGATATCAAACAGCCACCTTAACATAACAATTGATACTGAAAACACCTCCACCTGTGGTGTCCCAGAGACTTTTGAGCACGTAGTCACGACCTGCACTGCATTCGATGGAATAAGGGCCAGGATGCTGAGAACCACGGGACTTTTCGTCCTCACTGAGCACGAAAACGAGTTCCCTCAGCTGGTGAGCAAACAGAATTTCCCGCGGTTCAAGGAATTCATTGATGGGTGGAAAACGGTGTTGGGTCCAGCCCACTTCAACATGGGAGCCCGGAGAAGAGGACCTGGACCAAGAAGAACACCATAGAAATTGAAGCGACCTTCCAGGACCTTCCAGCTCTTGGGTACAGCTGAAGAAGAATAAAATAAAATAAGTGGTTGACTAGCAGTAGTGCTTTGTTGAGTAGTCATGTAACATCCCACTATTGCTAATACCCGTATTGCCCGTGAGGCACGGGAGGGAGGAAATAAAAATAAATAATTGATATTGAAAAAATATGGTAACCTTCTCATAGATCTTCTACACGGGGGGTCTAATATTATGTAGGCGAACACGACGAGTATCTATCCCAAATTCAAAGGGGGTCTCACTAATATCGAAAATATTAACCTTTTGTGAATTATTTCACACCGGGATCTTCCACTAAGTTATCAAGTTTGGAAAATGAGTATTTTTTTTCGTGGGAAAAGGCGCAGTGATATTGAAAAATTAGTATGTTGGTACCCTTCCGAATAAAAATCACAATATATATTAAAAAAAGATTCAAAAAAATCAAATACATTCAGAGATAAGTATAGCTTCTTCAATGTGGAATTTGACAGATGATTAAAATTGATTTTTACTTAATATTAAATTTTATATCTACGAGAAAATTTATCTAGGTGGCCGTCTTCTTTTATCATTAATTTTGTAACCCTTTTGATGAAATTGCGGTTTCTATCAATTTAAAAAAAAAAAATAAAAATGCTATTAAATTTAATACCAAGAACTAACTTCCGAACATTATTTATTAACTAAGAAATGTATAGATCACGTGTGTCTGATTATTCTAAATGGGCTCCGGTAAGTTCAATTCTCAAGCCTCCTTAAATTAAGAAATCGAATAAAATTTACTATTGTGCTATTTAAAAGAAAATAAATTAATAAAAATTCGGTAAAGCAGCCTATTTATTTTTTAATTAATTTAGGTATGTTAGACACATAAATTTATACAAACTGGATAAGTGAGTTGAAATAAATGCCAGGGAATAAAAAATAATAATAATTTAAAAAAATAATTTGGTTGAAAAAATATTTCATTACTACCCAACTAATTTAAAAACGAAAACGAAAGGCTAGATCGGACAAATATGAACAAGCCAGATTACAGGAAGAGCTCTGATATTTTAAGATAGAAGAGAAAATGAGAAGGCATCTCTATCTTGGGGTTAGCGGGGAGCTCTTGTGATTATAGGGGATGGACCACGCAATTATCCCTTTCCTCCATTTTTTTTTTTTTTTTTCAAATTACCAGTATTATTATACTCGAAGTTTTCAAAGAGCTTGCTAACGAACAATGGAAACGAGGGTTAAAATCTTAAAGGGGGAAAAATTTCGTTTTCAGCTCACGCCATTTTTCATTTTTACACTATGTATTTATTTGGAGATCTGTCACTTTGAATTGATAATTACTAATAAGGTTTTACATTTGAAAAAATAATTATTTTAATAGCATTACAGAGTACTGTGAATAAAATATATAAATATAGGAGGAAAATAGAGGAGAAAGCACTATAAAGGGATTTCAATAAAGAACTTTGATTCCATTTTTGATACTCTTACTTTTAATATTCTACCTGTAACATTTATATAATAAAAAAATCATTCTTGTGTGAAACAAAAAAAAAAAAATATCCTAAATGAAAAGACTGAAAAGGTCAGAGGAAAACTGTCCGAGATAAAATATTAGATATACTGATCATGTATTTGTCTAAATATTATTTATAGAAAAATCAAGAGTTTCCCATAAACTCACAAACACATAAATATATAAATACATATATGACTAAAATTTTAAATATTTCATTTTACAATAAATTAATATTCAAGTGTGCGGCGCTGGACTCAACCATACCAACATCACTGTTGTGGTTGGAGGGTTTAACATACACACCAGTGCTAAGGCGCTGCCTGTTAAAAGTGTTCGAGATGGGAGTTTTATATGGTATTAATGGTGCACTAGAGACTTTTTTCTTATTTACCAAGGATATTCGAGGAAAATATTTATTTTAAGACGGCTCCTCCGGGAACAGATGTAATAGCGAAGCTTATTAACAACACAAATTTACATAACAAGTAACGTAGTAGATATTATGTAATTTATTTAAGTTAAAGTTCTCTTAATAATCTACTGTAAATGATAAAGGAAGTACCATTAAAGATCAATGATATTTGAATACAGGAAAGGTATTTGTTAGATTTTTGTGACTATTTAACCCTTTCAATACTGACACAAAATTATATTTAATGAAAATGTTTTTAAACTATTTTATTAGAAGATAAAATAGTTTAAAAATTATAAATTAATTATCTAACGATAACTAATTACTACATAACAACAAAAATGTTTTTAATTTATTCTAAACGGAAGATTGTTCTTGCTCGGACTCCAAACGTTATCTTCTCAGAAAATAATTTGTTATTTATTCAGAAGTTAACTTCTAACTTCGCTTTCAGGATACTGAACTTTACGGCATAAGTTTTATCAAAAAAGGTTTGGCAGTTCAAAGAGGAGGAAGAAGGCAGTTCAAATAATTATGATATGATTCTCATTTTTCATTAAATTTTGTGTAAATTTGTTAGTTGATGAAAATGTAAAAAGAAAAAAAGAAAAAAAAAAGAATCCTTAATAGGACGTAAAAGTATCTGCAAAAGCTGTAAAATGGAGGTTAAGAAGAACAGTAGATCTTGACTACATTTAAAAAAAAAATAAGATAAAATACAGAACTACTACCATAAATAATTGGACGTGGACATTTTTACTCCAATTATTTATTTGCGCATCTTAACAACATTCATCAACGATCAGCAAATGAGCCAGTAATTGTCAAAAAAAATGACAGGAAAAGCATGGGGAAGGAATGTACCTAGCAATGTCTAACTTTTCCCTAGCTAGATTCAATTACGATGGGTTGTTAAAGTTAGGAGATCTCTTATCCAACGCCAATTTAATCTCTTCCTCGAATTTATTGGAATGACAGCCAGTATTATGATGTTGCTGAGTCCATACAAGGTAGTTTCAACACTTTTGTAGAAGGTCAATTTGTGTGGGTCAAACACAAAGCAGGTAAGGTAAGAATATAGGATTTGGCTATTCAAGTTAAGTTCCATCATTGAATGAATAAGGCTAGGCGCACATTAAGACACTCGCGATGCAGAACAGAGCAGTTTTTGTGAAACGTGAATTAGATAAGAACCGCACACATTGGGAAGCAGAGCAGGGCGCAGTTTCCTATCTACGTATTACAAAAACTGCTCGGCTCTGCTCCGGGTCGCGAGTGTCTCAATGTTCGCCTAACCTAACTCCTTAAATTAAAAATATCCAAAGAAGAAAAATCTCAACAAATAAGAAACATATATACTCGTATAAGGGGTACGAAAAAAAGTTTTAAACAAGACATAAAAAATACCCAAAAGAAAAATCAGTCTCAAAGTACCTTAAGCAACCGTATTTGATTGCCTAAAAGAGGATGGAATCTTCTTTCTAATGGCAAAATGATATTAGTGCCGTTTCGAATATAAAGTGTATATAAGTTACTTTACCGAATTTGAATATTTTATTATATTTATGTTGTTTTAGCCACAGCACTGAAAGAAAAACCTTTAAGAATAGTCTTTGTTAAATTTTAACAATCTTAAGAATGGAGATTACTTTTTTTTTTTTAAACTTGAGCGGGTTAAAAACGATCAATTAGAAATTTATTAAATAAATATCAAATACTTCAGATGTAAAGTTTAATACTTCACCGGTGAGGAATATTAAAAAGGGAGAATTGATCTAAAAGTTATTGTTGCCTGGAGTGGAGGAGAGGGTCGGTAGAAGTGGGTGTAGGGGGAGCTGTATAGATGTCAAGTACCCTTGTTACAGACAAAGCCGCTAGACACTAGTCTTAGGCATAAATATAGATTGCCTTCTTCAGTCCCTCACTGCCCTACCTTATCAAAATGTGGGTACCGTACTCTTCAGTGCCCGCATGCTATCGGGGCATCTATTTCAGATAGCATCGTATCATCATTCATTACCTTCTTTACTTACTCCGTCGTAATTAATCAATCCTCTTCTTTACTTTAACATTGATTAATTACCAAAATTGCGTCATCCATTGCTTCGAAAATCTAGAAAATGGTGTTGCTAATTATAAGTGCGAGAGCAGAATTTTTTTCATACCTTAAAACAGAAAAAATTAAATGCGGAAGTCTCAGCATGTACTCCTAAACATCATCTTAACAAGAAACCGATGTTCAAGTTTAGAACATGGGGCCCACATGTTAAAATGAAAAAAAAAATAACTCTTGACAACAGTCTCAAACTTCTCTATCCACTATGTTCTAAATTTTCGAAACTGAAACTGAAACAAAAACTATATATTTATATTTACTTACTGAACCCCCTATGGAAATGTTCCAATAGAACAGAAGTTCTAATTACGGATATTATAGAGTATCCATCTTTAATATAATTGGATGCCTAGTATTTCACAACATAATAGCCGAAAAGTCCAAAATGCCGTCATACACCACACTATTCCAGTAGAACTACAAGCGATCTTTACTGCCCTGCAACATTCTGTCAGTTGTGAAAAATCAGCATATTAATTTGCTCGGATTCAATTTCTACGTTCCAAAGTTTAAACAAGTTCAATAAAACCGGGCTAACATTGAACAGAATCCTTAAATACATAGAATTGTTAAATACATTCGGTAAAAATGTCAATTTCCTCTGGACTCCGGAATATCTAGGAAAGAAGCAGCAAAAGAAGCAGCCCTTAGCCTTTCTCCAGTTACGCAAATATAGGAGCCCAGCGACATGACGGTGCATCTCAAAGATATGTGGACAGACATTCCAAGCTCCAATAAATTAAAACACGATAAAAATACCACAATATAGTGGACAAGTATCATAAGAGAAAACAGTAAGGAGGAAGTGGTCTTGACCAGATTGAGGATCGGCCACACCAACCTGACTCACGTGCACCTGATCTCGAGGGAGAACCAACCAAACTGCGAGGCCTACCCGCGACCGCTGACCATTCAGCATATCATAGAAGAATGCACATCGCTGGCACTAAGTGATTCGAAAGAAACAATCGACGGCGTCATGAAACTATTAAAAGAGATAAAAATGCTTCATAAAATTTAAAAAACTATGAAGAACCCAAAGGAATCCAAAGGCCTTGAAGTTGATCGCACACTAAAACCAATATATAAAACCTGGACATATTCCTCACAGCTATTCTACATAGCTAAAAAGACTCACAAAAAGTTCAAGTGATTCAATCCAAAGTGTTAAGAATAATTACAGAATAACCATGGTACATAACTAAAAAATCTTTATATACAGACCTCCATCGAACATCACAAAACGACAATTTACCAACGATTTTTTACTTACTAACTGATTTCTAAACAGTTTAATCAGGAATATGGCTGACACACCGCATGGAGACGGTAAGACTAAAAAGGCGATGGATGAGAGATCTCCTCTAATACACAGCCGAAGTAATTGATTCAAACCAGGAAGGGGTGCTGCTGCATGCTTGCCTGACATGTCATTATTCCCTATTACCGCAATCTCAATCGATGATTGTCGGAACTTTGCTGACAGTTGAGAACAATTAAAGTCAAAAAAATTTTGGAGTTTCTAATAAATATTAATGATTAAAATCAAGGGTAGTAATCTCAATAAATAAAATAATTCAAGACATCAGTTATCCACTTTTTTCGTTGTTAAAACATTCATGAATTCACACCTTTCGATATTATGTCGAAATCGTTAGATTTTATTAACTATTTAACTAACATACATTTTTCCTATCCATTGTTTATGTAAACGTTAGATTACTTTACGAAATCGAAGACAGACAAGACAACAGATGGAGGACCGGAACTTATTCAATGGGGAGCAGCGGAGTCCCCTCACGTGCGGGCCTTTAGACTAACAACCTTAAGCAGGACACTGAAATTCAATTGGCCGAATATCGGGCACTAAGATTACAATCGGAGGGACGTTAGAGTTGATTGGATGGAGCCCCGAGACACTGATCAATGAGCTCCCTCCCTCCCTTCCCTCCTCTTCCTTCCAAATTCAAATGGCCACTACCATTGACAAATGGCTAACGTCCACGTGCTCTTTCTCACAGGCTCAGGATAAATGGTCATTCATGTTTATCTTCAATCGGAGTTAACAGTTAGATTACTATTTGTTATTCAATCAACAGGTGCCTACCTACAACTGATCCCAATCGACACAAAACCCATTATAACAAATTACTGGTTTGAATAAATAATTATAATGCTTCCTTGAAATATTCCAACAAGTATAAAATATATATATATATAAATTATGATTTTTTTTAACGAAAAAGAAAAATTTGATCTAGAAACTACTAATATTGCAGCGGCACCATCACAATAAATCATATTTCTCTCGAATGCCCAAATTTCGCCTTAATAGATTTTGACTATAGCCAGAGTTAAGAGAAATTCTTAAAAATGACTGAAGATTTTTGAAAACAATCTGCTGTCGTTAATTCGACGTGATATAAAATGACTTTAATGGACGCATATATTTAAAATAAAATAATATTAATGAATGAATAAAAAAAAATAGGGTAAAAAAAAAAATCATTAAAAAAAGTATCAACTTGGGATTGATAAATACTAGAGTTTTACTCCGTTAAAAACCAACAAGCAAAACACAATTTGATGTGTTTGGTAGTTTTTTTTATGCTATTCACAATTGTCGACCTTGGGAGGGGCCTTTTTACAAATAATTAAAAATTAAAGAATTTGAAAGATTAATTATTTTGTTTTGTTTTTTATTCTAGAATCCTTATCAGGTCTCTGACTTTCACTAGGTCTAAAGTTTGTATGAGTGATAGTTTTGGGAATCTTACAATCTACTATAAATATGTAAAGTCGGGTCAGTTACACCATTTATAAATCAAAAACGGCTTGACTGTTGTATATATATTTCGATTTCTTACACATATACGCTCCGAATTGTAGAATATTTATTAAAACGTCGGAAAACTTGGAGGAAACACATCAAAGACAAATACAGAAATTATTATTGGTAAATTTAAAATATCTTTGAGCAGTGGAGTTGAATAAATTTCATTTCAAATTCATCATCAGAATACATTGAATAAATTTCATGGGCACTAAGTTGACGTTTTTCTTTACAATGATTTCTTGATAAAAAATGTTTAAAATAATTTTTTCCTGGTATAAGATATGGAAGAGATTCATTAATAAATGATATATAAAAATAATAATAATAAACTTTATCATGTAGAGCATTATGAGAAGTAGTCGAGGATTTCAACTCTAAGTAAAATATTTTTCACTATTAGACATCCCCCCTTTCAAAGATAAATCAAAATATATGGACATTTACTAACAGTACTGTTACTGTTATTAAAGCATCAATCAAAAATCATTCACATAATCCAATTCAAATAATTCAAAGAGAAGATCAAAAATATTAAGGACAAAGATAGTGACTATAAAATGACCAGTGACTCATAAACTATAAAACAATATACCATAGCATAAGGAAAATAACTAATATTTCAATTCCAGTTTTACATATTGTTAACGGCCAGGATACCATATGTTTTTTTTTAAATACTGTATAAAATTCTAGACAATCATTGTCTAGATAATAAATATATAAATAGACTATAAATAGAATATATACATAATAGATAATAAATATACATAAGTATGTAAATAAATAATACTAAGCTAACTGAAAATGACTGACAGTACCTACCTAGTATATCCTGCAAAAAAGAAATACCGTAAAATGAGGTGACTTTGTGACTAACGGGGTGACTTTGTGACAAGCCTATTTTTTTATAGTTTTTGAAGTTCCCTCCTTAAACAGAATCAGGTTAGGCAATTCAGTGTACTTGTCAGATGGTCAGTAATGTGCTGCATCCTACTGGCCACATATAACTTCTTTCATTCCATTTACCATGGTGCTTTATTTCATATATGTTTGATTGGTTTCATTTAGTTGAAACTTTGAAATAAAGCACCATGGTAAATGGAATGAAAGAAGTTATATGAGGCCAGTAGGTTGCAGCACATTACTGACCAACTGACAAGTACACTGAATTGCCTAACCTGATTCTTTTTAAGGAGGGAACTTCAAAAACTATAGAAAAATAGGCTTGTCACAAAGTCACCCCATTAGTCACAAAGTCACCTCATTTTACGGTACTAATTTTTTTTTGCTGGCATTTTTTTGTATTTCTAGTAAAAATTAAAAACATAGTAAAAATGTGATAATATTTTTCACCTCATTAATATCTTTTTGTGTATTATTTAATTTAAATCAACATAAACGTTTAGCGTAGAACTACCAAATATTGATGTTTGAAAAAAAAATTGAAATTATCACTGATTTATATTTATATTATACCGTATATCGTCAATAAATTAAAACTTTATTGCAAAGAAACCTATCCAAATGCTATTCTTGTTTTCTTCTGCAAATTTTCGTTCGAGAAGAAAACATGATAACTTACGGAGATAGTGTTTTTTTTTTTTTTTATGTATGGATGTATGTGCAGTATGGATAGAAAAAAAATGTGGTGCGTGCTCGCAACACACAACTTTCACTTACCAACTTACTTAGATTAGAAATTAATGCGTTTTGTTAATCGCCACTTCTCAAATGAACAGCGTTAGAACACTTCTCAAAAATCGTTAAAGCCGTTTTTAAGTAAATAAAAAATTTGTATACGTGAAATTGGTACAAAATTTATTAAGTAAAGTCCCCCCTCCGGTTGATCAATTTTGATGAAATTTTTACAGTCGTATCTCGGGAATATACATACATCATATACCCAGTTTGATCAAAATCGTTAAAGCCGTTTTTGAGTAAATAAAAAAAACACGTGAAAATGATACAAAATTTATTAAGTAAAGTCCACCCTCCGGTTAATCAATTTTGATGAAATTTTTACAGTCATATCTCGGGCATATAAATAGATCAAATACTCAGTTTAATCAAAATCGTTAGAGCCGTTTTTGAAGAAATCGAAAAAAACGTAAAAAGTTATTAATTAAAGTACCCCCTCCCTTTGAGCAATTTTGATGAAATTCTTGCTGTCACATCGCGGGCATATACCTACACTAAATACCCAATTTCAGGTTCCCACGGCTTATAGTTTTTTAGCTTGTCTGTTCACACACACACACACACACACACACACACACACACACACACACACACACACACACACACACACACACACACACACACCCACACACAGACACACACACACACACAGACCATTTCGCGGGACTTGGTTATTTCGACTCAGGGAATCCCAAAACGTGTATTTCCTTTGAAAACCGGAAGTCGAAATTTTTCACGATCGCAATACTTCCACTTACTATATATTTCATATATAGGTAAGTGAAAGTAAAAATGATAATTCCATAGATATACGTTGTGAAAAATGAAAATTCTGATGATGGGGCAGAGAAGTTCACTTTTTCAGTTCATTTTTAATTGAATAATAAATAAAATAAAAAAAAAAATAAATAAATAAAAATTTAAAATTAAATAAATTTCAGTTCATTTTTTAAATTGAATAATAAATAAAAAACATTAGCAAGGAGAATGTATTTTTCACACCACTACTGCTGGAAAACTAAAAAAAAAATAATGGCTATATCATAAATAGATATCTACTTAAAATAATAGTTCGGTCCTATTATTCAACATAGTAAGTCAAACGAACACAATCCTGTTTACTTTTTACTTTCACTTACCTATATATGAAATATATAGTAAGTGGAAGTATTGCTATCGTGAAAAATTTCGACTTCCGGTTTTCAACGGAAATACACGTTTTGGGGTCACCTGAGTCCAATTAACCAAGTCCCGCAAAATGGTCTGTGTGTGTGTGTGTGTGTGTGTGCGTGTGTGTGTGTGTGTGTGTGTGTGTGTGTGTGTGTGTGTGTGTGTGTGTGTGTGTGTGTGTGTGTGAACAGACTAGCTCAAAAACTATAAACCGTGCGAACCTGAAATTGGGTATTTAGTGTATGAATATGCCCGCGATGTGACAGCAAAAATTTCATCAAAATTGCTCAAAGGGAGGGGGTACTTTTTTTAATAACTTTTTAAGTTTTTGTCGATTTTCTCAAAAACGGCTCTAACGATTTTGATTAAACTGAGTATTTGATCTATTTATATGCCCGAGATATGACTGTAAAAGTTTTATCAAAATCGATTAACCGGAGGGGGGACTTTACTTAATAAATTTTGTATCATTTGAACGTGTTTTTTTTTATTTACTCGAAAACGGCTTTTGTATTTTGGATCAAACTGGGTATTTGGTGTATGTATATGCCAAAGATGAGATAGCCAACATTTCATCAAAATTGATCATACGGAGGGGGGACTTTACTTAATAAATTTAGTATCATTTTGACGTGTTTTTTTTTATTTACTCAAAAACGGTTTTGACGATTTTGATCAAACTGAGTATTTGATCTATTTATATGCCCGAAATATTACTGTAAAAAATTCATCAAAATTGATCAACCGGAGGGGGGACTTTACTTAATACATTTTGTATCATTTTTCTTCTAGTTCTTTAACATCAGTTATGCTTTATCATTATTAAACTGTTCTGAGGGGGCTTTTTTTTTGGGGTGGCGGGTTGGGGCCTTTATTGTTTGTTTGTTTCCTATAAAATAACTTTGTTTTTGTTTGTATGGAGTAATGAACTGTCTCTCGTTACGCCTGAAAGTAAGAAATGACTAAATATGAGATATGATAAAAATAAAGAAAACATAAAGAGGAGAAAAAAAGAAAAATATTCAGTCAACACATAAAACTCGTTGAGCCCACGCATGCGGAGTACGCCTTTAATGACAGACCATTGTTCATAATTAAAGCCGTTCTGTTCATTTGAGAAGTGGCAGTTAACAAAACGCATTAATTTCTAATCTAAGTAAGTTGGTAAGTGAAAGTTGTGTGTTGCGAGCACGCACCAGATTTTTTTTTAACAAACCGTAAAAGATAACGCATTTGCATAGTTGCAAAGCATTTGATGCAATATTAATATTGTTATGTAAAATTATTAAGGATTAATAATTGGGTAAACATTATGAAAGAATGGGTATATTATATAAATGAATTAATTTATAATTTTTAAAAAATGTTATTGGATGAGAAAATATTCGACCACGGCCTGGAATCGAACCCAGTTCTTGCCACTGAGCTAAACGTGGGGCTATTCCCAACTGTTCGAACCTTTCTCTTCTGCGAACCTACCCACCAGGTCCTCGCCACAATACAGTGTAGTAACCGGTGGGGGGGGGGGAGAAATTTATTCTTTTCTAATAAAATTGTTTTAAAATAAAAAATGTTTTAAAAATAAAAACTGATTAAATCTTAACATATACAAATAATATATTAAATATTTTTGTACAAATGATAAATATATCAGCACATAATAAGCCGATTGTTATTAATAGTAAAGCGATGGTAAGTAAAGAAAAAAGAAGTAGTGTTAAAAAAAGAAAACGAAATTAGAACAGGAACAATCGAAATACTTCTCAGAAGTCTTGAGAGGAATAAAATTTGGTAAATGTTAGGGGGCCGATGAAGTGGAAAAACCACCTACTAACAATTGCTGATAATGAAAAGTTAACTAACATAAAAAGGACCCTTTATAGGACATTTTTTCTTTGAAACTTTTCCAATTTACAGATAAAGATCCGGGCTCCTTGCGAGCCCAACGCTTCATAAGCCAATTACGAACTGGGTCAGAAAGTTTACTCCTTGACTTTAAATTAACCATTTTTTTCAGGGCTTTGAACTTGAGAGGAACAAATTCAATAGAGCGCTTTAGAGTTACTTAAATATTCCTAATAGTATTTAGATGAATGATTTATGAAAATGGATTTATTGTAATGATGGTTTCGGTAACATATACTTTTCGACTTTAGACACAAGTAGTTATTGTTTTTCCATCAATGCATTTTTAGAAATGTATTGTGGACGGCTCCATGGAAGAAAGCTCAATAGTCTCTTTTTCCTGAATCTGTTGGTCCAGTTTAAGTTCCTATGAATAATTTATACATTTCGTCTTAAAACTACAACTTCCTGTTCTAAAGTATTCTGTTCTACTATTCCATTTGTCTCAGTTGATCAAAGTCTTTTTTGATATCCTTATTCGAGACAGATTCCACAAGGAACATTCGAAGTATCGAAGATACTTCCCAAATACTGGTCAAACCCTCAGACCATACATTTGTTAGTTTAAATGCCATTCATTTACATAGCTATAAAATAGACTCTGATTGTCATCCCAGTGAATAAATGGTTTAATCGAAATTAGGCCAAAATGGGTTAAGTGCCTAAAAAGAGGCAAGAAGTTGATTTATTTTAGTGAATAATTGTGTAAGGCATGCGTTACATGTACCAGGGCAGGTCAAAAAGTTCTCGGCCTGACAATGAGAGAATTAATATAAAGGACTAATCCCTCATCATGTTTACCTGTTCAATAGTTATATATACACATACTTTTATAATCCTACTGTAGCTTGTCTATTATTTATAATACTTTTAGTTTTACCATATTGCTCTTGCCATTAACATGATTAACATTAAGTACAGAGCTGTGATGAAATTTTTAGTTAAAAAAGGCATAATAAGTCTAAGAAATGGGACCTTGCTATGGGCACTGTGAAAAGCCACTGTTCAAGTTTTAAAAGGCCAAAATCTTTTGGGATTCAGATGGAATCCTAATGGTTGATTACAAAGACAAAGGCGTGACAATCACAAGAGAATACTATTGTAATGTTTTGACCCGTTTAAGAGAATCAATCAATAAGAAGAGGAGGGGGAAGCTGAGCCGAGGAGTAATGCTGCTTCATGACATTGCCCCTGTGCACACCTCTCGTCAAGTGTGCCACGATTGACACCTTGGGCTTTGATGTGTTCAACCATAGCCCAGATAGCGACTCCGGAGTAGCAGAGTAAGTTATTATTAGGGGGTTTAGAAAAATTAATAAAGATATGAAAAGTGTAAAAGTATCGAGATACATTACATTGAAAAGTAATATATGATTTGTATTTTTATTTCATTCCCCACAATGTCAGGCCAAGAACTCCCTCGTGACCTCCCCTCGTAGTTAGTAGAATTTGCTTTAAATCTGTTTTAATCGGTCGGCGAACAATTAATCAAAGCTAATATATGATTACTGATAAGATTTTTTCAGTTGGTTTAATGGCTCTGATCATTTGGCAATATTTTAATATTGTTGACGACATTTTTACGTCCTGATTTTACTACAATACAGTAAAATCGTTAATAAGCTTTAAAATTCCTGCCCTGAATAGTAAGGAAATTTGACTTAACTACTTGTTCACTGAGATAAAATATTTATCAAACGTAAAATGCTCGATGCTTTTAGCTGGCAAATAAATAAATAAAATATAATTATTGTACTGTTTTTAAAGTAGGTACATTGTAAAAATGACTATTCCATTATTTATTTTATACTGCATAAATACCTATATGTTTGAAACTTTACGCACAATATTAGAAAGGAATTTTATTAAAAAATAAAAAGTTAATTACATGGTAAGTTTTTAAGATAAGAAGGGTATAGTAAATGATTTAATAATATTAAAAATTAAAACATACATCCTATGCTTATATAACTATTTCTAAATCTTATTACATATATATTTTTTTATCCTTTGATCCTCAACTAGAGATTTAAAAAAGGATCGTTCACCTGAAACCTTTTTGTAAATTAGGACAGATATTTTACAAGGTGTAACATTAGAATACTATGAAAAAGATGATATCTCTTGTGAGGCGATGAGGAGATTTTGTAATACAGGTCCCGTTTCAGAATTCAGACGCTTTGCCCGCTTAGCCAAGGTAAAGCGTAGGAATTCTAAAACAGGCCTGTACCATTTTACAGCAGTCGAGTCGGCACGCATCCTCTTCTTCATCAAGATCGGCAGCGATACGCCAGTTCCATTATGTACATCTAAATGGAAGCATTCAACTGTACCATCACCTTCTAACAGTCTGTTATATATTAGGATGGTTAAATGACTCCATTACAAAAGTAAATATAACATCGTTGATAAAATCTCTTTACAACTATATTGTAAAATACAATGTTTCATAAAATGTATTCATAATACATATTATGCCTCTGGTGAACTTTTTAATATTCCTCTTATAGTTTTAGATCATATCTGTCTTTTTTTTCTTTGTTGAGGGTCAACAGTAGAAAGATACATAAATAAAAAATGTTATACAGACTGTTTTGATTTATGAAATTCTTGTAAAAAAAAGTTTTAGTTGATTTCAATGCATTCGGAAAACAGTCCTAAGTAAAAATAGCCCATTTTTGACATATGACGTTATTGAAAGGAGCGAGCGATATTTTTCTCTACAGCAAATGGAAAATTACAAAGTTGTATTGTGAAACGTAGAAGAACATCGGAAATTCTTTAACCTTTCATAACTGTAGTTCGAGTATAGCGTAACTGTACCATAAGTTGACAGAGCTCCAATAGTTGACATTTTGTACAAAAATTGTGAATAATATGATTCAGGGTTGATTATTTTGGTTCAAAATTTGGCGGTAATTTGCCGAGTTATACTACTTAGCTGTGCTGCCATCGACATTAGTTTGATGAAAACTCAAGCTTATTTGTGAGAGGTTATAACGAAGAATTTTCTAGTGACCTGAGAACGTGGTTTCTGCTAGGGTAACTGTACCAATAGTTGACAGCTTAAGAAAAAAATTATATTATTGACACTGTTTACCAACATAGTGATGTTAAGATAATCTGTTATGAATTTAGTTAGGCCAATCCCTCTAGAAAACTAGGAATACAATATCCTATGGTCTATATTTATGGTTTTTATTAAAAATGATTTCTTAGAAACTTCTAAAATGAACCAGTAGTTGACTCAACTAAATGTAAAGGTTTGGAAAGTTGACATTTATGGTATTAAAGTTGACACATGCATTAATATTTGATTTCCTATGATTTTTAATAGGTATAAGGACTACAATAAAAGTTAATATTTTTTTATTTAAAAACTAGTAAATTCACAATGGAAACAAAATAAAATTTCCACAATTTAATCATTTTACACGCAAAAAGCTTAAATGAGAAAAATACAAAAGAAACACATTTAAACGAAAAATAAGATCATCCAGTTAAGTAAGTATGATAAATAGATTTTAGTAATGGCCAGAAGTTTCTTTCACTCTTCCAGTACTTTTAGACAATTAAAGATGGTCATATTCATTGGTTGGATGAAATATGTAGCATTTTGATAGAGTGCAACTAACAGCAAGTATCACATGTTCTATGCAGAATTGGGAAGTGGGGAGAGTCCATGACACGTGTGTCCCTTCAGGAATAGGATTATTGGCAATGTAATTTTGCTCTCAATGATCCATGGGTAGACTAAATCCATCACAATAACTATAAATTCATAAAATAAGACACCTGTCATCCAGCCAGACTCAGACTTCCATAAACCACCCCAGATAGAACACTATTTGCTAATTCTGGCGGTAGTTGACATCGATGTCAACTATTGAAATTATAGATTAATTTATGTTCTAATAGTTTTCACCTACATTTAAACCCTAAAACATTGTTTAAATATATTAAAAGGATATTAAATGATTCTCATGGACTTAATGAATACCATAAAAATAACTAAACCCATTAAAAGTGTTTTCTATCCACGGATCATTGAGAGTAAAATTGCATTCCAAATAATCCTATTCCTGAATGGACAAGCACTCATCTGACTCTCCCCACTTCCCAATTCTGCAAAGAACCGGAGATATTTGCTAGCTTTTCGACCACCAGGGGCTATTATAATGGAGCAAATAGACATGATTACACGGCTTTTTTAAACAATGTTTGGACAAAAATATTGTAGCTAGTTAATTTGTTAACCGGTTGGGAACTGAACAAAAACTATTTTACCCCAGCATTGATCAGAAAACCTAACGTTGAGTAAGCAAGTCTATTCGCTCCATTGGTGTCCAAAAGCGAAGCAATGTTCGGTTCCAAACTTCTTTCCAAAAACTTTACTGTTTAAACAGGCCTTCATGTAAATAACTTAATCATCAGGAAAAAAAAAAAGAGAGTTTTGCAAGGCCGAAAAGATAGAAGACTTCATTAAAAGGATGACAAATTATCTGGGGCAAGATATCGATTGACGAAGGACAGGAGGAGCCATAGAATGGAGGATAAAGTCGAGCATTGGGGAAGAAGAGCCGAAGCCCGAGGCATTGTCCGAACAAAATTAACGCGGGCTTTGATGAAGCGAGCTGCCATTGTGCGCGGCGGGGGCAGACAATGAGATGCCGCGATAAGTCGCGCACAATACTCTCCTCTTCCCCGGGCTATTTACCCAACCCATCGCTACTCTAATTATAAACATTCGATAGCGGACTTTATCTCCGGCTCATGTTGTCCCAGCGTGTGCTCCACTCGTCCTCATGGTCCTATCATATCTCATAAAGGTTTATATTAACTTTATCTATGGGGCTCACCCGGCAAGAGGCAAAAAGAGTCAACACGGTACAGTGACAGTAAACCACCACGTCGCAGAGCAGTAATGCTATTACATTTTTATAGTCCCAGAAAAGAGTTTTCTACTAACTTAAAACTTAGATTTCACGGTCTAATTTAAATTTAGTTCATAAAGGTTTAGTTTGAAATAAGATTGCTTGTTAGTATGGTTTGATATAAAGAGAAGAAAAAATTAATATTTTTTTTCCGTAATGTTTTTGCAATTACTTGAATAAAAACAGAATATTTCTTGTTTTATGAAATTTTATTGCACTTATGTCCCTAAGCAAACGTAGTTTCGGGATCATTTGTGGTTTACAGGCTAGTAAAGCAGTTTAAAATACTAAACGTCGCGGCTCATGTTGTCCCAGCGTGTGCTTATATTGTCCTCATGCTCCTATCACATCTCATAAAGATTTACATTATCTTTATCTACAAGGCTCTCCCTGAAGCAGGCAAAAACAGTCAACAGGGAACAGTGACAGTTAAGTCACCATGTCGCAGAGCGGTAATCGTATTGCATTTTTATTAACAATAACTGAAAACATAATTTATCACTATAACTGTTTGAAATAAGATTGCTTGTTAGGATAGTGTCGAAATCAAGAGAAGAAAAAACTAAGACTGTTTTATTTTCGTAATGTTTTTGCAATTAGTGGAATAAAAACAATATATCTTGTATTTTTTTTGGCCTTTTATTGGATCTTTGTCCCTAAATGAAAATAGTTTCGGGGTCATCTGTTTAGATGCTTAGATCGGGGGCTAGAGGCTAGTATAGCAGCTCAAAATAATAAACGCCGCGGTTGGCTGTAACCCCGGTTGGCGGTAAATGGATTGGTTATGCCGTCCTTCGGATGGGAACTGAACTGGAGGTCCTGATCCTGTGCGATGGCAAATACTCGTTAAAGATCTCTATCCTAATTATAACAGGATAAGCAAAATTTAGGACTCCCACTGTAGCATCCCCCAATTAGTCCCATAAAGGGACATTAAACAAAAGAATCAAACATAATTTAAAAATATATGTATATGCATATTTTTGAAAATAGAACATTTCCTCGTAGAACCATCAATGTTTAATCTGCACGCCTTGATAAGTGTGAATGTCAAAACCGCCGGAAAAAAAAGGTTGCCAGGGCACGTTTAAAGAACATTTTTGAAGATGATAACTCGATATTTATAGGGGTCCACTGAGGTATAATGGTTAGCATGGCAACCTACATTACTAAAGGTCGCAGGTTCGCCTCTCGCGGTAGCCATAGGGTTTTTAAAAAAAGTAAAAAACCTTGGCTATGTCGTCACTCGGATAGGGCGTAAAATAGAGTTCCGAGCCTTTACGATTTCAAGTACTCGTTAACGATCCCTATCCTAATTATACCTGGGCAAAATTTAGGATTCCCCCTGTAGCATAGCCTGATTATCGTTAGTGGCATAAAGTGACGTTAAACAACAAAAAACAACTTAATATTTAGTAACTAGAAGATTAAACATTCAGAAGCACTATATTATAGCGAATTCAGATCTTGAAATAAAATCCGTACCTGAGTAAAACATAAACAGTAATAATAAGCTCGAGGAGTGAATAGGAACATTTTGAACGGTAGTTAGGTTGCGGTAATGCGGAAGGCGTCGCTGAGGTAATTGAACCTTATAAAGGGTAGGCAATGTTTGTCCCCAAGGGGTGAGAACTTGCGGGGGGTCTGGGGGAAACTGCGGGGGCGGAATTCAAGTCATCATCAATTCCCTCGAGGGTAAGCAGGCAATGCTATTGTTTGGAGAGAAGCAAAGGATGATGTCATTCTGACGTTTTTAATACGTTTTCTGGATAATATGATTAAGAATCATTTTAAGGTTATTACTTCCGTCTAAAAGAAGGATAAGAAATGAAAATATAGGAAAGAAAAATGTTATAGAGAATTATTATATTAATAAAGGGGAAAAAACCCTCAATGATGGAAGATGAAACAGCGATAAGAAGATCAACAAAGAACAGAGGCTCTAATAACAAATTAAATTAAATATTTCTACTTTACTTCACCAGGTAATTTTAACCTTCAATATTATTTCGCTTGCGTATGATTAATCATCTTCCATAGAACCATTACCCTGCAATAGGTTAAAAAATGTATATCATTTTAAGTAAGGTTATGTTATGTCACACTGTACTCTCAGTAATAATACATTGAATCCACATTTTTTTTTTTTTAAATCCACCTATGTACTTTCGCTTTGCTTTCCTTTCGCTCTTGCTTTATTGATTTGCATCAGAAAGAATGTAAAGATAATAAGTACGTAAGTAATAAGACGTAAGAAACCAAATCAGATAATTTGTTATCTGATTTCGATGATTTTTTTCGGTATTTTTGAGATTTTTGGAGCCAAGCAGATGGAATAAATAAATTTTGCAAAGTAGTGCGTCCTGAAAAAACTGGAAACAAGGGAAGAACGGTTCTCACACAAGGCTTCAAGATTGGAAGTGGTGGAAATATTCATACTTTACATTACACTGCTTGTGAAAGTACGTTTTGCTGGACTATTGACCAAAGTAGAAAGTGACCCTATTACACTAGAAGTACAGTTGTGAAAAAACATTTTAATGAACCTTACAAAAAAGCAATAAACTAATGTAATTAGAGACGATTCATAAAGAATCAGAATACTAAAAAAGATACTTATTCAAAAACCTGGCAAGATATTTCCAACTAAAGGATTTAGTTCATTAACACTAATTATAAAATTAATTAAGTTAATTATAAATATAAAAAATTACACATTTTATCAATATTAATCCTCTGCGCCATCGAATTTGATGAAAGTGAATTGTTTTCACGCGGGGATTTACAAATGGAGTAAAAAATAATTCATTAAACATATTCTCTTACAGACCATTAGGCAAATTTTCGATTAATTAAATAATTATTCAAAATATGACGTGAAACCGAAACCGATTATTCTTTATGTTACGTTGTACACAGTTCGAAAATTGCAAGGAACGGTTACATTTATGTATTAATATGTGATCACAAGTTTTGATCTTTTTAGGACTTTCTAGGTGCTTGCATTGCAGACCGTATATAAGAAGCGATCGACTAGTGGCTAAGTCTTAGCCAGGACAGCGAAGAAGTCACTGCTAGTTACAGTTCTTTAACGTTGTTATTATTAGAGGTAAAATTGTTGGTTTGACGACGAAGATCTACCGGAGACGATCTTCATGATCCTGTGCAAACAGCTTCATTACACACATAATTAAAAAAAAAATTAATTAAAGAATTTTATTGACGTAAACTTATAAAATAAGTGTTACAATACACATTAGTGTTACAATATATTTTTTGTAATTCTCAAAATACTTCTTTTCATACTTTTTTTTCTTAATTCCTTCCGATGTGGCAATGGACATAGGTACTTAGTAATCCAATATTTGTTTCAAAACTCACTTGCCTAATATTAATCTTTTATTTAAAATTGTCAAATAAATATGGAAATCAATAAAATATTGGCTTGGATCATTCAAGACACGTTCCAAATAAAATAATATATTTGAAGTAAGTGAGGAATGGTAAGCCGATAGAGGAAAGATATAAACGAGGAAAAAGGGAGCTATCGGCGAGGATTCAACAGAGGCATGTGAGCTCATTTCCTCGACGGGGAATTGTCAACAACCAGCGGCACATTCCCCCCTCCCCCCTTAGTCAATATCTTTCCACATGGCAATTACACCTGCAATTACAGGCAACGGTGGCTGTTGGATCTCTAAAGCTCCATCTTAAGCTGCCTCACGTGAATCCTCACGTGACCAACGTATCAAGTCTCGTGAACTGTAAGTCACTATCCAGGCCTGGTACATTTAGAATATTTTCGCTACTGAAAATGAATGTTAATATGAAGGAGTAGATTGAAAACAGCCCCTTGGGCTCCTGAGAGGAGGCAGAAGAGAAGAATGGACAACGAAATTCGCTGTAAGTCAACTCAGTTAAAATTCACCAACAATTTCAACATGCTGCTTCGTCACCGATCTAATTACTTTAATTTATATTATTCCGCAATTTCATTTTCATCTATTATTTATTTTCATACTCACATCACTAACCAGAATTGTTCCTTTTTTAATTTACATTTTATTTCCCCCTTTTTATTCATTGTAAATAGGTTAATAGATATATATTATAATCTAAGACGTATCTTATTCAATTTTCCCATACAGTCCACTTAAAGATAACTAATTCAGGGGTTGTGTCACCTCACGATACAAAGTGAAGGCATACCCCACAAATTTTGGTCCTACCGTGCCTGATATAAACCATAAAATTCGGTTCAGTACCGGACCCTTTATTCTTTTAAATTGAGAATAGTGTAATAAATTTGTTTGTGAGTTATTTTCAGTTGTATATTTAATTGTAATTTAGCTTAAAGATAAATTCATTACTATTTCCATCTCTTATAAATGTTGAGACTGGCATAATTCTCTTAAGTCTCATTTCTTTTAAAAATTTCTATACAATGGTTAATACCTTATACATTCAATTTTGTAAATTAAAGCAGCTATCCAGTATATTTCAAGCCTATTGTTAATTTATCAAATTTAATATGCTTCACAATAGAACTATAACCTTATACATGTAAGATTATTCACATTTTCTCAAACTGTTCAGTTTTAATTACAACTTATCTAACTAAAATCTTCCTAATATTTCATATTGTATATAAAAACATTTTAAATTATAGATGTCAGAGAATGTGCAACAGCTAATTGCATTAGCATTATATTACTGGTAAACATTAGTTTATTAAACAATGTAAGCTTCATTCACAGCATTTTTCATTATTTACTTCATGATATTTATCTTCCTTCTAATTAAATGCTAACTTGTCATTCTATTTAAAGTGAACATTTAAATAATTTAATTTTATATTTATCATTATTCATCTGTCAACAATTATCTATAACCTACCTTGAAATTTCTTTCATTAAATTCAAAATCATTTCTTCTTTCATCAGAATTCAAACATTACTGAAATTTATTTATTTAATTAAATTTGAGGAACCATTAATTATTATTTAGAAACTTTCTTTCAATACATTTAAACAAAAATAGTAATAGGAATCAGGAAAGTAATCATAACCTCAGGTAGAATTTATATTCAGTTAGTTATATAATACATTAAATAGTTATAACATTCTAATAATACATTACATACTAATATTCATTTGTATACAACCTTATTACTTATTTTCTTTATATTAAGTAGCTATGTAATGTTAATTGATTCAAATATCCACAGCACTGCTTATCAATAGCCACATTTCAGCTCGGCGGCTGCAAATAACCTACTCCCTTAACTTCTCCCGCCAATGCGTGTTCCAAAGAGGTTGCACAGACTACCGCCTTTACGGCCTGTCTACTTTTGACGTCACCTTTACAAGTTTACTTCTCGTGACGATTTACTTGCTCATTTCTCTTGACGCCTCTTTCACACCTATCTTATTATCATTTTATTCAGTGCTGTATTTCTTCTCTCTAGAGTCCTCCTTCTGGCTCTTGTCTTGTAATTATTTTTGCTTTTTTATTTACTTACCTGAGGTCTTCTGATTCCGGTTTTTAGCATCTCCTCATTTATTTTATTTTATTATTGTGCAACATTCCCTTTACTCTTATTGTCACTTTATCTATGACTTACTTTTTCATCGTTGGCCAGTTAATCTCTAGTCCTTCTCTCTAGCCCACTGGGTTGTAGTCTTTCTCTTTCAGCACATTTTTTATTCAATATGCCTGAGTTTACTAAAGAAGAACTCACTAATCGCGCTAGCAACTTGGAGCGCAAACTACGAGCCTTAAAACGGCACATCGTTGGGGTATGCAAGTTAGGGGAAACAGAAATACCTCCTGGCGGAAGGGAAGCCGCCACCTTTAAAGCCCAGCTTGCTTCATCAACACAATATTGGGAGGAATTTAAGAGTGTTTGGGCAGAACGGGAAGAGATCCGCTCTCTGCTTAAAGAAGACACATTCCCTGACGACCAGTGGAATTCTTTCTATGACCGTCTTCGTGATGAAATAATTGGGGCTAATGCAATACTAATTGACCTCAATAATCGTGTTTCTTTGGACACAACCATCTCAAACCCACCTTTAAACAACTCTTCATGCTCATCACACAAGCCCCAACTTCCCAAGATCCAGATTCCGACCTTTTCTGGAGATCTGCTCAAGTGGAATCACTTCCGTGACACGTTCGTGTCTATTGTCCATAATGAGCCTAGCCTCACGAACGTGGAAAAATTCCACTATCTAATTGGAGCATTAAAGGGAGAAGCAGCAACTCTTATAGCAAGGTTTCCTATTGAGGAAAAATCTTATTCTCAGGCTTGGGAAAAAGTAGTGCAAACCTTTGATAATCCGCGAGTACTAGCTAGCCTGTTGATTCACAGGATCATTAATTGCGATATTAAAGGGATTAAACAAGAACTTCAGCGTTATGAGACCTTTCTAACAGAAGTCGCAGATAGCGTCGAGACCTTTCGGGGCCTCAACATTCGAAACCCCTGTGAATTCCTTTTATCAACACTAGCTTTACGCGCTTTGGATCCACAAACGAGGAGGAACTTTGAGCTCTCTCTCAGCTGCACCCAGGAATTCCCCTCAGTTGACGACGTAATAAGCTTCGTTAGACAGCGGAAGATTGCGCTCAAGATGTCTCAGGGGATTGAGTCAGCATCATCTACAGATACCTGCCAGGCAGCCCGCAGTTCCGTAGCGTCTGGGTTTCGCACCTATCCCAACAGAAACTCCAATAAGTATAAAGCTTCTGTTAGTGCGGTCACTCTGCATAGCACCGACTCATCCAGGTCTAAGAACCAGAGTAAGGGATATCGATGTTTTCACTGCCAGGACAACCATCGCCTCGCACAATGCAAAGGATTCATCAAGAACCCTGTAAAGCAACGCATCGAGTTACTCAAATCCTGGAAAGTCTGCTTGAACTGCCTCTACAAAGGTCACACCATTGGAGATTGTCGCTCAAGATTCCGATGCAAAGAGTGTAACGGAAAGCACCACACCTTGATCCATCAAGAGTCTGCCATTGACAAACAGGAGAATGGTGCCAAACCCGAGGGATCCGGGCAAGCATTCACAGGTTTCGGGTCTTGTCCTTCTGTTCCGACAACATCAAACAGTACAGTCCTATTAGGTACTGTTCAGCTGCTAGCGTCAGGGGATAATGGTGTGCTGTACCCCGTCCGCGCTGTTCTCGATTCAGGCAGTCAGCATAGCTTCGTGACGTCGGAACTCACAAGTAAACTCGGGGCCACGATTCAACCTTTTCATGGTTCTATAAGAAGTCTTGCCGAGTCCGCTGTCCCACAGTCTTATCTCAAAGGCAAAATATCATGCACTCTGCGTCCTTATGAAGGTGATCAAAAATATGCTGTTAACCCAATTGTGGTTGACCGGATTACATCCGCTTTACCCATACAAAGAGTACCCTCATCTGTCATCAAAAGGTTAAGCCACTACAAACTCTCCGATCATCAGTTTGGCGAATCACTTCCAGTGGATTTGTTGATTGGGGGAGATCTATTCCCTTACATCCTTACTGGCGCTCCTTTCTCATCCGGTGTTGAAGATCTTCTAATGCTTCCAACTACATTTGGCTTAGTGGTCTCTGGTTCCCTTCGCAACTCTCCTTCCCATTCCACAGCGACATACTTCCTCGACTCACCATCGAGCATTAGTGTCCAGCTGAAGGAGTTCTGGGAGATAGAAGAACCATCTCCAGTTGATCGGAGTAATCCGGATGACACTTTCTGCGAGGATCACTTTATGAGAACCCAAGAACCCGATCACAACGAAAGGTACATCGAAAGACTCCCGTTCAATAAAGATTTTGCTCGTTTGCTCCGTGTTGAAGCTCCTGACTCTAGCACCAAGATATCTTTGATTAAGGCCAAATCAAAGGTTGCGCCTGTAAAATTCTGCACCATTCCTCGGCTAGAGTTATGTGGCGCTCTCTTGCTCTCTCGGCTCATATCTTCGATACCTAAGTCCCTTGCAGAAAAAGCCATTTGCTTCTCCGATTCCGAGGTCGTGCTCGCTTTGTTGAACACTCCCGTCCACGATCTCCGAGTGTTCGAGGCAAACCGTGTCTCACAGATTTTGAGTGTCGTTCCCCTGGGACAATGGCGACACGTAAGCTCTGAAGAAAATCCTGCTGACATTGCTACGCGTGGTTGCCTACCAAGTAAGCTTAAAACTCACGACCTTTGGTGGCACGGCCCTAGATGGCTTAAATCACCCATTCCTAATTGGTTCGAACCTAGGGAGAACACAATAGTTATGACTAATTTTGAAGTACCAAAGGTTGAGTCGAGCAAAGAAGATTGGATCTCCCGGTTCTCATCTTACCCTACGCTGATCAGGACTATAGCGAGAATCCTGCGCTTCTTGAGAAGAAAAAACACCTCACCATCTGGTTCGGGTCCGATCACTGCGGAGGAGTTCTTCGATGCCGAAATCAAATGCGCTTGGTATGCCCAACGCAGATATTTTCCAAAGGCAATCTTCGAGCCAACATCTGACATCCCTAGGACCCTCGCGCAGCTAGCACCTTTTCTGGATGAGCGGGGTATTCTCAGGGTGGGCGGCAGGTTGCAAGACGCACCCTTAAACTACATAGGAAAACATCCCATCCTTACTCCATATCAGTCTCCACTTTCCCGACTGATAATACAAGATGTGCACGAAAGGCATTTTCATGCTGGACCCACGCTTACCTTATCTCTTATTAGGAGCAAATACTGGATTCCTAGAGCCCGGAAACTAGTCCGAAATTGCCTTACACGATGCGTCCGATGCCGCACCTTAAAGGCCAAGCCCACAACTCCATTCATGGCACCTTTACCCAAGGAAAGATTTTCACAGTTCCGTGCATTTATTGAAGTCGGGGTGGACTACGCCGGTCCATTCCTCGTTAAGGAATCAAGTCGGAGGAATGCGCCCGTCAGCAAGGCTTACCTTAGCCTGTTCGTTTGCTTTGATTCCAAAGCAGTGCACCTCGAACTGGTATCCTCCCTTACCACTACTGCATTCTTGGACGCATTGGAAAGATTCATATCAAGAAGAGGCGTTCCGAAGTGCATCTGGTCTGACCACGGAACCAATTTCGTCGGGGCCTCAAGATTTCTCAAAGACGTTTATCGGTTTCAAAATGATGCAAAAGCCTCTGTCGTAAAGCATTTATCACCGAAAGGGATAGAATGGAAATTCATTCCGCCACGCGCCCCGCACTTTGGCGGACTCTGGGAGGCCGGAGTGAAGTCTGTAAAGTCCTTACTTGCCGCATCTCTTGGCAGAAACGCCCTTACATATCAAGAACTATCGACAACGTTTGCCAAAATCGAGGCTCTTCTTAACTCTCGTCCTTTATGCGGACTGACAGAAGACGTATTAGATTACGATTTCTTGACTCCAGGACATTTCTTGATTGGAGCCCCACTGTACGCTCTTCCTGAACCCTCAGAAATCGACTACACGTCTTACTCTCATCATGATAGATGGCGGATCATACAAGCACAAATAGCTCATGTCTGGCACCGTTGGCGCAAGGAGTACTTACACACCCTTCAGCAGCGGTCCAAGTGGAACCGTCAGGCTCCCGGTATCAAACCAGGTGATCTAGTCATCTTGTTAGAGAAGAAATCATTGTTAGGACAATGGCCTGTAGCCAGAGTGGTAGAAATCTACCCAGGGAGAGATGGAATCACTCGTACTGTCTCAGTGAGAACCCCTTCAAGCAGTCTCTTTACCAGGGCTGTCACATCCCTTGTTCCTTTATTTCACCCTGAGCAGGAGCATAACTCAGGGAAGTAATTTTTTTTTTTTTTTTCTTTCCCTTTGTTTCCTATCCTTCAATTTTTTATTCCTTTAATTTCTTTTTATTGCGATTACGTCGCTGAAGATGTATTTTATTTTGTATTGCTAAATCTCTTTTATTTTCTCCTCCTGAAGGACTACTTGTATATATCTTTATTACTTTAATCTTTATCCATGCGGTGAATGAAGCACTATACCCATGTACCTTTTCTTTTCTCGTATAATTTTATTATTGTACCAATGTACCTTTTCTTTTTTTGTATAATTATAGAATTTAAGTAGCTTCATCGACCAGCAGCAAATCATATCTGGGCCCCATCAATTCTCAGAAGTAAATCGAGCCCCGCTCAATTTAGGTGGGCGGTTTGTTGGATCTCTAAAGCTCCATCTTAAGCTGCCTCACGTGAATCCTCACGTGACCAACGTATCAAGTCTCGTGAACTGTAAGTCACTATCCAGGCCTGGTACATTTAGAATATTTTCGCTACTGAAAATGAATGTTAATATGAAGGAGTAGATTGAAAACAGCCCCTTGGGCTCCTGAGAGGAGGCAGAAGAGAAGAATGGACAACGAAATTCGCTGTAAGTCAACTCAGTTAAAATTCACCAACAATTTCAACATGCTGCTTCGTCACCGATCTAATTACTTTAATTTATATTATTCCGCAATTTCATTTTCATCTATTATTTATTTTCATACTCACATCACTAACCAGAATTGTTCCTTTTTTAATTTACATTTTATTTCCCCCTTTTTATTCATTGTAAATAGGTTAATAGATATATATTATAATCTAAGACGTATCTTATTCAATTTTCCCATACAGTCCACTTAAAGATAACTAATTCAGGGGTTGTGTCACCTCACGATACAAAGTGAAGGCATACCCCACAGTGGCTTTTTTTCAACAAGTTCTCATCCATCCAACGGTAGCATGTATAATACGCTTCGTCTAGTTGGTTTATATGAAAGTCGGCGTTGTTGTACTGGAGGGAGTCATATGATAAATAAAATAAAAATTATTTAGATTAGAGGTACTATCCATGGCACTAATAAGCTATATTTTTTTCTTTTTATTCACACTATAATGATATCAATAATGTGACAACATGGCTTATAAGTAAATTTGATGTCATATGATTTTTTAAGTTAAATATCCCAGCTCTTCCTTATGAATATATACAAATACGAAACTTGAAATTCAAAAAAATAAATGGTCATTAAAAAGAAATATGGGTTATTTTGTGTCACACAGCCTCTATGCCAAAACTATATCCCAAAGAAAGTTCAAAAAATTTGTAGAGATATAGCAAGCTGGCCGCTGTATTGACCCACTAATCTGAGGTCAAACAAGTTGATAAGATTCACAATGAAAAATTGTTAACCCCGTCAAATCTCACTCCCTACATTGTCACACAGGCTAGGTTTTGAACATATTAAATTTTTATTTTAAAATAACTGAACGGATTTATTATTGAAAAAAATATTTTTTCCTTCACAGTACTCCTCTCTTTGATAAAACGTACGTAGGACATGAAAATAAAATTCTTTGATTTGACATCTGATAGGTTTTCTTTCTGTCACAGAGTTTTTTCTCACTCCCTAAAAATTTTCTTAAATAGCCTTCCAAAACAAGGAAATGTTGTATTTTACTTTGTAAAAAATTGAGGGAATACATCTACGGTTTTATTTCCATTAGACGACACAAGAAAATTGTTTTATTTCCTTGAAGAAAATTGTTTTTGCTGGTTAGTTCTTAGAGTATTTTTATACTTTCTCATTCCCTACAATACTTTTTATAATCAATTAAAGTCGTTAATCCATTAATGATAATCAGTTCAGTTGAACATGAATGGTGGACATTGGCGTGAAATATTTTCAAGGAGAGAAAATATTTAGCCTCTCCAAGGCAAAGCATGAAAACGTTCAAAACCTCACTCTATAAATAATAATTACGGTTTAACTATAATTATAGTTAAAACTTATACCTAAAAAGTGAAAATACTTCGAAATTCTCTATTTTAATTAGGACTAAGCTTAAAGTATACTATAAAATATATATGTTATATTGTTACAATGGTACTAGATTAAAGAATTTTATTGGCGTAAAATAACAACACAAAAATGTCAAACGAACAATGAGAACTCAAATAATATGACTTGAAACGGAACAATGAAATGTAACTTAACACTGACAGATCGGTGACAAGAAAGGAACGATATTCTTCGCTGTTCAGGTTATCTCTTGCTCCGCTGTAAAAAATAGGCTCTTCTCCCTCCTCGCTTGCTCACTTATAAATAAGGGCGGATCCAGCCGGTTGTAATGGGCGGGGCTGCAGTCCTGAAGAAGGGGGTGCAGCTCGCATAGCCTATCCCCTAGGTCAGGTTTTTTACCTTAATGTTGATTTCCCACAACTAAAATTCCACTAGTTCTGCATATTATTACTAGCATTCCCCGTCGCGGCTTTGCCCGCGAGCCTTTAAAATCAATTCTGTGATCATTATCTTGGTATTGATGTAATATAATATGTTAACTGATGTAAAGATATTTAGTAGAATCGGAGCTTCCGGTAGGTGGAATGTTGGAGGGGGAAGCTGCCGGCTCGGTAGAAGAGAGGGAGGCGCGCAATGGAGAGAATTCACTAAAACCGCCGAAACAACTTACTCGTCGTGAACGCTTCATTTTTTGGCTTTAAAACATGGTTTTCGACGCCCCGTAGATCAAGATCTTAAAAATGGGTCCTAATTACATATTTTTTCTCGAAGTGCAAAAATAGGTGTCCGTTAGAGTTAAACGACAATATCGCCATTTAAACCCCTTAGGGGTTACATTTTTGAAATTCCTTTCTTCGTGGTTACCTGCATCGCGTTTAAAACCTAAATTCCGAACTTCAAGTTTCTATCATTAGTAGTTTTTGCTCTGCGTTGATTCTGTCAGTCAGGACAAAGCCTCTTATATATAGAGAGATTTCTTTAAGTTACTTTCTTACTTGTAGTTTTACTAAAGTTAAATTCTATCTCTAAATGACGAAGAAATTCCCAAAGGTCTGCAGCCCTCCCCTTAGATCCAGCTACAGTACCAGTCAAAAGTTTAGACTCACTTTCATTTAATTCACAATCTTCAAGTTTAATAAAATAATTCTAACTCAAGAGGTAGAATATGGTGGATATCTTTTACCATCATTAACTCAAGAGGTAACATTTGAAACATTATATGATTAAGTTTAGAATAAAATTATAAATAGAAGTAACCTGTGGTGTAGTGTTTAGCATAGTTACCTACTATACTAAAGGTCGCGGGTTCGCGTCCCGGGGTGGTCATAGGATTTTTTAATGGGAGTAAAAAATCCTTGGCTATGCCGTCCCTCGGATAGGACGTAAAATGAAGGTCCCGAGCCTGTTCAATGTCAGGTACTCGTTAAAGATCCCTATCTTAATTATACCTGGATAGACAAAATTTAGGACTCCCACTGTAGCATCGTCCGATGAGCCTTAGTAGCATAAAGGGGCGCTAAAGAAACCAACAAACAAATTATAAATAAAGTAATAATAAAATTATAGATTTTACGTAGTTAAATAAATAATATGTTGTTAATTTTGTAATTTTACAAAACTAAGGGTGAGTCTAAACTTTTGACTGGTACTGTTTATAATTATAACATTCCCGACTTCGTCCTCCATCCTTATGGACCAGTCAAAGCATCTATTTTGATTTCTTTCATCACATTATGATATTGTTATTTAGTCATCCCCCAGTAATATCGTCGGCGGTTGAAAAGAGGTGTTAAGGGATCATCAAATAAAACGATTATTTCTAGGTTTAGTTAGTTGACATTTATAAACAGTTTTATTCGTGCTCATACAAATTTCTGTAACATAAAGTACAGATTAATAATAATTATATTTTTTAAATGTAGATTTAAATTTACAAAGTACAAAGTCTTCTTTAAATATTGAGGAAGGATTTCCAAGGAAAAGAGAAATCCCCTCCCCCGGAATGGACCGCCAGAGGACATCTTCCCTTGCCTAAGAGAGGTAAGGTACAAGGGGTGGATTAGAGGAGCCGGTGATCCAGGCCAAGATTTCCTAGAGTATTACCTCTTGCGGGAGGAAGCCGTCGTATGTTTTATTCAACCCCGGCCCGGGAAGTCGTTATTAAATTTGTAGCCTCCTGGTCAGCAACCGCATTCCGGATCATAAAACTTCTTCCCTTCTCGGCTAAATTATTAACCTCACCCATTAGGCCATATATCATTCATAAATAAGCCACTATCCGGGAGGATGCGCGCTGATGTGTGGATTAGTCTCTAAATCTTAAAAAGAAAAATAGACCGATATTTTTTTTTTTTTTTTTTTTTTTTTTTATGAACTGACCGTCCTCTGATCTGTTGTTACTTCTTTAGTTAAATAAATAAATTAATCAATTTTGTTTTATTTGCACATGCGCAGTGGGGTTTTAAACAATTTTTTTTCGCTTCGAGCTGATGTTAATTTTGAAAATTTTTATATATATTACTTTAAAAGGACTCTAGACCTCTTTCCTTTCAGCCGACTTGTAGGTTGACCGGATAAGAAGGAGAAAAAGCATAGTAGATTAGAATAATGTGATATTACTATTGGTAATAGGGTATTAATTGATGCGGCTAGATTTGATTGCATTTCCCATTTTTCGAACCACTTTTTTGTAATTAGATGGTGGTGCGGGATTATTCAGGGATATTTGATGCGTAGATAGAATAGAGACGAGGGTTTGTAAATACAAGAAATAAATCTGTCAAGAAAGAAAGATTGTAGTAGAATCAAGAAATAAGTAGAGGGATGTGCGGTTTCGTTTCCAAAGTTGGCTCTTTAAGGCATATACTGACATAAGCTTTTTAAATGTCGAGGAAAAACACAGAGCAGTATCAATTATTTATTATCTTGAATCCGGTGATTTTATTAATAAAATCACATATTCAAAGTAACTAAAACCTCACGGACATACCTCCTCACGCATGAAAGCTTCAAACCTTTCGTGGGTACGTGACCAACAAATCTAAAATGCTATGTATTGTGGATGCTGTCATGATGGAAAAAATAAATTAAATTAATAATTTAATATCAAAATTTGTAAAGTACTGTATATGGGCAACCCGGTGGTCAGTTTTACCTGAAGGCGGGTAGGTCTTGGAAATACCCCTTGTAAGTATTGGGGCAATAAACCTTCTGTTGGAAATTCAAAATAAGTAAAGCTTAGGACCGACAATGCTGCCGACAAACACCTAGGGAAATACCTAAGAAGATTGCTAGAGAAATTTGTAGCCATAAACCCTGGTTTTGCCCCGGCAAAGAGGCCGCTGGGGAACACGTTTAATATAGAAAGGAAGGGAAATTTTAGGCAGCCAGCCAATCAGACGAAGTCTGGAACCAACCAGCCAGCCAATCAGACGAAGTCTGGAACCAACCAGCCAGCCAATCAGAAGAAGTCTGAAGAGAGTGGGGGAAAGAGGACTTAAACGGTGAAGAAGGAGGAGTCGGGGAGTTCGGGTGGAGAGTGAGTTCGGAGGTGGACAGAGGTCGGGGGAGTGTGCCAAGAGGGCGAGAGTGGAACGAGAAGGGCAGAGGACCAGATAGGCAGGAGCGGAGAGTCCAGATTTCCGAGAGAGACCGAGATGGGATGCTGTGCTGAGTCAGAGAGCGTCAGAGATGGCAGGGACTGATCCAGCAGACAGGCCAGAGACAACACCAGAGAGTGCCCACCAGATAAGGTTAATACATATACAGAACTAGTTGTAATATTGTGTGGTTAGTATTTATTAAAATAATGTTAAATTGCCAGTCAGCATCCATTAACTAATTTGTGCTAGTAAAATATGTTTATATGATATATTAAAGGGGGTATAAATAATTTACATTATTGGTCAATAAAATTAAAGATATGGTCCAATTTAGATTTGTTTATTTATTATCATTTACCCTATGCCACAGGTTTATTAGAGTGGTGTGGAATTGGTAAGCACGTCACCTTTGGAAGAGTATCCAATTTACATTAAGGCGAATTAGGTACATTAATTACAATATCAATTAGATATATGCCGTTTCTGGTAACCCCCACCCGCCTTAGAAAAGCGGGAGACCCGGAAACGTAGCAAAAAAAAAGTCTTTAAAAACATTCCCATACTAGCTTACACGGAAATGCTAACCAACTAAAGTAACAGACATAGAAAAGGCCAATGAACATTAAGAAGAAGGATAAAAATGCGTAGGATGAGAGATCTTTTCCTTACTGCTGTCCCTCCTCCCAAAGCCTTAGATAAAATTATTATATAAGCCTTTAAGCTGGAATATTTGTTAATTGATTTATAATTAACTTTAAAAAATTATTACCAAGTATTTCTTTCTTAATAATGAAATTCAATTAAAAAAATCCTTAAATAATTCTTTTTTTAATGAATAAGTCTACATACGTATTTATCTTTTTGTTGCCTCGTTGTATTCAACTGAAAAATAATCTATATAAAGAACGTTTTTAATTGCATTATTTGTTCCTTAATACGGTGGATTAAATTTATTGAGAATAAATATCCTTTAACCTCCAAATTTACATGAGCTTCTGACGTTAAATGACTACACAGAAATTTTAAACAAATAATTTAAATTCAAACTAGTAACAACGTTACAAAACAGTTACTTGCAGTGACAGAAAAGTGACTCAAAAGTAACTGCATCGCTGTTCAACGCGAGACACAAGTCGATCGTTTCTTATATTCGGTCCGATATGGGCCCACCCAGAAAGTCATAGAACATTCCAAAAATGTTATCACGGACTATTAAATGCCTATAACCATTCTAGGTAATATTCGAACTTGACCGATGTAATAGAAAGAAACATCTGTTTCGGTTTCACTTAACAATATCATTTTATTTAGTTGTTATATTATATTTTAATTTATAATTATAAATTACCTTATAATGCGTAATATCCAAAACTTTCTGTCTGCTTAACTATACTAAGTGTTTAGTATAACTGCTCCTAGGCGCAAGGTCGCGGGTTCGCAGCCCGGCAAGTACCCCTCGGATTTTTTAAAAAAGAGTAAAAAATCCATGATTATGCTGTCCAGAAGGAACGTAAAATGGTATTCCAGAGCCTATGCGACATAAGGTACTTGATAAAGATTTGTTTCAATTTTAACTGGATAAGTTTAATTTAGGATTACAACTGTAACATCGTATGATGAGGCATGAAATGAAGTTAAATTTTTTCTGTTAGTTTTTGCTCATTGGTTGTATGATAATAATTCCTTTTTGTGCTACCTTACTGTAATTAGTAGTTTGTTATTGGATGCCATGGAATGATGTTTCTGTTTTACGTTTGAGCGAAAAATTTCATTTAAACCACAAAAATTTAGACGATATAGTTAAAAAATATCACTGTCAAGTTTTTAACGATGAATAAAATACATACTTGAAATGATTGTTGTCAGATTTTTTTTTTTTAATTTTTTATTTACATGCATGGGAAGCTATATTGTCGATCTTAGAAGAGTGCAGCTATGTTTGTCATCATTTAGATTTGTGAACTTCAATTCAGATTTTGGACTGAGACAGTGGTCATGATCAAATTGGATTGGTGGATCAAAGAAACCTCCAAATTTTTTTTATAAATATTTTGGGGGTTGTTCAAGGCATAAAAATGCTTTTTCAGAAATTTCTCGCATGCTCTATTATAGGATAAAGTTATTAAATCACTCCTCAAGGCGGACAGTTAATAAGACGCCATAACAAATGATGAAGTGGGCAGCTGATACGGGGCTGGGTAGGGGGGGGGGGGAGTTGTGGGGGGCTTATAAATGACCGCTGCATCTCTTCATCAATATTCGTAAGCCTTACCTGCCCTCCGCCATCTTATCCATATCGGCACTCTGTCATTCTTATCTCATAAACGGTCATCATTTTTCATCTCCCGGTCAATCTTCTATTAGTTAATTTATTTTTAAAACCTGAGACTAAAAAAAAAAAAAATAATAGTAATAATTACGAGGAAAAGCCGTAGCAACAACAAAAAACTAATTCTTCAGGTGTTAGATAAGAAAAATAAGAACCAGAAGACAAAAGCCCCTCCACCCCAAATGATGTGCCCCTTGACGTCATGATTGCCCGCGGGAAATAACGTATATAAGACATATACAAGCTCACTGCAGTAAAGCTGTGGGTTTTTTTTTTTTAATATTTAAGTAAGCATTAAGTGTAAATTATAATTATAAATTAAAATTATATTAAAATAAGCCCTTTCCGCAATTCCCATTACACATCTGACATTCCGGTGCATTCTTTACCTCCGCTGACGACACAGCTATCCTTTTTACACACAAAGGTCCAACAGTAGCATCGATTGACAATCAGAACCACTTTTTCAAATCAGTGGGAAATAAAAAGAAACGCAACTAAGTCGAAACATAGAGTTCCTCTATGAGAAAGTAAACGTATCCAACTATAAAAATCAATAACAATTTAGTGCCTTCTAAAAACTATTTACGTTACCTAGGACTCTACTTGGACAAAATAATCACTTTGAACATACATACAAAACTAAAAAAAGAAAAAGCTGACCAGTCGATAAAAAGAACTGCCGTAGCTTCTAGACGGCAGATCATCAATTAGCTTACATAACAAAAGACTAGTATATAACACCATTCTAGAAAAACTTCTGAAGTTCCGCTAGACAGGTACTAGAAGACAGGTAATAGAAATAATCCAAACGCTATGATATAATTCTAACACAGCACACGCAGAGATATGGACATCCCAACAGTAAAAAGTATATATTAATATGTTTCTTCTCTTTCTTCTTACCAATTACCCGTCTAAAGAAGATTAAAAAGGATTGAGTAAATGACAGATATAGTTTAACACTAAATCAAGTATCAAATCGCAAGTAAATTAAGCAAGTCACTATAAAGTTTAAAGCATTTTATACAGATTTGCTATATGCGCTCCAGCGCAGGTAAATTATGTAAATTATAAAATAAATAAACATATAAATAAAGAAACAATAGCAATAGGAAATTTAATGAACAGGGTAAAAACGATGATAAGCAATTTAAAATGTGGGAATTTTGATGGTATGAACCGAAACTCTAACGGTACTAGCCTGGAAAAAAAAACCTTATTTTTCAGGATTTTGGAAAATAAGGGTAAAGCTGTACCTCAACGATCAGTATCAGATTCGAAATCTATCATATTAATTATATTTCTTTTAATTTCGCTTATCGGACACACCCCATTTTACAATTTATGAAACTGTTCATTAAATTTAAAAATAAACGTTAACTCTTTAGCCAAGCATTTTCATTCGTTTGTTCATATTAATACTTGTTCTTTTCAATTTATTTTATTTCGATTGATTATTATTGTTTTTCTTCTTTATCGAAAACCGATTGACAGTGTTTTAATAAAGCATGATAAATATTTTATAAAAAGTTAAAAGTTTATATTTATGATGCAATCTCAAAATGTGCAAACCTTGTGTAACAATAATATATTTTTCCCTCTTTTATTTTTCGTAAATCTACGTTTTTCCACTGAATAACCCATATATGGTCCACAAATTAAAATTTATTAAGGCTTTAATCACAAAATGGTCCCTATTCTATGGAAAATGCAAACATTAAATTTAAAAACAGTAATTTATCAGGTATTTGGTTCGAGATCCTACCATATACAGAATCTTTCATTTGATTGATTTGGTACCTAACTGCTATTTTAAATATATTTTATAGAATATATTTCGGAAGGGTTACGTACGAGGGGCCTTATTTGAGGAGGTTGAACACCCAATTAGCTAGTAGCATGCCAATATATCACTAATTGAGCAGGAGATAATTGAAGGGGTACAATGGAGCAACACATCGACACCTGCCTTGTTCACATTAGCTATTGTCATTAATCCAATGACAATTATTCACGTGGAACGTCTAGCAATAGCAGTCGGAATGTGTCCGCTCATTATTGGATGCTCTCCTGATATGGCCCATAATTGTTGCTCTGTAATTTCCCCTTTGTCTTCTAGACAATTATAGCCTTAATGTTCTATTTGGACATTTTTATTATAATAAATAAATTTTATATGTTGTTTTAGTTTCGGATCCATAATTCAAACAATTGCTAAAACTACACCTTTTTCAAAATTTAAATAATGATAGATAAACGATATCATCTAAATGTATAATCTATATATATACAGATTTTGTTTGTTGTGTTTTAAAGTAGTCCGGCAACTTATTCATATGCTAATTAATAAGGATGACATATTATTATTGTTTTTATTACCAACTACTTAGAAGTTTTTAAATTAAAAAAAAAAATGCATTTTTTTTTTTTAACTATCTTAGAACTATATGCAATAATTAATAACAGAAATAAAAACGAAAATCTCATAAATATTTTTAACAAATATTAGTATTAATGATGTGTAAAGGTCTCTCTGGGGCAAAATGGATGTGTTCGATTTCTCATATTAGTTTATACCTCTTTGGAATACCTAGTACTGCTGCCTAGCGAAAAATTGTCCGAAATATCAAGTAAACAAATCTTTTGTCTTGGTATCCCAAACAACTCTTACCTATGGCGAAATAGGATTTGTCAACAAATCTTGGTGCCAAAAAAAAAAACTCTTACCTTTGTCCTGGACCAGGTAAGTTTTTTGCTTTTTTATTAATGAAATACTTTATTTCTTAAATTGTGAATTTTACATTTTCTTTATTGATGTATATTTAGTGTTATGAACATGTTTATTGATTTTAAGTATTACAAAATCAGTGTAAATGAGGCTAAAATATGATGTCCACAATCATGGACTAAAGTACTCCAGGTTATAAGTTATAAGTTATTATATATATATATATATATATATATATATATATATATTTATATTAGTGTTTAAATATATATATATATATATATAAGTTATTATAAGTTTCCAAATGTTTTTACATTTTTAGTACCTTATTATTTTTTTTCATTTACAGTGAGTTGAAATGGCTAGCACACTTAAGATATACTCAAAGAAGACACAGTGAGAGATAAAATTGATCACCATGGTTGTCCACAAGGTAGGAGCGCTCTTGTAAGATGAAATATCTTTAATCTAGCTAAAATTATTTTAAACTATAAAGAGATAATTATTTCATTTTGATCTACATATATCAGATATGGCTAAAATTAAATGTCCAGGATAGGATTAAAAAGGCTTAGGGGGCCGCGGCGCACAGTGGTTGAAAATCGACTATTTTCGGAAAAAACCTTGTCAAACCCGATCTGTGAGCCGCAAAAAAATAAAGTTGATATTATCATAACCACGATTGAATTTCCTATAAAATGTATAGGTTCGAGCCCCGCTTAACCGGCTATTCGGATTAACCGGCAGTGTAAGGAAAATAGAAAAAATAATTATACATCAATTTTCGACTCGAAATCGGTTAGTTTAAACACTTTTGCTGTTTTATGCTAGTAATATCATTGATAGTACTTGCAGTATAATTTTATTTCATGAAAACACTCAAGTTAGGTTAAAAAAAAAAAAAAAAAAAAATCATACATAGGAACTATCAATTATTTTTATCGTTATGTTTTAATTCTTAACTATTAAATGTATATCATATTAAAATATAAGATTGGGATCATCCGACTTTAATATAATTTTGATAGGAGATGGTGGGATTGACTGTTCAATGTAGGTTTAATAACTGCAACTCTATCTGTGAAAATTTAGTTCCCTTATTCACGCTAAATAATAGCTGAACCTTTTTTTTTTAATACAAATCTTCTAAAAACAAATGGATGCTTAAAAATTAAAAGTGCCGAAGCCTTTAAGTTATCGGAGGTCATGTTAATAAACTTGTTAATAATAATTTCCAAATTCATTCTAAAACCACGGTAGGTGAAAAAGTTGATTTATTATCGACCTAACAACGATTCAGACTGACTTTATAAATGATGTTACAGACCTGGTAAGTAAGGCATGATGTTTTACTAAACGATTAGTAATATCCTAATTCGAAGCACAAGCTCCATAGCGAATAAACTGCACGAAATAGCTTTGGTATTTCAATAAAAAAAAAATCCCATATGTACAGACGCAGGTGGACGCAGCTAGAATATGTTTTAATATTTCCTTGAATGTATCTTCTTCTTAAAAAAATGGATTTTAAAACTGCGCTCGGCTGCGCTTGAAAAATATGGATTACCAAAAAAATTGTTTGTCTTAATTTTATTGCATTTATTCGGGATTTTATTTCTGGGTTAAAACATAGACCAAATAGCATCATTTTTATGCTAGTGTAATATGTTAGATCGCTTTTCATGATTAAGAAGAAAAATCGCTCTAAGAAACACAAATGCGAGTTGTAAAAATTATTATAGTGCTATAAATTTTCCGTTGAAAAATAAACCTTTTCAATAATCGATTTTCAAAGGGTCCTACCAAGTTTAAAAATCAGAATATATCCGAATAAATTGATGGAATGTGTCAGGTAACTATTCTATTAATTAATATTGAAAAGAAAAAGAATATTCCAATACCTTCAAAAAATGGGTTTTTTCCGCCTTTCAACCACTTTGCGGTGTGGCCGAGGGGATAGCGTCTCCGACCCCGCACCGCCAGCGTGGGGGGTTCGAATCCCGCCCAAGCCCACGCGATTCTGTCCGGTGACAGCCTCACTGAACAGACTCAGCGGCTTGCCACGGATTAGAAGAGGTTGGTTACCCGTAGATAACCCGTCCCGAATAGCCCTCGTGGCATAAAGCGGACGTAAAAAAAAAAAAAAAAAAAAAAAAAAAAAAAAAAAAAAAAAAAAAAAAAAAAAAAAAAAAAAAAAAAAAAAAAAAAGCTTAGGATAAAATATCTCCATCCTTAACAAACCAGATTAACTGAAGTTAACTGAAGTAAAACAGGAAAGAGTACAACTGGGTGCCATTCTTCCACATACTTGATATCATTATTTGACTAGTAAAAAATGTAATAACATATGTCATAAAAAACTCTGGAATAAGAAACTCAAAATAACCAGGAACTAGAAAATAAAACAAAACAAAAAGTATACCGACATTTTGTGGTATAGTGAGAATAGCATAAATAGACAAAACTATTTTTTTACTAGGTAACATCTTAGATACATTCATTACAAGCCTCCAAACATGTCTCGCATACACTATAACCATATAGAAAAAGAAAAACAAGTTTTGGGTGATTCGATTGTCCAGATACCGGTCATATTAGGAATTAGATCTTCGGAGAGACTGAAACTATCCTATTCTTATGAAATAAACTTTCCTCGTGCTTATTAACAATAGAATAACTCTTTTTTTTTTTTTTTTTTTACTTTATATTTTGATTTGCGCCTGGCTCAAGAAAGTGAAAATCAACAAATGAGATTAATTATTCTATTCCTATAATGCCCAGTAACACATCTTTCCGTTCTTGTTCCAGGAAAGTAGGTAGAATAATAAATAAAATAATCATAATTTAAAAGCAAGAATCAAATGCAATCTCCTCATTCCATAACCGTTCACCAAGAAACAGTATTTCCTTACAAAATGAAACCGGGATCTGAGAAGAGGTCATGAAATTTGTTTTGTTTTTTAATATTAATCGTTGAAAATAATTCTTTATAAGTGTAATAAGGATGTGAAAATGGTGGTAGTGGAAAGTAGTTAGTTCAAGCTATGGATGGATAATTTTAAATAAATGAGACAGGTTAATTCAGAGGACAATTAAAGCAACGGAACTTTATCAAACGCGAAGCTCCACCAGATGATGGCAGGATAATACAGAAGGTGAGCCTATGCATCCCGCAGTTGCTATAAATAAAAGAGAAAGCTCAGGATAAAATTTCGATGAGGTCGTAACCACATATCATCCGCAGGAAACCTTTAGCAGAGGTAATATTCGCCGACGTTTCATCGCTATTCGGCATTATTCACCAGAGCTCATGAACAGGCCGTGACTGAACCGGCTAATGTTTATTTAAAAGGGGAGAGCCGAACCACATCCGATGAGGCCATTTGTAATGCTATCCACAAAGATGAACACAATTTCCATGTAGTTAACCTCTTGCTTTACGGTTAGCCGGATTATTCTTTACCATGTCCTCCACAGTTCCGTTTGATCTCGCTTCGTTCTTCGTCCTCTATTATTCCCTTCCTAAATCCAATAAGACCTTTTCGGCCCTAAGAGTGAAATGTGAAGGAAGAGGGAAAAAAGAAAAAAAAAGGAAAAAAAAAAGAAAACTTTGTTTCTCCAGCGAAAGCCGATTATGCAACGAGGCCTGAGGAAAAGGACCCTCGGCTATGTAACATCACTCGAGGCCCACTGATTCCAAAATTAGTCACAATCCAGTTGAATAACAACGTTTCTACGACATCTCTTCAAATGGGGTAATTGGATACAATTATCTCTCTTTTTTTTATCTTAAATTTTTTACTTGCTTCTAAACACAAAATATTGAAATATCGATACAAAAATAATTTATAAGTGATTTGATTCAGATCAAAAACCATAGACTAATAAACGCGTTCCTTATGTACAAAACTTCTCGATAGAAAGGAAAAACTAATAATTGATTGATGGCCAGAATTCTTTTTTAAAGGTTTCAACGTCATAACCACCAAGGCCTCAGAAATGGAAGGCAGTTCAACCCTAGCAAGAGTCAGCGGTTGAAATTTTAAAATTTTTTAGGGGTGAACTCAATATTCACCTAAGAAGCAGAAGCCACCAAGATAGCACTTCAACTCATGGCAGATAAAAGGTAAGAAAGTATGTACTAAGTATGGTGAGAATAAAAATTAAATAATTCTATAACTATTGTTTTTGTATAGTCTGAGAACACTAAGACATTTTAAGTAATGAAAAAAGCTGTTGCTTTAACCCCAAGATGGTTCGAACAATGTATAAAAGATTAATATTTACCAGAGAAATGGAGATATACCCACATCAAATCGCATTGAAGTTAATATTAGGAAAAATATGTTGTTTTTCCATAAACAATTTATATATATATATATATATATATATATATATATATATATATATATATATATAAATATTTATATACATATTATACATATACATATACATATATATATTTATATAAATATATATATATATTTATATTAGTGTTTAAACTTTGTAACAATTTGCTTAATCTTTTATAAAAACGCAGGAAAGAAATCAGTCAATTGGAATGAAAAATTCTCTGCTACTAATGATTGTTTACATTTATCAAGGTGGTCGGTCCCCCACCACCAATGCCCCAGGGGATAATTGGCGATTAGCTATAATTGAACCAATAAATAACTTTAAAAAAGATGAATGGCATTAACTTTAAATCGGTGATGAGACAATCCCTAAGGGATCCAGCGAACAGATGGCGGAAGGGTTAGAAACTGCTCTGGTCTAGCCGCAAATCCTCGAGGGAGCCTGCCACCACAGGGTCCAAGTCGAATCGTACCAAAAGTTGGTCGAATGGACAAATGACTAGGGTAAGCATCGCCCCTACATATATTTTTACTTAATTTATATTCTGGTTAGCTTAAGACTTTTGTGTGACTTGTTTTCTTTAATGTTTTTACAAAAAAAAATTCAATACCGCATACGATTTCAAATTAACTATGAATTAGTTCAAAATAAGTCAATACTGAAACTTTCCGTTCGGGTCAGAGTGATTTTATTAAATTTTGTATTAGGCGCTTTAAGATATCCTAAAAGATAATCTGAATTTTTTCCGCCAACTTTACTTGTAGTATCTTTTCATATTCCCAGATTCTTTCTTTTCCATTTGAATTACTATAGTGCAATATTATATAATAGATACCGTTATCGCATATGATACAGTTAACTGCTTTTCAAACATAAAATATAATGCCATTAAACAAAAATATCTTGAAATTAAATAAATGAACTCGAAGTAATAAAAGGATTGTAAAGTTTTCGATGAAGTTGGAAGTTCGACATGCTTGAAAAGAGTTTAGATGCCTTTCGGCTTTCATTTCCCGTTTCGGATTCTGACTTTTTCTCTTCTTCAAAACTTTCCACCAAACGTCAATAGGAGCCCTCCACCTCCTCAGAAACTGATACTAACCTGTACCTCATTGATCTCAGGAATCTCCTGAATTTATTTTCTTGGAAATACCAAGACTTGCAGAAGCATAAAACATAGAGATGCGGTGTTCTTGCTCCATAATTGAATAATGAACAACTTATTCCTTCTCCACTTTTGTATATTAAGAGGTGCGAGTGGTGTGAGATTTACCTACCTAAATAGTTACGTCGCGTTTTTCAGAAAAAATAGGCAAAAATATTTGGAATATTGAGAAAATATAATAAGATACTGCAAATATACTCATTATAAGAATACCATTATTAACTAATACTGCGTGAAGATCATAAGACTTAAATGTTAAATAGTAACGATTTTACAATAAAAGTAATCTACAAAAGTAATTTACGTAAGCATTCTAGTTTAAAATCAACCTATTATTTCATATTTAGTGGCACACATTCTCCACGTTCATATCTGATCTATAAAAACATTCTGAGAAAATTTTGCAAATAAGGTTAAATAAAAACAATGAAATTCAAGTTAATTTATTATATCAGTGACATAGTAACCGTTTATTATATTATAGGGTATTGTCAAATGTATGCAAAGTGGATGAGCAGGGAAGAATAAGTGAAAAGAGTAGATGATAGATAAAGAGAGAGAGAGAGAAGGTGAGGGAAGAGTAAATGTGGGGGGTGGGGGGGGGGGGAGGAGAGGGTTAACAAAGAAAGAAGGGAGGAAGAAGGACATGATGGCCGTTCTAATTGTCCCTTCATATGTGACCTTTGCCCGGCTCCGGACCTAAATTAGGGTCCTCCCTACAAATTGAAGTCTCCCAAGGACCATGAATTATGGCCGCTATTGTCCTCATGTATATTTCTTTTTCATGATTAGGGTTTCGGGAGAAAGAACCGGTAATGGCTCGTTCCCTCTAGCCCCCCCTCCTTACCAAGTAAAGAGGGTATGAGGGGGGGGGGGGAGACTGCAATGAACACAATCTGCGTATTAACAAATGGAAAGGCAGAATGAGATCTAGAAAAAGTTACATTGAAAATGTTTATATCTCCTCAAGCATACACAAAATAAACAATTTCATGATTCATATATTTGTATATATTTAGTTATCGTCTATAGATATATAGGAAGCCAGCGCATATTGGGTAAATAAATGTATTTTGTTACAATTTAAGTTCCAGAAACATTGATTTGAGGCGTGCCTAATTTATAAATGAAAATAATAACAACACCTAATAATTTACGTATTTATTCATAAACGTCACCACCTGTGATGATCCTTTTATTTAAATCTTTTATATTATTCTTTGTATGCTGATTTAAATTTCAAGGTTTGCGGACTTATTAAATAAGATTATTTCTTTTAAAATATAAGTACCTATTTCTTTTTCTACAGGTAGCATAGCTGGAAAAGAAAACAGCAGGATATATAGTAATACACTTTTATAATAGTAATACTATGATAAAAATAAATGGAAAAAAATTAACAACGTTTTTATAATACTAAGGAGTAATTATATGGATTTTTAATATACACATAATTGAATCCAAAGAACCAATTTATTTTATTTTTATTTTTATTAGTTTAATTTAAATTCGAAATATTGAATAGAATGCAATTCGTAAAATGTAGTAGATAACGTAGAAAATAAACCTAGTATACTTGGGATTTAATGTATTCTTTTTTTTTTAATTCTTTTTTTTATGTTTTTCCTTTATTTATTTAATTATATGTTGTTGTTTTTTTCAAATATTACTATTGTCCTCAGCTGAGAGAGAATGTATGTATGTAAAATAAAGATTTTTGTTTACTCTATCACAAGTATTTTTGGTTAGAATTAATTGGAATGTTTAGCTTCCCACTGTTTCATTTTTTTTTTCACAGATAATTTTTTTTTATTTACTTATTATTTTTCAGATATTATATTTATTATCTTCATAAACATTATTAATCTCTCCCTGCTTTATTTCAAGCCTATTGATACACATTACATAATTAACAATTACAAATATATTAGGAACTAACATTAGTAGAGCAATGAAATTATGCAGTAACAAATAAAAACAAACCCACTTCTAGAAAAAAAAAATAAATAGGAACCTGCAGTATGATGGAAATTCATTTTTTTATTTACCATTTTATTTTATTGATTCATTAAAATATTGGGAACATAAAACTAAACAATTCTTTTTACATAAATACTTTTCTTAAAGTTACATTACTGTATTACAATTAGCACCATTCGTTTTCTAACTTTTTTTGAAGAGAATTCAGAGGTTGTTGGGACTCTATTATCAAATTAGAACTTAGCCTTGATTGGACAATGTATGAATTTCCGATACGGTGAGGTTAGTTCATCCTTGTTTAACAACCAAATATACCCCACACTTTCCTCCTAATAACACATAAATTATACTATCGGTCCGTAATTAAATTTACAATGCTCTTAAATGTAATGAAATTCAATATTGACACATAAATAAATTCAGTAAATACTTGTTGATAGATTGCCATTGTGACTTTGATTGATGAGTAAATGTTCCATTTACTAATAAGGGTACATGATAAAATTATAGAAAATATTTTTTTTTTTCTTTTTTTTACAATATTCAATTTTGCTGCTTTCCAATAAAATAAAAGAGAATAAAAATAATTTATATTTAATCCCTAAGTCCTAGTTATATATTCGACAGCAGATTAAATTTCTTTAAACAAAAATTCAATAAAAACTTTTCCTATCCTGGGTTAAATTTATAATAGTGTAACACTTTTTTGGATTAACAAATATTTATCCACGAAAATATAACAATATCAATGCCAAACGAATTAACAACATAAATATTCGTGCAGGATATGGCCTTGCCTTTTTTGTGGAGATTTCACACAGCAGAGACTTGTTGTAGCCTGGAATTTCTACAAGTTTGAACATGAGATTCTCTTGCTTCTTGGGTTGTTCAACGTCAGGATCTTTCTCCTGTGCGAGAGAGAGTGCAACGAAATCGTCTGGGGTATGTATTTCCACTATCCTCGACAGAGAGTCTGCAACAGTATTATCCTTCCCAGGCTTGTAGACAATTTCTGTCGAGAACTGTCTGATGTAAGAGAGCCAACGGATGCGGATAGGAGTAGCGGTCTCGGGTTTCTGGGCGAAAGCATGGACAAGTGGGCGGTGGTCTGTAATAATTGTAAACCTTCTGCCCTCTAGTAACGGCTGGAAATGCCTGACGGCCTTGTAGTTTTGTTGGAGGACTGCTCCTAATCCCGTGTTGGAAGCATCACAGCAGAGAGAGAGTTCGGCTTTTGGATCCGGGTGAATAAGCTCGGCAGCTTCTGCAAGGCTTTCCTTAGTCTTTTCGAAGGCTTCCATAGCTTCACCAGTCCAATTGTTGGGGCTTTTATCGTTTTTCTTCTTGTTGTGAAGCAAATTGTTGAGAGGCAGTTGGATAGTCGCAGCGTTTGGAAGATTTGGTCGGTACAAAATTTACCATCCCCATAAATCTTCTTAGTTGCTTTACATCCTTGGGTGCTGGAAACTCAAGAATAGCTTTTACCTTATCCCTGAGTGGTGTGATTCCTGTGGTTGTGAGGTGGTGACCGAGGAAGTCGAGTTCAGGGACACCAAAAATGCATTAGGCCGGGTTGATAGCGATTCCATCCCTGTCGAGTCGTCTGAATACCTTTCGAAGATGAGTATTGTGCTGTTCCTCATTTTCCGAAGCGATGAGAAAGTCATCCAGGAACTAGAAGATGAAGGGAAGATCTCGGAAAAGGTCGTCGACGAATCGCTGGTAGCTCTGTACTGCATTTTTGAGTCCAAAACTCATTCGGTTGTATTCGATCAATCCAAACGGAGTGATGATCGCAGTTTTCTCCCGGTCTTTCTCCGCTATAGGGATATGGTAATAAGCTTTGCGAAGGTCGATCTTGGAGAAGATCTTCTTTCCACTAAGTTCCATAGTGAAATCTCAGAGATTGGGGATACCATATCGATCCGGGATTGTTTGTGCGTTGAGCTCTCCTTAATCACCGCAAAGTCGTAAGCCACCATCTTTTTTCTTCACAACGTGGAACGGGCTAGACCAGGGGCTTCTGGAAGGTCGACAGATCCCGTCTTTGATCAGGCTTTCTATCTCCTTTTTGACCTCCTGATAAATTTCAGGGGGTAGGCGACGGCATTTAGAAGATACCGGTAGACCCTTGGTTTCTATATGGTGTTCTACAACTCCACTGGAAGGTCCACTGATAGTTGTTACTTTTGTAAGTGTGGGGAACTCGTTGAGGATCTGAAGAAATCGGTTATCCGCAGGTAATATTGAATAAACTGGAATTTCTTCCCATGAGATACTCCCAGTAGTGCTACGTCCTGTGTTCTGATCGATGAGTCTCCTGTTTCTAAGATCTACTGTGAGTTGGTGCCAGTAGAGTAAATCAGCACCGAGAATCGTCTTACTCACATCAGCAAGAATGAAAGCCCATCGTAGAGGCTTTTTAAGACCTAGGTAGGACTATTCAAGATTAGCTTCACCATAAGTTGCTATTTTGGAACCGTTAGCAGCAATCAGGTAAAAATCAGAAGGAATAGATGCTCCTGTGTCAATCAGAAATGGTCGGCCTGTAATTCTGTCCTTGATGAATAGGCGGTGGTGCGGTTGGATAGTGAAAGTTTCCGCCGCAACTTTACCTTGTTGGCGTTTAAATTGGCGTTTTGTGTGTTGCTTGCTTCCCAGGTGCAAGGTTGAGTACATTTCCTAGCCTTTTCTTGAAATGTTCGGTGGTAGAAACAGATACCTTTATCTCGTGATTTGGATCATGTACGGTTGTCAGGTGATCGTCGATTTTGGCTTCTACCGCGACTTTTAGAGTTTAACACAATAAGGATTTCATCCATATCTTTACGCAGTTGTCGAAATTCTTTTAAGTTCCACGAAGTTGTTGTGGGGGTATTGGGTGATATCTGAGGTTCGGTTATGGCAAAAGTCTCAGTCGGCGGAGAAACTTCGTGTACCTTATCCGCTATGTCTGCAAGTTTGTTGACATCGTCATGTCCAGTTGCAGCGAGAATAGGTTGGTACCTGCTAGGAAGATTCCTCAACCAAAGTGTTCGAATGAAGTCATTATTTACGCTGGTACCGGCGAGCTGCTTCATTTTCCGAAGGAGTTGTGAGGGCATCTGGTCTCCTAATGGCATATCCTCTAGCAGTTTCTTTATTCTAAGCGTCTCGGACTCTCCGTATATTTGCAACAATCGCGACTTGAGATTCTTGTAAGTTTGTTGAGAGGAATCGGTCACGATATCTTGAACCTGTACAAGGAGATCTAAATCAATGTTGGGTAGGAGAAGCTGAAACTTAATCGAGCTAGAGGTTATTTTTGAAGTGGCAAATACAGCCTCACATGTAGCGAACCAGAGTGCTGGGTTGGTGTCCCAAAAACGTGGCATTCGAGAACTTGGGCCATGGTATAAGTCGATTTGAGGTGGTTGTATTTCAGCCTTCGTATTATCTAAATTATTTCCTAGCGACATTATACAGTTTTTTAAAAAATACTATACAGTAGGATCACGTCGGGGTCACCACTTGTTAAGATATGTGGTATTGTTTGGTATCTTAACATAAGAAAATATGGATCACTGTATAACACTTTATTTTAGAAATAATAAATCAAAATATGAAAAATTCTAGGTTAAGTTCAGTATTTACTAGTAGTTTTATTTCTCACCTGAAAAACTGACGTCTTCGTGATCTCAGAAAACTGAGCACCGCTTACGATTAGGAATTGATGGTGTTGTTCTCGTTTTCTATCTGCAGCAGAGTATCGAGCTATAGGGAAAACTCTAATGTGTATAAGGCACTTGATAAGAGTCTATGTGTAAGGTTACATTAATTTTTTTAGTTCGACATGGTTATCGAAATATCGATGGTTACTATCTTACGATAGCAACGACTACACATTGTTAGTGTAAAAGAACAAACAAATGTATAGAATGTTTTATCTAACCGATTTCAAAACAACTTAATGGATGCTTCAGGATAACAATCAAAAATATCTTTATTATAAGATGAAGATGCAAATGAGAGTGAAAAAGTGTGATAAAACCATGTTAGGTAGTGTTAGTCTCAAACTTTATTTCTCTTGAGGTTAGCTTGGGGGATCAGAGACTGCAATATTCTTCTAATTAAGGTGTTTGTGATATACTATTGTATATTTATATTTCTTAATATTCTTCAAAATATTCTTGGATGGTTTAGTTCCAACCTTTTTCATGAGAAGGAGATGTAAATGTCAGATATGTGTAAATTAGTAACCAACTTATTTTAAAAAAGATGTGTGTTGGAAATGGGAATTATTAAAGCTTCAGTTTCCTTAATAAGTAAGGTGAAATTTATTTTCAACAACTTCATATTCTTATATGAATTATTAAAAACTGATTGTTTACATTAGAATGTTATTACTTTAGTATTAGCATATTAATTATTGAAAAATCTTAGTGGATGTACATGTGTTTTTACATTTTATAAAGAATTGGTTTATTAGAGTGTATTATGATTCTGTTATTTATTTTTCATTTTTATATAATAATAAATAAAAGTTGTCTATCAATTTATTTCTGTTCTTTTTACATTTCTCTTACCACTCTTCCAAAAACTTTTTAAACCAAACTTATCTAATTTCAACAAATTCCATGAAAGCCTTTCATGTAAATAGGCATAGATAAATAAATAAACTTTAAAAATGTTAAATTGGTACTATTAAAATTACATTTAGTTTTCTCAAATTGGAATCAGTCTATATTTCATATCAAGATTTTGTTTTGTCAATGAGTAATTGAGTGAAACTATCTTTACTATCAATAATTAAGATTATATTGCTCATTACAGTACTACTTGCAGAAGAAAAAAATGAATTCACTTAATATTCTTTCAGATGTTTATATCACCGACTAATCAAATATTTACAATTACAGCTCTAATACTGGCTACTGAAACATAATTAATGTTAGAAGTGTAGAAATGGAAAAGATTCAAAATCATCTGCATCAAAATGTTTGTGATTAAAGTTGTACACTTAAGTAATACTATCAATATACTAAAAAAGTATGCATTAATTGAAAATAATACATCTTTTGTTTTGATTTTGCTTATATGAAGAAATTATCTGTCTCTCATTGCGCCTAGTAATAAGAATGGCTACATATGAAAACATTTGATAAATATATAAAGGAGAAAAAAAGAAAAATATTTCACCAAGATTAAAATTTTTATTTCCCTTAAAAAGTGCAATAATATTTCACCGCCTTTGTTGTTTATACCTTATATAAATAAAGTAAAAATCCCAAAAAGTCGTTTTGTTCTTAATAAATGGTTCTTTTTAATAAGTATTTAAGTCCTGATATTTGTTTTCTGTTTTTATTTCTATTATTAAATAGTTAAGGAGAAGCTAAAGGTAGCTAATCACCTATCTTAGCACTAAGGAAGGAAAACAGATCAAATTTATAGGAACACCTTAGGATCTAAGGCGTCCTTAAGATAGAAAGCGTAAAGGAACGTTTATAAAATGAAAATTGTGTTAAGGTTAGCTAAAGGTGTGCATTTTAAGGAAGCCTTTAGAAAGGCGTTCCTTAGGATCGTTCATAAATACGGCACTAAGACTAACTCATCTAATCACTGGCTCTTTATATATAGTCGTAAAAGGACTGGCCTGAGCTGAATAAATAAAATGTTCTGGATTGGACTGGAAAAATCTACTCCCATATACGTGCTCTAACGGTTTGTTCCGAACGCTAATTCGTTCCAACAAAAGGTCCAGGATTTTAAACCATGTGTTTATATTTAACGATTTAACATTAAAATAGTAAGAGATAATTTTATCTCTTCTCTGCTCATATCCAAGCAGAAAGATAATGTTTATAGTTAATGAAAAAAATACTTATACAATAGTTGTAGTGAATGATGTCTTACACAAAATTAAATAATATATTTATAAAAAAAGCGAAATAAACCTGAAAACAAAATATTCCACAAGTATTTAAATAATATTCTATTTTTGAACCTTTTCGTTATCGAGCCAGCTATAGTTAAATAGTACGGCCACCACCCACATAGGGGTTGTGTGGAGACACATTTTTAAACTAGCAAGTTAATGCTGATTTACCTGGTTAATATAATCGATATTAATTAATTAAGTCTTTGTTACGAACGATTAACTAAAAGAATAATAAGCGTTTTGCAAAGTGGAAAAGGTCCGAGCGGTAGGCCGATACGAAGGTGGGAGGATTCTGAGAGGGGATAGATGGGTGGAGGAGTGTACGGAGCGACTGGTGGTGATGACATGAAGCCTAAGCCTTAAGGTTCGCTGAGCCTTTATTATTATTATTTTTATTATTACAAAGTTATACTTATTGTTAAGGAATAATATTTCATTATATTTAAATAATGATTTTGAAGTTTTGACAAACCGGATCATCAAACTATTGGACGAACTAAAAAAGCACCCGGTTAAAGTTTTCCAATGCTTTAAGTTAATATGTTTCTTTGTATAAATTTTCGCTGCAAATATATATTTCTAATAAATTTTGTTTCATTTGTATAAATTAAATTTTGTTTCTAAAAATGAAAAGAGTTATAGGACATTAGCTGGATTTATGTTTCAGATTAATTAAATGGTTCATTCTAGAATTTTTCTGTGAATTTTAAAATGTTTTCGAGCATGATTGCTTAAAAAAGAAAAAAAATCATCCTCCAATGTCAAAAAATAAAAATAAAATAAAACGTAATGAAAAGAAAAGGTATTTAGTGTCCTAAATCTGAAGGATTATAATTTTTTGAAACCTAGTTTCGAATGATAAATATATACATATAATAAGAAAAATGAAGGTTCCCAAGTCCGACCCCATGATATATGACTTATACATAATCAATAGCCCATCCCGACAGTAAATCGACAGAAGGATCATCCTCCCATTGACTAGGAACACAGGATACAAGAAGGAGTCCTGTTGGAGGATCAAGTCGGACTATTGTGGAACCAGCTGATGGTCGCTCTGGACCGGGGCCAAATCTGCATCAACACCCTCCAGGCTATACATCACGCACTGATTTCTTTTACATTAGGGCCGGGGGCTGTTTTTTATCGAATCCTTCTGCTTTATCTTCAGAAGAGGAGAGAAGTGTGTTAGCTTAGTTAAATACTAAAATATACGTTCTGTAAAATAAGTTGTTTATTAATATATTTTTACTTTTTTGCTGTTTTTCAACTTCGGATTGCATCTGTCAAGAAGATATTGACAAATAAGGCTATACATTTAGAAAAGTGGATTTTATGACGTATCAATCATGGGGAAGGTCTTTATCTATTTTCCTAGATTAATTTAATTATAAGATAAAAGATATGGTTCATCAGCCTCATTAAAAGAACTATTTGTAGCTTTGTTAAAAATTATATTTAAAAAAATGTATAGCGTAATTTTTTCTTGTCAAACATATAATGCCGTGTTGGTCACGTATAAGGTTGCTTTTGTAATGAGTCGTAAAGGTTTTGATTTAAAAAATTAATTTTTTTTTCTATCTAGGAAGTTTTTGGGCCTTTTTAGGTTTACCGAATTTTGTGGATATTTGACATATGTCAATATGCATACATATTTAGTTTCTGTTTGGATGTAGAAAATTTGGGAGTAGTATATAGAATAAATTTCGAGGAAATTAAAAAAAAAAAAAAAAAAAAAAAAAAAATGAATGCCTTATTTTAACTTACTTTGCAGTGTTGCAGTGAGGAATTTGGTTTATGTTGATGTAAACGCGGTGGGAGACAGGCATTTCTACCAAATAGTCGGTATTTCTTTAATTGCTATTTAGTCTTCTTATTCTTAGAGCTCTGAGTCGAACTGGATAGCCTCTAAGATTTTTTTTTTTTTTTTTTTTTTTTTTTTTTTTTTTTTTTTTTTCTTTTTTTTTTTTTTTTTGTAGACCCATATTTAAAACTCCATCAAATGTCAATCTTGCGCAAATTAACATGTTTTGGTGACCTACTGCCTATGTATAACTTTAAATAAAATAAAGATGTCATGGAATTTAAAATAAGGGTCTACAGAAAAAAAAAATAAATAAATAATCGTGACTTATATTAATTGCATTTCATTGATCCAGATCTCGGATGAGTCTTGTATACCATAACTAACGTCGAAGGACTTATTTTATTTTGATTTAATTGACCTAAAACAGAATGAATGCCCTGAAAAAAATTTGCGCAAAAATCCTTTCGATATTATTTTTTTTTAACTCATTTTATAAAATAAAGTATTTGAATCGTATTTACTTTTTTTTCTCTCGGCTTGCAGATCCCGTGCACGAACGGAAAAATATGTACCTTATAATTTTTGACCAGGAATATTAAAAATTATCATCCAGATCCGTGAGAGAATGATTGTGTCCTTCTCGTTTAAGTGCAGATTCCAGGACCTTCATCGTCCTAATGGTGCAATTGTTTTTTTTTTATCAGATTTTTTTTTTTTTTCTGAAATTACGTTAGGGCGTGTAAATAAATACAAAATAAATTAAATTTAGCTATTCACAATTCCCGATAACTCCACACATTGTGAAACTTTATCTCATGGACCCTGTACTTTGGATATGCGTTCCACTCAATCAATTATCTTCTCAATTTGCAATCATCAACTCTTCATCAGTTTCCGAGGGCTGATGGTAAAATAATAGAGTGGCGGTTGCTGCAAATCGGTAGGCCATTTATTCTCTAGCAGCTCTGGAATTGATGGAGCAGCACTTTATCCAGGCTTAAGTGGCCCTCCACTCTTACAAGTACTACCTGGTCCGGTTATGCAAAGCGATCTTTTAAAATCTAAATTGGATCTCGCCCCCCCAATAAATTCCACTGCCACCTAGCCGAGGGGCCTTTTTAATTTACCTCCTCCAGTTCGGAAAGCAGTTTGTCACCATTCCTCTCTGTACGGTTTACAACCTGGCAAATATTCCAGTTCCAGCTGGCACGGGCTCAAGACAATTACATTGCTAATGATTATTACTCGATACCTCTACAGAGTTATCTGAAGGAGTTGTACAACACAGTTCCTATTAGTACAACACAGTATTAGGCTCAATACGGGTCATAATAATAACCTTTAATTTTATGTCTTATATTATTTATCAACTAAAGATATAATTAATACATAGGTGTAGCTATGGTAGGTAGGCCGAAATTGCCAATCATGAAGCTGGAGTTGAAGAGCTCACGTGGTTATGACAAGGCGTGATTCATCTTTAGTTAATTTAGGTTAATTATAACCCTGCCCCGGGACGCGGACATATTATAGCGTTACCTCATTTTCATCAATTAGCCTGGCTTAAGTGAGATAGCGAACCTCTTGCTAGTTATTCATTAAAGCCCCGCATGAATCTATCAAACATCCATCACTTTGTAAGTAGCTACCAACATTACATCCAAAAACCAACTTTGAAATAACTACATAATACTGAATAATATGAATTTCGGATCTGATTTAGTAAGATAGATTATGTACAGTTGAAGTTAAAAGTTTTCGGACACTTCATTTATTGCTCGTTTCTAAGAAAATTATATACGAATTGTAGTAATTCGCTACTATGCTAAATAAGCTATGATGAGACTGATGTATAAATAACGACTAATATTAAACCAAACTTTCTAAGACCGAACTACTGAATTAATAAGTCAGATGAAAACAGAAAAAGGATCCTCCACTTTTATAAGTACTTTAGGTACTGGTTTTATAAGTTGGAGCCCCTAGTACACCTTCTACTTCAAATATCCTTTTAAGAAAAATTATATGTATTTAATATAAGGGTTGTCATAGGGGAATACTAGTATTATTATAGTATAAAAGGCATTTGTTTCAGAAAGACATACATAGAACTCATATTGCTATTTTGCTTGCAAAAGTACCTTGTAAAATTGTTTCAAACAATCGGGAGAGTACTAAAACAGAGACTTTATTATACCTTAAATGCATCTGCTTGAGATTCTGTATTTGCACTAAACACTGCAGCGTTCATAAATAATTAAAAAAGCGTTGTAGAGATGTTAAAATATATCTTTGAACAAGGAATTTTATATGAGTATGTCTGCCTGAATCCTAATACTGAATTTTTACTGAACGTGAAAAATGTAAGAACTATGAGTGATAGATTCGTTACATTTACTTTCAGTTAGATTTCAATCCATAATTGAGATAAATATAATACGAAAACAAATTATGGAAATATAACCAGTTTAAATATTATAATACATAAACAAATATTAATAAATAATTTATTTTATGAAGAGAAAAGATTGTGCTTCGCCGGGAGTCGAACCCGGGTCTTCCGCGTGACATGCACGGTATGCTTACCACTGCACCACAGAGCTCCCTTCCAAGCGGAGCCAATCCTTCCCCTTCACTGATACCTCTCCCTAGATCTCACAAGTTTTGCGAGTATTTACGGAAGTTTTTATTAATATTTGTCCAATTTTGAGCATCTCTTGACGATCGTCAATTTTTAAAATTATTTTATACTAATTTAATCTATTTTTGTGGTTACTACCTTGTATTTTAAATAATTTATTTCTTGAAGAGAAAAGATTGGGATCCGCCGGGAGTCGAACCCGGGTCTTCCACGTGACATGCGCGGTATTGGCTCCGCTTGGAAGCGAGCTCTGTGGTGCAGTGGTTAGCATACCGCGTATGTCACGCGGAAGACCCGGGTTCGACTCCCGGCGTAGCCCAACCTTTCCTCTTCAAAAAATAAATCATTTATTTATTTACTTTTTATAAATTATACAATTACTAAATTTATTATTTATTTTTATTTAAACATAAATTATTTATTAGATGGTTACCCACAAAAATAGATTTAATTAATAAAATATTAATGATAATCCTCTTTTTTTTTTGTTTGTTAAAGGCGTAAAAACTCCTCCGTCATCAACGCCTAAAAATGATTTTTTATTCACATGTTTCTTCTCCATCTTCTTCTGTTCCGAAGTTCTTACTGGAATCGCAATTTCTTCAGTAATTCTTCTTCAGCTCGGTTTCTTCATTAGTTGATATCCGTTTTCTGAAGGTCATCTTGACTCTCCCTGATAGCACCTATCCAGGGCTGCATTCTCTTTTTTCTCTTAAGCAGTTTAAGATATAATTAATAAAGCTATATAGATATGTATATAAAATCTGATATTTAGATGTTGTGTTCTTAAAAAATATTAAATTTGAGACAGGAGTTTATTTTTTTTAAGAAATTTAAGTACCATTGTGGCTGAAGCTTCGTTATCACCAAGAGACCCTGATAGATTTGGGGTTAATCCGATTTTAGTGAATTAAGAGTAATAATGGGGACATTATTCGAAAATATGTCTAAACGAAAGGGGAGAATCACATAATTGACACAAAGGAGGTGGTAGTTTTTTAATAAGGTGGGAGTGGGTAAGAGCGGTGTGGCCAATCCTCAATCGGGCTAGGGCAACTTCCTCCCTCCGATTGTTGCGCCAGGATGTCGTCCATGATTTGACTACTTTCTTGACATTTTTAAATTTACTTGGGTGGCTTTCACCCTACACGGTTCGCCATTTATCTGAAACCTCGATTTTTTAAGGTCTACTAATTTCTGATGGAGTGAGAACGGCGGTTCCTCGGCCAGGCAATCTGTAATCGCAGTTTAACTTAAAATTGATATATTTTGAATTATAGTCATCTTCGTGCCGACGTTCGATATAGTAAAAATATTTACAATTTAAGAAATATTATATACAATATAAATAAATATGATTCTGGGTTCGTAAGTTTTTTTCATTCAGAATTCTCTGAATATCGGAAATCGCTGTAGTTGAAATATCGAAAAATGTTAACTGAATGAATATTCTCCAAAGAAAAATTGTTTTGGGAAACAGGGCCAACAATGGAGCAAAGTAGACAAGCAGAAATTGCGTTTAGCGTTATATTTTTCGTTAACAGTGGGAGGATTTAAATAAAACGATTTTGTAGGCGTGAAATTCAATTTTGAGAAGAGCGGAAACATGGAGAAAAGTAGTACAGCAGCTCGTTTACAAAGTATTCAATTTAGCCGGTGAAAGTAGGGGGGCAATGTTGGGAGGAGGGTGGAGAGGGGGAGGGGATTTCTAAAATTGCACCTTGTAGTGGGCCGTTGCTCGAGTTATTTAACGGTCCCACAAATAACTTTAACTGACACTCAACCAGCTCAACCACTTCCGGCAGTAGTGCTCCAACAGATTGCATCGTCACAGCCTGCTTCTACCCTCCTCAACGGCAGTAAACCTCCTCCACGATCTATGCTTATATTGTTATTCCCTTGTTTATAGTAGAAAATAAAAGTTACATAAAAACTAAAAAAGTGATTTTATTTTATCTTGAGTTTAATTGAGGAGTAATGGTGCCGTCAAATATCGTATGTAATATCTGTAGGCAATTTCTGTTGATTTTAGCTAGGGTTCAAAAACATTTAGAACAAAAATTTAATTCTAATGAGAGGTCTTTAGTAACAAACAAAGCAATTTTTACTGTATTCAGTTCAGCTAAACCCTATCTGTTCTCAGGGAAATACCACATTTTACGTAAATATTGGTATCCTAAAAGCATAATTACTATTTGTTATTTGTATAAAAACCGTAACTAGAAAGAAGGATATAAACGTTGCACTTTCCATAGCTATATAGATTTATAATAAAAATAAAGACTCTTACATTACTTCGTTCATTTTCAAATTCGAAATATATTCCATCCGAACAGGGTAAGTTATGTGATAAATCTAGCCAAGGTTCCCAGATACTTCATCATTAATTGGGGTCATACTTCGTCTTTAAGAGCGGACTTCTATCCCGGTGGAATCATAGATGCTGGTTCTTTTCATCCTAGGCTACAGATGACACAGCTTTCTACTTACGCTATCTTTTCAACTGTACAGATTTTGTTTTTCTAAAACGGTGAACTTGGGAACTCAGCACTCCTAGCTAATAGTTGCGAGGCCTGATAGTCCGGGTAAAACCACTTTACTTCGAAAGATTTTCATTGCTTTTCATGGCTTCTATTTCCTGTTCTTCCATTTTCTTGGATCCATGTGATTTTAGGTAGTTCTGCTAACCCTTTCACTTTCTTCACCTTCCTTAATTTAATTGTCTTCTCGTAGGAAGGAAGAATGTGCCCCTCTTGCTATCAAAGGCTTAGCAACAATGCCGTTGCTTAAATTTTCCAAAGAGACCGAAATAAATTTGAGGATCACTTGGATTATACAGGGAGTATTTTCAATCTTCTTCTACTCTTCTGTCAGATACAAAGTATACATTTTATTTTATTGGAATGTCTATATTTTCAATAAGTTCCTGAAATAGCTTATAACCTCACAAGGTTCACAAAAGTCACTGGGCATACACCAACGCATCGTTTGGTAAACTGTGACATACTATTAAATGAAAATAAGGGTACTAAAGCGAGATATGGAATTCAAAAAGAAAAATAGTGCGACCACAATAGGCTGAGCCTTAAATTATCTTTAAAATCGGGTTCCCATAAGTTGTTTTTTAAAGATATAAAAATATTTTTTTTTTTTTTTTTTTACCCCGCAAGGGGTAACTGTTGCATGCAGTTACTTGGGGAGCAACGCCCCCACGGGTCACCACAGTTCAATTCACCATGCACACTCACCAGAACAGTACACTAATCACTTTCACCCTCTACATAAGGTCAACAACAGTACACAACCTAGGGCCACCTCCCCTAGAAGATTCTTCCCAACAGGAAGGGGTATGTTCCGTTACCCTAAGCGGCAGCCCCCCTACCGAACTAGGATTGGTCAGGCCGATACCCTGCTCATCTGAAATAAAAATATCACGGGTAATGGAAGAAATACAGCCGGACAGCTCCTTTGGCAGTTGACATGGCGTGGAAAAAGGTTTTTACGAATGGCAACCTGGAACGTAAGAGGATTGAGGGGGAAGGAGTTTGAGTTGTTGGACGAGAAAAGGAAGGCGAAGGTAGACTTCCTAGCTTTAACTGAGATTAAGAAAAGAGGGAAAGGAGAGGAAAGAATCGGCGACAACATTCTGCTGTATTCGGGTACCACAGAAGACGGAATATCGAGCAGAGGCGTAGGTTTTATGTTCAAAGAAGAACTAATGAACACAATGATCAAGGAATGGAAATTCGTAAGCGACCGGCTGATGGTAGTTGAGATGAAGGAAGGAGAGACCCTGAAAACTATCATCATAGTCTACGGACCGAACGAAAATGCTATTACTACAGAAAAGGAAGAGTTCTTTGATAGTATTCAGAGAGAGATAGATGATGCCCACGGAGAACCAATTGTCGTTGGAGACCTCAATGGCAGAGTCGGAAAAGATTCTCACTTATGGCAAGATGTTTTGGGAGTCTATGGAGAAGAGTTTAAGAACGACAATGGCGAAAGAATACTTCAGCTCTGTGCAAATAATGATATGGTTGTTGCTAATAGCAAATTCCCTCATAAAAACGCCCACAAATTTACGAGAGAAGAACCTAGCAGAAATGAAAAGTCTATAATAGACTATTTTCTAGTAAAGAAAACGTCTCTCAAACATGTGATCGACGTGCGAGTTAAAAGAGGATTTGAGATAGGAAGCGACCACTACCTGTTAAAGATGGATTTGGTCTGGAAGAGCGAGATAATAATCAGGAAAAACTCAAGAAGGATCAGAAAAGAACGTATAAAGGCTTATAGGTTAAAAGAAGAAGAAGATATTGCTACCTATTACCAAGAAGAAATAGAAAGAATGAGCAGAGACCCAGATTGCCCATGGGATTCTGAAGACTTGGAAACCAGCTGGTTTTACTTCAAGAAAGTCATTATAGATGCAGCAGCTTTAGTCTGTGGCAAGAAAAGAATGGGAGCCCAGTATAAGAGAACAGCGTGGTGGTCCGAAGACATCAAAAAAGTAGTAGGGGAAAAGAAGATTCTTTGGAAGGCATACCTCGATCAGAAAACACCGGAGAACTTCGAGCGATACAAGAGAAAAAGAATAGAGGCAAAGAACAAAGTAATAGAAGCCAAGAGGATAGCCTGGTCAGATTTCGGGAGAAAAATTGAATCAGACTTCTACCAAAATCAGAAGTTATTTTACCGTGTGCTGAGAGGATTAAGGAAGGAAAAATTCTCAGGCAGAAGGATAAGATAATGGAAAGATGGAGGGAATACTTCCAGGAACTGCTTGAGGGAAATGGACATTCAACCCAAGAGAATGAAGATCAAAGAGAGGAAGTGCCCTGGGAAGATGAACTGGAAGAAGCGCTGGAGAGCATGAAGCTTGGGAGATCCGCAGGTAATGACGAAATAACTCCTGAAATGCTGAAATACATGGGACCTAAAGGAAAAGAGATTATGCTGCACCTTCTAAACCACATATGGAAAGAAAAGAAAATACCAAAAGATTGGGAAGTAGCCATTATAGTCCCAATATTTAAAAGAGGCGATAACAGAGACTGCAACAACCACAGAGGTATTTCTCTCCTAAGCGTCCCTAGTAAAATCTATTCTAAGATCCTAGAAAAGAGGATTAGAAGAAGAATCGAAGGCTTGCTCGAAGAGGAGCAATACGGTTTCCGTGAAAATAGGAGCACCCAAGACCTTATCTTCGCTATGAGACAGGTCTTTGAAAAAGTTTTAGAAAAAGAAAAGGAAATGTCGGTGTGCTTTGTAGACCTCGCAAAAGCCTTTGATCGAGTAAAGAAGCGGGACATCTTAGACGCCTTAAGGGAGAAAGGGATCGATCAAGGTCATATCCAGGCGGTTGAAAGTCTTTACAAGAAAACACGAAATGTGGTCAGATTTGCCAACTGTACTTCTCGAGAAATTGAAACAACCATAGGGATCCAACAGGGTTGTAGTCTTAGTCCACTCCTGTTTCTTTTAGTTATGGACTCAGCTATCCGAAGGGCGAAGGAGAAAATGAGGAAATTCCACTTTGGGTATGCTAACCTAAAACCAGTGAGCCTTTCGCTATTTGCATTCGCTAATGACATCGGTATTTTTTCGGACAATGACAAGAATCTGCAATACAATGTTAACCAATTGAAAGAAAAACTCATGAAAATAAACATGGTTATAAACCCTACAAAAACAAAGGTAATGAGAGTTGGGAAGAAACCAAAAAGAATAATGCGTGTGATCAGAGTTGAAGGAAAAGCCCTGGAGCAGGTGGAAAACTTCAAATACCTGGGTGCACACCTCAACGAAAATGGTTACATTGATTCAGAAGTAAATGAGCGAATCACAGCGGCGGGCAGGATGTTTGAAGCAGTTAAAAGAGGCTTCCTTAATAGAAGAGAGGTGGAAAAGAAAACGAAAGTGGCTGTATTCAGATCTACATTTCTCCCCATTCTGACGTGCTCATCGGAATCATGGACGATAACAAAAAAGCATCAATCAAAAATACAAGCAGCTGAAATGAGATTTCTCAGAAAGATAGAGGGGAGAACAAGAAGAGATCGAGTACGAAATACTACGATCAGATTGAACCTGGACATTAACCCTGCCAACGATTTAATAGAGGAAAACCGGTTGAGATGGCTGGGACACCTTCTGCGGATGGAGCAGAGCAGAGTTGCTGGTGAGGTCTATCGAGCCAAAGTGGATGGGAAGCGAGGAAGAGGCCGTCCTAGAATAAAATGGGAAGACGAAGTTAAGAAGGACTTCCAGAAAAGAGGACTCCAATGGAAGGACAGAAGGCAGCTTGTAGATGACCGAGCTATTTGAGAACTTAAAGGTAATTTAAAATTATCAGGAACCTAACTCATCAAAGGCATTATTGAACTGCTACCGGCACCAAGCTTCCCTTCGCTCAGCTCACGGGGTGCCGGGACGAGCGGGAGTTGGAAACAGGGAGGGCGAGGAGGGTTGCCAGGGAGGGCTGGGCTAAACTTCATTCAAAGGCCTTTATCTCCTGAGAGGCAGTTAGTGGCCTAGCGGGATCTCATTTTCCAACCCCCTTAACCACCCCCCTCCACTCTGCCAAAAGTGTGCTGGAAGGCTGGAAAACTCCGGTAGTAAACTGCGAGGCCTACCTAGACAGCTTGTCAGCAGCTCTGGAAAATTAGGAGGGATCTTGTTCTTTTCAACCATGATTCCGTTATAAAACTGGGATTCTTAAATTTAAATATGGTAAATTTTAGTTAAAATGGTTTTCTTTATTTTTAAAGGTACATTTCGAATTAAACACGTGGGTCTTCATGAGGGAATAAATGAATAAAATACATAAGAACAGAGAAATTTATAAATATCTATACTTAACATGGGTAATATATATATTATGAAGTATAAAGGAGGAGTCTAGAAGCCAAGAGGAGACTACGAAAAAAAAACTGCACTGGTACCCTTTGACTTCTATCCTTCTCATATATGTATAGTTGTTTCTAAAGTTTTTTATACTAAATATTTATAAGTTCAGAAAATATTTTACTTTCAATTTTTCTTATATAATGTTTAAATTTTACCCTTGATAAAGACACACATATTTAAAAAAAAATTAAAACTGAATTCCTGATAATCATTCTGAAAATCTCAAATATGAACAGAATGGGAACCTGAGTAAATTTTATGGTCGTTAGTGGTGCAATACCGAACTGTTCATAAACGCCAAGTTTTTTTGTTTTGTTTTGTATGAAAGAATTTTTTTTTTATTTTATGATTACCTTTTTTCCTGTTTTATTTTATTATTATTATAGGTTTATTATTTTAATCATTACTATTTTTCTATTGTAGATTTATATACTATTGGACTATTTTTCCCAAGCGATCTAAACTGTCAAATTTCCGATAGTATGTTATTTGAAATCTATTTTTCTTTTATTATTCTGATCCCTAAGAATAGCTGCTAATTCGGGTTTCAATTCAAAACTATTCAATTGTGGTGAATAATATAGCCATTCCTGGAAAATATATTGAAAGGAGATAGTGCTAAAGCAATGTTAACGTACCGCTTGCTAGTCATTCCATGTCACATCAACACACTTTTTTCCCTCACCACCTCAGATTTTAATGAAATTTGGCACATAGGATACGTTCCATTAAACTAAAAAAATACCAAATTTCAACTCAATATCTCAACCGGTTTTCAAAATATAGCTATGTAAACCCATGGAAAAACGCACAATTTTGACCTGTCGCGTCATCTGGAAATTGAAATTGCAGCTCTTCTAGGCGAGATGGAGATTTGAAATTGATCTGAATCTTTGACCTTTCTTACGATATGCAACTCAATAGGGTTTAAGAGAAATTTGTTTTTTAAAATTAGAATCAAAATTTCAAATTTGAATTTCTCAAAAAGCTATTTTTTTAAAAATCTGAAAAAAATTCAGTTAAATTGAAAAGGCTGTCATTATTATGTGCTATAAAAATTATGGTGGAACAGCAATGGGTTTATGCTTAAAATAATTATTGAAAAATTTGAGTTTTGCTTCTGGATGGAAAAAAACCATTAGCTATTAAGCTTCTCAATCTGTAGCCTATTTTATTAAACTAATTTCTTTCCTACACTTGTCTAGTTCTGGATATCGTGTTTTGGCACATCCATTTTGTCACATATTTTAGTAATTTTTTATCTTTTACAGAATGCTTGTCTTTTTTCAAAGGATTGTATTAACATTTTAGTATTTTGCATCTTTCCATGTCTAATTAGTATAAAATCCAATGTTTAGGAAAAATAGCTAAAAGAAAAAATAGCTAAAAGTAAAAAATATATTTCTAGTAATAAATAAATATTTGTTATTAATCAAAGTCAGTTTTGTAGTGCCACTTTTTGTGAAGCATTCAACATTTTAATTAATTAATTTAGATAGGTAGATAGGTTTAATCTTATTTATATGCGTAGTTGAATAAAAACATGCAAGTTCTTTTTGTTCTTGTACACCCACTCTCCTCTCCTACACCCACGTCAGATGCATGCAATCATGATATAGTCACTTAAGGTGTCCTTACTCAATAAATAATGGAATTTATTGAGGCAGTCCTTGACACATAAAAGTGCAGCCGTGTATTCCTGTCAAAAGAAAGAATCCTCATCTTAAACGATTTTTTCTCGTAAAAAATATAATCTCCTAAAATCTTTGATCTATTTTTTACTTTTAGCTATTTTTTTTTTAAGCATTAGATTTTTGTTGCTTATACTAAGTAGACATGGAAAGATACAAAATACTACAATGTAAATACAATCCTTTGAAAAAAGACAAGCATTCTGTAAAAGATAAAAAAGTACTAAAAAATGTGACAAAATGGATGTGACAAATCACGATATCCGGAACTATACAAGTGTAGGAAAGAAATTAGTTTGATAAAATAGGCTAAAGTTTGAGAAGCTTAATAGCTAATGGTTTTTTTCCATCCGCAAGCAAAACTCAATTTTTTCAATAATTATTTTAAGAATGAGCTCATTGCTGTCCCATCATAATTTTTATAGCACATATTAATGACAGCCTTTTCAACTCTACTGAATTTTTTCAGATTTAAAAAAAATAGCTTTTTGAGATATTCAAGTTTGAAATTTTGATTCTAAATTTTAAAAACCAAATTTCACTTAAACCCTATTGAGTTGCATATCGTAAGGAAGGTCAAAGATTCAGATCAATTTCAACTCTCTATCTCGCCTAGAAGAGCTGCAATTTCAATTTCTAGATGACGCGACAGGTCAAAATTGTGCGTTTTTCTATGGGTTTACATAGCTATATTTTGAAAACCGGTTGAGATATTGAGCTGAAATCTGGTATTTTTCTTTGTCTAGAGGAACGTATACTATGTACCTACCAAATTTCATTAAACTATGAGATGGTGAGGGAAAAAAGTGTGTTGATGTAACATGGAATGACTCTCGTGTTTCTTTTGTAATAAGTATGAATTAAGAGTAAGTAAGTCCTCTGTGTCCGATCGACGACCTCCTGTACGGCATTTTTGATCGGATATACCCCCAGGGGAAGCCTGAGTCCTAGGATACGCTATTTCACGAACAAAATTAAGTTTTCAATCGTAATGGTTATACAAATATACAAATTACTCCTTAAAATCATTAAAAAAGCTTATGTGCAATTTTCGTTTTTAAACATTTGAAATGAGTTAATGGCAATAATTAAAACCAATAAACGTGGGTAAACTCAAGAACTTTTATTGTAAAGTTTACGTGGATCATTTAAAGGAATAGTGTGTATTCCTTAACAGGCAACCCTACACCAATGCAGGATAAGGTTTCGATAACATGAACTCAAGCTAAAATTAAAATTAAAGTTTTAATCAACTATTGTCAACGCGGACGAGGTTCAAATGAATTAATTGGCTGAAGAAGAAAATGGGTGCTCGTTAGATTTTTAACGTACACTGTATTACTGGTTTCAGTTAAGGATCTTTTAGATAAGAAACAGATATGGATCAAAGATCATTTAGTTTCTGTATTATGAATTCTCATCGATTAAGTTATTTGCTTATCTCTCTTTGCTATTCTATAAACATAATTGCAAAATTATAAGAATTGTAGGTCATTATAACTATAATCGTAGTAATTATGTCATTTATATTAATATAATTCAAAGGAGCGAACAATATATCAGATTAAGTTGGGTGCCATTATTATCGGAAAACAGTATCGGTATTGGGTTAAGAAACCAAAGCCAATCTAAAACTGTCTACCTTCGCAACCGCCACCGCAGACGATCCATCGCTACGTGCTCCGAGCTCCAATATATCCTCGTTCCCCTCCCCCCTTCCCACCCCGATACACCCCGAAGAATGGGAAACGTGAAGAGGATAAAACGAAGCGGATCCGTTGAAACATTGACGAGAAATCACAACGCGAGCCGATCTCGTACGGTCAAATATTAAGCAGCTTCTATCCGATGGAATTCCCTATTGCTTCCAACCCCCCCCCCCCCCCATTTCCCCCTCTCCACATCTAATATATCCGCTTCGGATCGCCAATACCCTACTCCGCCTGTATCAAATATGAATTATGCTGGGAAATTAAAAACTGTTTCCACAGAAATTAAACTGAAAATCAAACGAGCAACGATTGCCTCAAATTTATGTTCTGCTGTTGTAACAAGTAAATTCTTTTCTCATCATGGTTAATTCTAAATATTTTTCCTCATAATGTTATAATATTTCAAAAATTTACAACAGGGTAATAACACAGGTTATGGAAATGGGGAATCAATATTTATTTTCAGTTTAATTAACTTCTACAGAATCTGAACCATGATAACCTGTAGTCATATTAACATGACATTTTAAAAACTAAACCATTTCCGACAATCTTCTAGTTTGATTTTTTAACTTTATTATTTGACATAATTTTAATTTATTTATATATACCTATAGTATTTTTATTTTAAATGAAAATGCGGACTCGCGAGTGCCAATTCATCATACAGATCTCTTTCCACACGATGTGATGCCTGTGCGATGTACGCCAAACAGAGTGGTTTGGCCACCTATGGTCTCCATGGTGCGAAAGCAGACTAACGACGGTGCCAGCTCTCTCGGATCTAAGGACAGTTACATATTAGTCTAGGTCCAAGGATCATGGCAGCTCACGAGGCGCACCTAAATTTCAAATTCCAAAGAATCCAATATTCTGGGGGTCACCTGTGGTGTAGAGGTTAGCATGGCAACCAACAATACTATAGGTCATGGGTTCGCGTCCTACGGTGGCACTAGGATTTTTTAGTGGAAGTAAAAAATCCTTGGCTATGCCGTCCCTTGGATATGACGTAAAATGGAGGTCCCGAGCCTGTACGATGTCAGGTACTCGTTAAAGATTCCTATCCTAATTAAATCTGGATATCCAAAATTTAAGATTCCCACTGTAGTAGCATCGTCCGATTAGCCTTATAAAGGGAAGTTAAACAAACAAACATCCAATATTGTGTTTTTATTTCTTTACGATGATTCCTGCAAAAAAAGGCCCGAAAATGATCAAATTCAAAGACCTATAGGTTCGATTTGTTTTTGGTTGATTTTATATTTACTGACCCCTTAACTACGATTACCTATCCTAAGAGGTTTCCTTAGTTTCTGAAGGCCAGAAAGAGAACACATGAAGGCTACACGTAAAAATAATTATATGTAGATATTTATTTGAGTACATACAGGCGTAATGTAAATAGTAGCTATGATGCTAAATGGACTTCACTGTACAAAAGAATATTTCATTAATTCACGCCTTATCTTTCTAATCATATAGGTTTCTATATTTAACGTGAAGAGTGAGCGCAGCAACATGCCCTTTCAACAGATATGTCCAACTACATTAAAACCATAAAAAGTGGAAATCCCTAAAATTGTCGACCGTGCCCTTTTAGAAAATGACCGATTAGATAATGGTTGGGATAGTTGTAGATTTTCACCATTTAAAAAAACAAGAAAAAAAAATATTAACGTTTGTCATGGAGATAGGAAAATCTTGGATTCGGCAGTGCTGGAAGAAAGCCATGTTATTTTCAGCGCAAAATTATGAAGAGAATGAAAATTGTTGTATTTACTATATCATCATAAATATACTATATGTACAGGAAGATGTAAATTATTAGGGGGACGAATAGTCTGAAACGTTGGAAATTTTTGTAATTTTTAAATAAAAGTTTTGGGAAGAAGATATTCAACATTCTATCATTTAGAAAATTGTTGTCTATCTCATTATTATTACAATTATCAATAAAGTTTACATGAAAAGTAATTCTGTTCAATACATCATATTATCAGTGTGTCATGTGTTTCCTCTTCTCCCTATATATACTCGAATCCGAGATTCCTTCCTGCACATTTGTTTATTAAAACAAAATTAAAAGCATGTCGGCTGGGGGCAAGAAGGGGCAGAGAGTAGAGAAGAAGATTGCAAAAACACTTTGGTTCTCCTCCTGAAGAAGCAAGGCCTCATCAAGGGAGTGGTCTTGGTCTAATTGGCCGCCCACTTCTTGCCACTTCCTGCCACCGCCAGTTTGCAATAAACACCGCCGAGGATTTCTTTGTCCGGCCGCAGCGCCCTAGGTGTACAATGGAATGAAACCCATTTTCGATGGTTTATAAAAAAGGTTTATAAAGGGATTCGACGCAAAGTAGCATGCGGCTGTATAATAAGGAATCATCTGGTTATAAATGAGAGGAGTAGGAATCCTAGGTCTCGAGTCCGGTTATGGAAGGTACTTTCAATTCTGCTCCGCGGATAAACCATGGGTTCGTAAGAGCCATCAATCTAGTAGTTTTTTCGAGCCGGTTTTCCCCCAATCCAAAACCTGTGGTTCTTCAACAATTTTTACAATCCAGAAAACCGAGTAATTTCTTAACATAAACCCGGAGGATTATTTATTCGGTTAATAGTTCAAGAGTGCCCGCTCATAGTTATAAAAATGAAGCGTGAAAATGCATAAGGGTATAAGTGCCTCAAAAATTCTTTACAGAAATGATGTGACTTATACACTCCAGGGTGAACTACGTCCAGTGCTTACACCCATGCCATCCTTCATACGTTCAATGAACTCTTTTTTAACTCCAAAACATTACTTATACCCATTCCTGAAGAATCGCTTTGGCAAATATAACAATTTGGCAAAAAAAAACTTTGTTTTATTTTTTTGGCAATTAGACCCTTATGCGTTTCTACGCTTCGATTGACAATAGACATTTTCACAAAAAAAAAAAAATTTAGAATTTAGTTAGATTCTTAAATTTGGCAACGCTCTTTTTTAGATTTTTGCGGTAAAACTACATCAAAAGTTAAAGTCAAAACATGAAAAGCTTAGTATTTGTTCCAATATGCCGATGAGAGGTGCCTCAAAGTTTAATTACTATTTTATTTTATTTTTTATGGTATTGTAAAATATCTTCAGATTAAAAATATTGCGAAAATATGGGTTCATCGTAATAGCAAAACTTAAATTTAACTCATTCATAAGAATACGGCAGAGAAGTATTAAACCGATGGCGACTTAATATACATATAGATATGAATAAACAATTATCGCAAAATACGGTCGTAAAAAAAAAAAAGGAAAAAAAATCGTTACATTAGAAACAAGCGTACCCATACTATTGAATAAATAATTAATAATTTCCTCGGGTATGATTAGTTGGTTCTCTATATTCTGCGGACACGCCGGCAATATTTCCCGATATTCCGGGAAAACCCTGACCCGGAGCAGATGGATGCAAATCTCCCCTTTTTGGCTGAATAATATCACCTCTCTCCCGCTGAATAATGCATAACTTCGGGGTTCTATGGGGCGGCTTAGAGCCCCGGCTAATGAGTCATTTTATTATTAGGGGGCTTGGGTCAGGTAGGATGGGGTAAGAACCTCGAAATGTATGCTGTTTAGTGTGGGTGAGAGCGTTGAGATTGAGTGAACTTGGTACAAGCGATCGCCTCAACTATATAAGTTAAATTATACACGAATTCCAAACGTTCATTATGCCGAAGAACTTGAGAATTTCTAGACGATTCCTCCCTTAAGCAATGAATCAGCCCGTGACTGGGAGCTGGGAAAATATCGAATATAAATAGGCAATTAGGGAAGCCTAAGATTTAAATCGGAGAAAATTACCCTTCTAAGGTAAGGGATTTTTTAATATAGAGTTAGAGGGTGCTATAATTCTGTCCTGGGAGTTATTGCTTTAATTAAAGGAGAAAGTTTTATTTCACTCTACCTACAATTAGGACCAGTAGGAAATTGCTTCTTTACTTTCTTTCCTTGTAAACAGTGCGATCTCACTTTCCAACAAATGTTGAGGAAAGGTCCAAGATTTTTATTTCCAGCCCCTATAAATTTTGAATTCCCATAACTAAACGTATTTAATAGCTTGGCAATGACCTCCCAGTTTTTTTATTAAGACATATAACATTTTAAAAGTTTTTTCAAAAAACTTAATTCTGCTATAAGTATAGGTGATACTTTTACAGGGCTTTACAATAACCTCACATAGCCTACCTTGTTTATCATTTACGTATATAATTTAAAATAACTCCATCATTGGAGTGCTTTACAATGATCTAAATAAAACATATAGGAATTTTATAAAATTAAAAACCGGAAAAATAAAAAAAAAAAACATCAACGTAACTAATAGACAAAATTTAGAGAAATATTTATGTTAATTTAGTTAAGTAGCAGCGATATTATAAAGAAGAGGCCCATTCATGGTTGTTTTGAATGGAATTTTCAATGAAATAAAACTAAAAATAAAGTGTTGTATTATTTTTTTTTTTTCGATTTCTAAAAATACCTAAATGAAGCTAAGTTTTATTAATCTTTATAAATTATAATTATATTATTATAGATACAGATTATAAACATAACGTTGGATAGTACTCATGGCTCCCCAACCATAAATAAGTATCGTATTAATCTTAATGCAAAAAAGTCAGCTTAAAAAAAAAAAAAGAGGAAAAAGTTGCTGTATGCTAGTTTATAATAATAAAACTTTTTTGATTGTGTCTTTTTGGTTATATAACCGCCAGTTACTGACAGTAATGATGTATCATTTAATATTAAAGAGATATTACTACATATATTTGACGATAAACCACTTCATCATCGTTCAATATACATTAATGGATTTGTATGAATCAGCTAAAACATTTTTTTTTGGTATTAATTGGTATTAATTAATAAGAATTATTTTGCAAATGTCCTCCACTATCTCTGCGCAAGACTGCTTATAGACTGTGGTAGTGCCGTTTCGTGAAACATGAAACAATCGGATAAAGAGTGAAATCGGAAAAATAAGATATTTTAATCGGTTCTCCTAAAAAAATATATTTTTTGTTAGGTTACACCAGTGTGAAACTTAAAGTTTATTATAATGTTTATTAGATAGTTTTTATAACTGTTTTTATAAACTGTAGTGTATTAAGGATAACTTGAAGAGGAAGCGAAACGGCCACCGAAACTTTTATTCACTATGTAACTAGATATTTACTTAAATATTTGTTAAAAATGGAAACATTAAATAACGACAAAAGCGCAAATATATAAAAATTGAACTTGATGGGGGAAATATGCTGGGAAAAAATATTTTAATGCAACTATGTATTTCACATATATGAAGAAACAAAATCGAATCACAAAATACAAAAAATTAACTCAAACCTCATTTAACTTCAATGATATTTATCTTTCTTTTCTAAATTTAGTGAACGAAAATATACAAATAAACATTAAAAAGAAAACAAAAATGAGGCAGGCGTTTGAATTCCAATTAATTTAATTTTCAGATACTTTGGTTTATTGGCGCAAGCAACCTACGAGTATCTTTATGAAAGTACTGGAACGAAGGCAGAGAAACTTTCATGGGGCTGAGGCCCATAAAACTAAGACACTGATATCAGTTACTAAGTGAGTTTGATCATATCCTAATCGACAGATTTTACAGCAGCCGTAACGATAGCCGTAAAAGTTTTAAGAGAAAGTATCACCCGAATAACGAGTTCTTGAAAAAACAATGTTATGAATCACCGAAGTAACGATGTCGAAGGCGATAGTGCTAATATCAGAATCAAAAACACTACGAGCTACACTTTTTTAATGAGCTCAACTCTCTGTGCCCATCAACATATATTTATTATTTAAAAATTATTACACCACGAAGCTTTTGTCATAATTAATAATTATGTAATGAATAAAGCTAAACTATTATTATAGTAAGAGTGTTTAGGACTAGGAAAGAGTGTTTTGTAGTAACTATCGAATGCGGTTGTCATAAACGCAGTACTTTTCAGGAGAGCAAAAAACTAAACATATAATGATGAACCCCCAAATCTTCCAAAAAGTCAAGTTTTTTTAATAGTTTAATATAAATGTATATATACTTATAGTAATATCCATGAATGATACGATAATAGTGTCTCAATATATAAAGATTGCAATTTTAAAATGGTTAAAAAAATATGTTGTTTGAAAACTCTAGTTTGGAATAAAACATAAAGTGTTTCGAGATTTTTTTTTGCAATAAAAAAGAAAAACATTTTTTTAAGGGACCATAATTCGTTTATTCGTTGAATCAAAATTTAGTTTTCATCATTCTGCATCAAAAAACATGTGTTTTCATTACTCGGTTAGAGTCCGTAAAGTAGAAGTTTTCGGGCCGAGGCTTGAAAAATCTTTTTGGTGCGCTAACCTTACCTGCTACTAATATATAGTGTTGCGGCCGGTGAAGAAAAACACAGCGCCGTTTGAGAACAATCCGTCTATTGTTTGGCGCGGGAGTAGCGAGCGGCTTACATCAAACAGACATCCCGAACGTGCTACACAAGCCGGGATTGTTCTCGGATATTCTTCCTAAGTCTTATAAATAGAGGGTTTGACAAGCCTCGGGAGTGGAGAGTCAACACTCGTGGAGTGAACAGTGATAAGTTAGTGTGATAAGTGGTAAGCCTATTTGTGATAAGTTATTTTGGTGATAGTGTAATAGTGGCAGTAATTGCCATTGTGAGTATCTGATTGATAAATTATTGTTCTATTGCTAATTGTTCATTTTATCGAACCCGTAGCCCGTAACAATATTAATAAAAATGTGTTTGAAGGAGGTTACTTGCAGCTATGCTGTCAGAACTTAATGCATTGTTTGCGTGCAATGTCAAACAAAGGTTTTAATATAATGAATAATAAGAATTTTACTATAAATATTATTATTCATGTATAAGTACTTTTCTTCTATTATCTATATAAATAAAGATGAAATTCTGTTTGTTTGTTTGTTTATTTGTTCTTTATAGAAATCCATACCGTTTGTCCTAAATTCTCCAAATTTCGCTCAGTGGTTCTTTGATACCACGCGCGAACACCTGTCCATATTAAAATTACATAACTTCAGCCGATCTTCAGCTGATATTCTTTATTCTCCAAATTTCGCTAAGGGTCCTTTCAGACCAGGTGCGAACACCTATCCATATTAAAATTGCATAACTTCAGCCGATTTTCAGCTGATATTCATTATTCTCCAAATTTCGCTCAGTGGTTCTTTCAGACCAGGTGCGAACATCTGTTCATATTAAAATTGCATAACTTCGGCCGATTTTCAGCTGATATTCATTATTCTCCAAATTTCGCTCAGTGGTTCTTTCAGACCAGGTGCGAACATCTGTTCATATTAAAATTGCATAACTTCGGCCGATCTTCAGCTAATATTCTTTATTGTTATAAAAATCATAATGATCTCGCTTTACAATGTTTTTTTTTACGAAATCGACCGTTTCTTTATAAAAATGAAATTCCCCGGGATAAACCGGGATATACAGCTACAGTCTAAGTATATAAAGACCAAACTCTTTTTGTTATTTATAGAAATCCATACCGTTCCTCCTAAATTCTGCAAATTTCGCTTATGGTACTAGTGATAAAAATAACTATTTTATATTTTAAAAACCGGAGCAAGCTTATTGTTATTGATAGATATACCATGAAATCTCTGAGAATCAGCGAATCAAAATCATCAACTTAGTAATTAGTTTAGTAGTTATAAATAATTATTAGTAATAGTTTAGTAATTAGTGATTTACTCAATTTCTTCAGCAATAAAAATGTTTTATATAAATTATTTTGCAAACTGGAAATGCAGTCTTGATGAAAATTTGGTGGCATTTTGAAAAACTTTTGAAAAAATTTCTATATCATTTTGTTTGAACTATATAAGATATTTTTAGTAAACAAAACACTTTTTGCTGATAAAATCAAAAAAACTGCAAGCAATATCCGTACTAGTGAGAGGAATATACGAGGGCTATACGGGAAAAAGACTTTTCAAGAACTAACTAGAAAATTTGTAGTAAAAGTGCTGGTAATTTTTTTGGACTTAACCGGAACAACCTGTGTGATCAAAGCACCAACTACACCGTCGAGCCACGCTGGTCCCTGAAATTTTATAGCTTACAAAAACTTCAACAAGTGGCTTATCCGGCCTGAATGCCGAAACAATGGCCTGCTTATCCGGCCCCATGAATAGCTACGCAATATCCGTGCAATGAGTTGGTTAGCCGAAGGGTACCTATACGATAGCCCGCGGGCTGGACTAATCCAAGAGGGGCAAAAAATTCTGGGCCTACGTGGTCTGCATGGCGAGTGGCCATTCCGGTCCCCCATCACGTCCGCCACTATCGTCCGCATTTTTTGTTTTATATTCGCGGAATTAGGGGGAAAATATTAAATATGCCATCCTGGTCGAGATAAGTAGGATTCGTGACTTCGCTGAAAATCGGGGAAAGCCTTTTTTATATGAACGAGTATTGGACGAAATTCTTAGCAATGAATTTTAAATTCATATTCTAAGTCTGGCGCCTTTACAATTGTCAGTCACAGAGCTTAAGTAAAACTACAAAGCTACGATAAAATACAGTGTTGACACTTGACTATTTGCTATTAATTATTACTAAAAGGTTTTTTTTTTTTTGTCGATACGGTACAACTTTTTTTTTTATACTAGATCATATTCAATAATTGAGGTATCATTTTAACCCTTAACTACTCACCTGAATCAATGTTACTTATCTACTCACCTCGGGTCAATATGACCCAGAACAAAAAAAAAAAAATTAAACAACCTTAGGGTGTAAGATATTAGTTTTAAACAACAGGAGAAGACTTGAAAATATATATTTATTTATGTATACAATAAATGAAAGTTTTAAAATATGAATAACATGTTGAATAATAGGTTTGAAGTGAAGTACTAAAATAAAGGAACTCCTTAACATTATTATCATTAATATAATTTCTTTTGATTTAAATTCAAAAAAATTTCTACGAACAACCTTTGCAGTTAAAATAGATAAGAAATGAGTGGTTTTATACAAATTTAGTCCCCGCATCAGACACAAAAAAATTACTTACACAACTACTCGCCTCGGGTCAAAATATCGATTAAGATAAAATAAACACCTCCCTTATTTTTCAGACACTGCCAAGATGTAACTGAAGCCAAAACAAAGGATATGTCAAAGTTTGGTGATCATTCAATGCCAAAAAGGTGTAAATAGAATGAAATGAAACTTGGTACGGGTCAATATGACCCGACGTGAGTAGTTAAGGGTTGAAGATTTATTTCCCCTCATGAAAAGAAATCTTGTACTATTTTCCCTCAGAAAATAAAAGAATGCTTTATGCATTCATGCTCAAACAGTAATATCTTTTCTTAGATTATATAAGTACAAAATATAATGGTCTTAGCATTCCCTAAAAAATGAAAAACAATCATGAAAATCGGATGTCTTTCTGTAGACAGCATGAACATCATGGGTTTCACCATAAAATATTTCCCTGCAGAAAAATTGTCCATGTAACCAAAACCACTTACCTGTCGTAACATTCTATGCATAGTCTTCTACAATTTTCGATTATTTTATTCACTAATAACAGAGTAATGAGGTTTTCTTTTTCGATAAGCCACATTTTTTTTTATACTAGACCATATTTGTTTATTGAGGTATTATTTTAAAGATTCCCTTCCTCTACAGGTGAGAAAAATAGTTAGTTCCCCGCGAAAACATCAAGAGAAGAGCTATGAATTAAAGAATGATTTATTATATTTTTAGTTCAATAAACTCCAAAACTAATGTTTTTCCTAGATTATATTAATAAATAAAAAAAAAAATATGAAAATCGGACTATTAGCTACGAAGATAGGGCCTTTTGAATCACATTAATGTTAAAAAAAAAAAATATTTTCTTTAAACTATAGTGTGTTTATTTAGTTTCAAATAAAGGCTATAAAGTCATTGATGAATGTGTTGTGATAATTATCCTCACATTATTACAATAATAATTATTATTTTAAACTCATTTACGTATTTCAACGTTTTCTGATAACTTCCAGCTGCTAATCTAAAATATATATGTCAATACATAGGATAAGTTGAAAGACCTAGATACAAGACCGAAACATTCATGCATTTAACACGGCGTAAATATATTACGAACAAGCTACAAGAAAAAGCTTAAGTGGCAGCTATTCTAGGCAGACATTGCCAAGAGAATTCCTCCAAATGGAGACCTCAAGTTGGAAGAGGCCTGGAAGTTTGGAGTGGTTCTCCATTATAGTAGCCTCAAGCCACTGTTTATCAATTACACTCCAGCAAGCCTCACCTAACTCTCCAGGCAGGTAAATGGCCAGGTGTGATTTAGCGGAACGGGAGAATAGCGCTCCTTCTCCAAGGGCTAAGAGATATTTTACAAGACATTCACTTGCAACGTGGATTCTAAGCAAAATAAAAATTCCTATTCCACAAGACTAGACATGTTAAATTTACATGCATGCTAGAAGACCATGTAAAGTAATGTTGTTCTAAAACGGGCATTTGTCATCAATACATTACTTAAAGGCGAAACAGGGGGGAGAAGACTTGTGAGGACAGTGATGACCATATTTTTGGTGAGTAATATAAAGCGTTGGATCTTATAAATTTTTTATATAAAATACTTAATTTTTAAACACTGTATAAGCATTTTTTTCAACATACAAAGGTATTATTAACACCTTAAGAAGAAAGTAATCTATTATGTTTGTATCCCATTGTTGAATAAATTTCAAAGACACTTATTTCCCATCACTATCCACCGCATCATATCAAGTCTTCCTAATATCGTGAAGTTTAATGACTCTTGAATCGCTGATGTATTAATGCCGTTCAGTATCTTGTAAATTATAATTGCATTTTAATATTTTATTTTTAATATTTATTGTAAGCCTTATCTAACAACATTTTACAGTTTACATAATTATCCATTGTGACGTGAAACAAAAACAGATGATCATTTATGTTACATTGAAAAAGTTGTGGAATTGCCTGGAATGGTTACAGTTACGTGAATATAATTATTTATACCCGCATTGGTGTTACAATACTAAATTATTCTATGTTTTGAAGTTTGAACGACAAAAAAAGGGATTTACCTATCATGTTTGGATCCCTTTGTCGACAAAATTTCGAAAAATAATTTATTTATATTTCTAACTACAGCATCCTAAGAACTCGGCTAATTTGAAGTTTATAGATCCTTACACCCCTGATATATACAATGGCGTTCAGTATCTTGTAAACTGTACATTATAAATGCGAATTTCATGCATGGTCTAACAAAATATCCGTAGGAAAAATAAATATCCATACATCCTAAAAATAATGCGGCCAAAAACATACATGATATTTCTTTAGAACTGGGGGAGCTTGAAATTAAATTAATCTATTTGAACATCTTTAATGTCCATCTCGCAATCTCTTGATTTTATGCCTCTTAACACACCATATTCTGCATATTCCTACTAAAGTTATTATCATGTCCGCATATTCATGATCAACCTCTATGTACTTAAAAGAGAATCAGACCCGCTGTGGACCCTCGGAAGCCCCTCTTAATACCGCGCTGGAGCCTGCCATACTCCAGATGATCCTGGAATGGGACAATCCATAAGCCCGTTGTGGTGCCGAGGGTGGAGAGAGGACACGTCAATCCATGCTAGTGACATCATTACTGACCGGATATGAGACTACCTCTCATTTCCCACCCCCGCTGCCCTCCATTCCCGCCCTTTCCTCTCGCCATTTTCACCAGTTAATTGGTTTCCGCACCCTTTTCAGATTTATCTGTCAGGCATTTGTAGCTTTGATTATGATAGGGTCAGGGGACCTGCTTTGCCTGCAGTTAATTTAGTTTTCCACTTCTTTTTTTTCTTCTTTAAGTAATTTATTTCAGGAAATTGAGGAAAAATAAATCTTAGAAATAATTAATCATTCTTAAATTGGTAGTACCAGTTTCTTCGATTTTGTAACATGTTTTCTTTTATTGAAAGGTAAAAACTTGTTTTTTTATTCTTGTTATGACAACCTCGCATTTAGTATTGATTTCTTGACTAATAATACTTCTTTTACTCTTGGTTTTACTTAATACTTTCGATTAATAACCGATACTAAGGCGACGTATTTGTTATAAAATTAATTTAGTTTTCTGAAGTGTAAGTATACTTCCAAACGTCAAGATCCGACCAAACAATTTGTTTGGCCAACGCAGTTGGACTCTACGGTTGGATCGTGTGTATTGTGTTGAATCATTGAAATCGTCAGAACTGATAATTGTTTAGTCAGGTGAGGTAAAACATCCAATCGTCCAACTAGTCAGGTTGGAACGTCTGTACCTTTGCACGGCTGGTGTTTTTACTAGACCACCCATTTGATCCTCAATTATAAAAATTTGCAAAAAAAAAAATGCAATCTATATTTCTTTTATTTGAACCCTTTTTCAATTTATTTTGAATAAAATTCTTAGGCACTCGTCCATCCTAAGGGCAATAGCTACTTTTACAATATTTAAAAATAATTTTCAAATGAGGGAAAATAGTAAATTTGTTTCGGTGAGGCTGTCAAATCAGGAAGTGAGTAAGGCACTCAAACAAAAGCTATATTGACGTGCGACCGATTCTTCTGTGGTTTACTTATATACACTTCAAGGATATTGTTCTGCGATATTCGATCTGAAATGTTTAAAATCCGCGATTTTTTACAATTTTACGCAACAAGATCAGATGCAATTTAATTTTTTTTTATAAATATATAAATATGTAATTAAGGAAAAAATACCAATAACAGCGAGCTGAAACAAAAAAAAAAAAAAACCCAAACAATTGTTTATTTTCAAGGTCAATGGAAATAAACTCCTACAACTTGCCATATAAGAAGAAACTAGATGTGATCACAAACGAGCTGTGAGGTACAGACAAAATCTAGATTATCAAAAAAATTAAATATTTCCAACCTAACAAATCATAACTGACAATAGTGAAGTGATGATTTAGTGACAAATAAAATTTTTATTTTTGAAGAGATTCTGAATAGCCTCTGTTAACACTTCGAAATATTCATGATTGCGCGAAAACTTTAACATTAAGATTATTTAAGAACGGGAAGAATCTTTCGATTGCCTTAATATTGCATTAATGATAGTACATAATGAATTATATTTATATCGTATTCCAAAAAATCCCCTAAGTTATACAACTAAGTTTAAGTAATAATGCCCTTTTTTTTCGTAAAGCGGCAGTGTACTTACTGTCTGTGATATGCATTGATTAATAATTAAATATAAAAAACCAAGTGAAATCATATTTATATGAAAAATTATTAAATAAAAAAAGTTAATTTTTATTTCATTAGCCTTTATTTATCGTCTAAATGTTTCATTCAAGTAAAAGGGTGAAAAAACCATTCATTTCGTAATATAATGATGATATTGATACTGCTTTATCAATATCATGAAACAAAAAAATACTTAAATATTTCCGTCATTATGAAACATTTCAACTATTTAGGTGACGAGCAATGATTTAATGGCGGAAGGTATAATTTCAATAGATTAAAAAAAAAGCTAACAAAAAGTTAAATAAATAAAATTATTAACGGTCGGCATAAACCTCGAATTCAGCATAAAGAAAAAAAAAAAAAAGAAAAAAAAAAGGAGTAAAAGTATATTTCTAATTGAAAGGTCGAAGTGGATTGGGGTCCCATCGGATAATTGAATTGCTTGCCCTCCGTTTTTTTCTCCCTTATTTTATTTTCTCTGCAACCAAATTCGGAGAGAGAAATAGAGAGATGAAAAGAATATCCATAAAGACAGGTAATGTAGAGTAACAAAAAGGATTTGAAAAGGTGACAAACGGCCAAAATGATATGTGGCCTATTTAAGTGGCAGTGAGTATTTTGTCTGAGCGACAGCAAGGAGGGGGGGGGGGGGCAGGGAGTAGGGAGAGAGGGGATGATGGTGGGGGTTTATGCCCCCTGCTATGTATTGTGGATGCTGCCATGATAGGAAAAGTAAATTGAATTAATAATTTAATATCAAAATTTGTAAAGTACTGTATATGGGCAACCCGGTGGTCAGTTTTACCTGAAGGCGGGTAGGTCTTGGAAATACCCCATGTAAGTATTGGGGCAATAAACCTTCTGTTAGAAATTCAAAATAAGCAAAGCTTAGGACCGACAATGCTGCCGACAAACACCTAGGGAAATACCTAAGAAGATTGCTAGAGAAATTTGTAGCCATAAACCCTGGTTTTGCCCCGGCAAAGAGGCCGCTGGGAAACACGTTTAATATAGAAAGGAAGGGAAATTTTAGGCAGCCAGCCAATCAGACGAAGTCTGGAACCAACCAGCCAGCCAATCAGAAGAAGTCTGAGGAGAGTCGAGAGGAGAGTGGTTGTGAGGAGTTCGGGTGGAGAGTGAGTTCGGAGGTGGACAGAGGCCGGGGGAGTATGCCAAGAGGGCGAGAGTGGAACGAGAAGGGCAGAGGACCAGATAGGCAGGAGCGGAGAGTCCAGATTTCCGAGAGAGACCGAGATGGGATGCTGTGCTGAGTCAGAGAGCGTCAGAGATGGCAGGGACTGATCCAGCAGACAGGCCAGAGACAACACCAGAGAGTGCCCACCAGATAAGGTTAATACATATACAGTACTAGTTGTAATATTGTGTGGTCAGTATTTATTAAAATAATGTTAAATTGCCAGTCAGCATCCATTAACTAATTTGTGCTAGTAAAATATGTTTATATGATATATTAAAGGGGGTATAAATAATTTACATTATTGGTCAATAAAATTAAAGATATAGTCCAATTTAGATTTGTTTATTTATTATCATTTACCCTATGCCACAGGTTTATTAGAATAATATGGAATTGGTAAACACGTCACCTTTGGAAAAGTATCCAATTTACATTAAGGCGAATTAAGTACATTAATTACAATATCAATTAGATATATGCCGTTTCTGGTAACCCCCACCCGCCTTAGAAAAGCGGGAGTCCAGAAACGTAGCAATTAAAATGGCATCCCTTGTGGGGACGTACTTACCAATTTGTTTATATTATTATTTGACATTTCTTGTTAAATTATACGAAGTGGCATAAGGGAGAATGTATGTAAGGTTTGATAATTCCTTTAATTTAACTACAAATTCTCTAGGATTTCTCTTTAAACATTTGCTCCGTTTTCTCGTGTTCTCTTGCCTTAGTGTTAACTTAGAGATGTGTGTGAAGGAGGCTGTCCTTATACTTCTTGTTATACGGTCTTATAATAAGTGGCTTGTTTTTTGTGTTATATTTAATCAGTGCTTGCGTTTAACCCTACCGCGGAGGTTTCATTAGATATTAAAGGGATAATATACGCGCACGACATTTTGATATGGCTTTGAGGGTAGAAATCGATAAACTACCACAGCCGAATACGGGGTTGGCAGAAGGAATAGCGATCCCACAGCCAGAAGCAACTCAGCTACAGACCAGGGAGAAAACAGAAGAAAATGGCCTCAGCCCAGAAATGTTAATATGGCAGCTAATAAAAGAGATGCAGAAAAATCAAGAAGATAGACATAAAGAGCTAAAGGAAATAATAGAAGAGCACAATAAAAACCTACAGGAAATAAATGAAGCTTTTCACACAACAAATCTGAAGTTGGAAGCATCTGCAAAACGTTTCACTAAACCTGATGAGGAAAAACAGAAACCACCCCTAGCTGAAAATAAGGATATGAATGGGAGTGCAGAAGATGATGCCCATGTCCATAAAACAGTGGAAAATTATATTAATGAACCCCATGCGACCAATTGTATGGAAACTGGACCGAACGAGATTACTGCTCTGGACAATGTAGAAATTACAAGTGACGAATATCCAAGGGAAGAACCTGTTTATAATGTTCAATCTAAAAGTGGTAACATTGAGACTAATTACGACGGGCAAGATAAGGTTCTCTTTAAAGTTGAAGATGAAAGGAAGAATCTTCAAGAAGAAACCATTCAAGAGAATTTACCAATCCCTCAATCTCAGGTAGAAACTCTTGAGTCTTGCCAAGTACGTGAGGAAGTTGATATGACCCATGAAAAGGTTGAAGATGAAGAGAAGGACCGACCAATGGCGATTGCTGACGAAGCATACTATTTAGATCTCGTGGAATTTATAAAATTAATTCATTCTTATACGTCACCTCTAAGAGCAGAGCATGCACACTCGCTTAGTATGATTATAAAGCCACCCCCAGTAAATAAAGAAAATAACAATTATCGAGCCAGAACTTATATTTATCTTAAGGATTCGCCAACAGAGCCAATTACCTTCCTATTTTTGCTAATTGACTTTTATGTGAATTATTTGGTCTTAAACCATGTAAAGAAGAAGCGCGTACGGAGTTATATTAAGACACGGTAGTCTTTATCCCAGTCCAGGGGATAAAAAGGGTTTCCATCTAGCGTCCCTTCCGTTGACGAGCTAAAGGGTCCTGGCGAAGCGGTCGTCAGGTTAACCCGTTCTGGATCCATGTATATAATTGTTGTATATATAATTGTAAATATTTTTTGTAAATAGTTAACTCTTCTTTTAACGTTAAGTTTTGATAGGATTAAGGCTTGTGATGGGGATTTTATGATGATAATTAAATAGATCTCTGGGTAAAGTTATATTTTGAAGTAATTATAATATCAGTAATAAATTTCAAAATAAAAATTAACATGACTTTAAAAATAATTTACTAATTGAGATTTTATTGATAAATGCAAAATGAAATATACGGTAAATTACCTATCAATGAGAAAATTAAAATGTTAAAGTTTGAATTTGCTTAAGCCACCTTTTCCACCGAAAAACTGGTAATAATCATTTGTCTTAAATTGCCTTAATTGTTTGATAGCTATGATCAACCCCCAATAATAACATTTGAATAACGTGGATCAATTTTGTATTTTTGTATATCCTAATTGGATTATTGTGAGCAATTATTATACTTTTTTACTTTAGAGTAGACAGAGGTCCTCCATTACCCCTGAAGTCGGGTTATTGTTTTAATTGTGTCTAGTAGGGAAAAACCCTCAATGTGGAGCAGCCGTAGAGCCTCCAGGTATCCCTAAGATTATTTTTGAGAAGATACTGAAATCTTCAAGTACGCCCAGAATACTGAGGCAACATTTTTATTGATCCACTATTAAAAACTTTTATTATTATATAATTGATGGGGCTCATAATGTGTGTAATCCGTACATCCGGATAGGAAATTTAAAAATCTTTAGTGGCCATAAATATAAATATGAATTAGTATCAGATATATAAATCTTTTGAATGAAAGAAAATTTTAGAAACTTGATGATATTTTAAAAACTTTTAATTATACATAAGAACTGAAATTCATTTAATAGAATGTGTAAATATTTAATCCTTGATTGTGACATAAGAAAACCCAAGATGGTACTAGGACAACCGATTTTTGTGAAAGTGAAAGGTTCGCCGTTTTGGTGACAGGAAATATAAATCCCGAATCAGACTTTATAATAATTAACCCTGAGAATAATTGAAATTAATCATTTGTTTAAAATATAAAAATTACTAGAAAGAATCCCAATAAAATAAAAGAGTGGGAAAGAATCCCAAATAGTAGAATACTTTTTTATTTTTAAAAATGCTTGCCACACAATAAAATGATGCTGTATAAACATTATGCTTCTTGTTTTTGTTGTTTGTGAATTAAGAAGTTTTTCAGGATGTGAAATAAAGACAGAAGAACTCTGATCGCTATGTAAGTTATCTAGTAATTGTCTATGAAAAATTTATACATGAAAATAAACAAATCGAAAAGCTACTAATTTGTAACTATTGTAATATGAGGGGGTAATTACATGAAAGATCACAAGTTTTGTTATATTCTGCAACCATTCTGTAATTGTGAAATTTAGTTTTGAAGGATGAGTCAAAATATTTTTAAATAGTAAACAAAAAACTTATATTGAGAATTGTTTTATTTTAGTTTTTGTTATGTAAATTGTAGCAATTGTAAATCTATTATCGTAGCTTGTTGTTTTACGAAAGGGTTTTGTTCATTTTTGTAATTATTTTATATGTTGTATCAAGTTGTTCAAGTGTTCAAGTAATGTTTTGTATGTTGTATGTTTTATATCATTTTGTTTTATTCGATGCTGAACAGCTAATTTTGTAAATAGGATTTTACTTTACGGATCTAAACTGATTATTAAAAATATTTTTAAAAGTATGTTAAAAGAAAAATCAATAAACATACGTTTATTAATTTTTCTTTCCCTTGACACTAGGAGAATGCTATGTATTGTGGATGCTGCCATGATAGGAAAAGTAAATTGAATTAATAATTTAATATCAAAATTTGTAAAGTACTGTATATGGGCAACCCGGTGGTCAGTTTTACCTGAAGGCGGGTAGGTCTTGGAAATACCCCATGTAAGTATTGGGGCAATAAACCTTCTGTTAGAAATTCAAAATAAGCAAAGCTTAGGACCGACAATGCTGCCGACAAACACCTAGGGAAATACCTAAGAAGATTGCTAGAGAAATTTGTAGCCATAAACCCTGGTTTTGCCCCGGCAAAGAGGCCGCTGGGAAACACGTTTAATATAGAAAGGAAGGGAAATTTTAGGCAGCCAGCCAATCAGACGAAGTCTGGAACCAACCAGCCAGCCAATCAGAAGAAGTCTGAGGAGAGTCGAGAGGAGAGTGGTTGTGAGGAGTTCGGGTGGAGAGTGAGTTCGGAGGTGGACAGAGGCCGGGGGAGTATGCCAAGAGGGCGAGAGTGGAACGAGAAGGGCAGAGGACCAGATAGGCAGGAGCGGAGAGTCCAGATTTCCGAGAGAGACCGAGATGGGATGCTGTGCTGAGTCAGAGAGCGTCAGAGATGGCAGGGACTGATCCAGCAGACAGGCCAGAGACAACACCAGAGAGTGCCCACCAGATAAGGTTAATACATATACAGTACTAGTTGTAATATTGTGTGGTCAGTATTTATTAAAATAATGTTAAATTGCCAGTCAGCATCCATTAACTAATTTGTGCTAGTAAAATATGTTTATATGATATATTAAAGGGGGTATAAATAATTTACATTATTGGTCAATAAAATTAAAGATATAGTCCAATTTAGATTTGTTTATTTATTATCATTTACCCTATGCCACAGGTTTATTAGAATAATATGGAATTGGTAAACACGTCACCTTTGGAAAAGTATCCAATTTACATTAAGGCGAATTAAGTACATTAATTACAATATCAATTAGATATATGCCGTTTCTGGTAACCCCCACCCGCCTTAGAAAAGCGGGAGTCCAGAAACGTAGCACCCCGCAAATCAGATGTTATCGGGCGGGAAAAACTGTAGTGCGCGCGGGAAAACGCACACTCGCTGCCCCGACTATTCACTTTATTTAATGCCTCGGAACCATGGGCCGGAGAAAATGGTTTGCGCTTTGGTGTTTTATACCACCCCCCCCCCCTTCCGTTCCTCACCAATGTATTATAATCGCTGTCTTCTTTTTTTTTTTATTTGTGTCCTTTCTCTCTCCCTCGCTTCTCTCACTTCCGAGCTGATTTCTTATAGGACAAAAATGATTAACGGGCAGCAATATTTCTGTATTTATATTAAATAACTTTTTTACAATGTTTACAATTTAACTGATCACGATCCAGCTGTTCTATTCTGTAATTTAGACAAATATTTAAAATGTCCGATAATGCACATGAATAAGGTATAATAAAAAGAAAAAAGAAAAGGTTTTATCATTAAATACGTAACTGTCCGAATATTCCTTATTTCGAACTGTTCGATATTTTCCGCAAGTCGAGATGAATAAAAAAAAAATTAAGGACATTTTATCATATATTAAACAAAAAAGTGGGTGTTAGAATAAAACATAAAATTAAAGAGGGAAAAAAATCTAAAGAGAAGTAAGTATGTTTGATTATGACGGATTAGATTTAAATCCAAGATTAATAAAATATATACTACTTCACCCTGAGGTTCGGACCATTACTCAGTAACTTAAATTATCTTTACCTGATAGCCATATTTAAATAAATAAATGTAAATTTATATGTGTCTATACGTTATACGTTAGTATTGGTGACGTAAAAATTTGAACAATATAGTTTGATGTAAATATAATAAATATTGTTTTTCAAGTACACTCATACTATATCAAGAGAATAAATTTCTCATTCTCTATTGCGCAAGGGAAAATCTCATTGCGGATTCGTGATTATAGCTAGATCAATTTTCATTAACGATGATCAGGAAACTGAACATTCCTAGTAATGAAAATCAACACAAGGGTTATGATAAGGAGATTGCTCTTGCATTTAATAAATGAGAATAAACAAAAGTGAGGTAAACACAAATGATTTGATGTTTGGCTTAGTTAAAGTTCACATTCAGCTATTCTTATTAATTAATAAATTATCAGTTTAGAGATAGAAGGATCCTGATTTGAACAGAAATCGTTTTAAAAATCTTATTAAGTAATTGTATTTTTACTTTCACTTACCTGTATATGAAATATATAGTAAGGGGAAGTATTGCGATCGTGAAAAATTTCGACTTCCGGTTTTCAACGGAAATACACGTTTTGGGATCCCCTGAGTCCAAACAACCAAGTCCTGCGAAATGGTCTATGTGTATGTGTGTGAGAGACCAATTATATTGTAGCTAATTAGATATACAACAGCATACAATATCAGATGTTTCCCAATTAATTATTTCTCCAACAATGTCCTGAAAGGGACTCGAAGCAATGATAGGGAAGGCTACAAGATATTTGATTAGTGTATTTTAGTTTCAGTCTGACTATGGTAAACCGGACAGATATTGACACACTTAAAACTACATTTCTGTGGTGAAATTAAAAAAATAATTTTTTATGAAGGATAATAACTCTTTATATTAAAAAAACTCTTTAACTATCTTTATAAAGACTCAAGAGATTTTTTTTGGAACAAGAGTTCAATAGTTTTCAATAACTGTACTGAGTGCCAATAACTGTCTGTTTATGCTATAAACAAATCCCTACGGTAGAGAGCTCTTAATGAACCGAGCAGAGAAATAAGAATGGCATATTGACGTTTTATCTAATATAAATCCATAGGGTGAACAACCATTTTTAAAGGCTTAAGTTTACAAAACTAACAGTCCATAGTAAAAATGTCCCTTCTTAAAAAAAAAAAAAATGGTAGTAATAAAGTATAATTGGGTCATAAAAGTCTCGTAAATGAAATTCAAAATTTTAAAGAATAGATGCTTCTTCTACGAATCTATAAATAGCCCGTCCAGAATCTTTCATAAATGTTCTCAGCTCCCTAGTGACGAATCGCTACAGGCTTCTGGAAATAAAGTATTTATTACGGAGATTGACATTTTTATCACCGGTTTATGCGTCTCGTAATATTTACGAGTAGCTATAAATAGGTAGTAAAAATGAAAATTCTGGATGAGTGAGGGGGGGGGGGGGAGGTCGGGTGTTAGGGAAGGGGTGACGGGGTGACAATAGAGGTCACCCCCGAAGGGTTTAATCTAAATGCAGATTGAGCAGCGCCTTTTAACAGTCACCGGCGTTCTCGGCTAACTTTCCTTCGTTAAGACTCTCCGCGGGGGCTGGTATCCTATCGGCCACGGCTTTCCTGATTCGGTTGAGTGCGTCCCCAGCTTCCACCATCTTAGCTGGACATAGTTCAGTTTTCCTTCAAAGTTTTTTTTTTAATTAACTAGTATTAAATCGATATCGACGTAACGTTCCCCAACTCCGCCCAGGTATGAATATAATCAGCAAGTCTACAGCTAATCTAACAATGTGAGCTATAGATTTGATATCAGGATTAGAAAACAACTACTATCTTCTTGGCCTGCAAATAAAACTCGTAACCGGACATTTTATTCTTCAAATAAATATGTCAGAACTTTTCTATTTTAGACCAGAAAATACAAGCCCTGAGGTGATCGTTTTCACAATAATAACCAATATAAGAGTCTAGGTTTGATTTAAATTATTTGAATGAATGTATTTGTTACTTTTCGCATTTATCCCTATTGCTATACAATATTGTGCTAACCGTTTATAGTTTTATAATAAATTAGGTCATATCATTATTATTTTATCGAGAATTCTGTTATGAAAAAATATTAATTTTACAACTTGAACCATTCTATGGATATGGGGGTTGACCATTGAGCTATCGAAGGTGCTGATTATGAAAATTATGTCATCATAAAACGGTTAGCCCGATAATATTTGCATATATTCTAATTTTTGCATAGTTATGATGTATTTATGTAGGTGTATGTAATGTCTGTATAAACATTGTAACAATACCAGGAAAAACGAAAAGAACAAAAGAAAAGAAACAAATACTTAAATAATTAAAATTAAACTTAGGAATTTTATATTATATATCATTCTGATAAAGATCTAATAAGGACTTTTATTCTCTGGCCTAGAAAAAAACAATTAATAATTCAGAATCCTGGCTACTATACCTGACTAGAGAGTATTCATTTATAAGGGGGGGGGAGGGACAAATAAAAGATATTTTGGGAAATTCCTTTTCTATAAGTTGTAATACCAACGCAAAATAAATTTTATATTGACCGAAGATTTAACAAATGATGTCAGATAACCGGTGTTACATTTGTCCAAGTTCTTACACCATTCCAAAAAGGTACTATTTCAACAAGACAAAATGCATATTTTAATGTTATCAAGATAAATGTGATTTGCCTGGTTTTCGCATCAAGGTTCTCTTAGCAGTAAATAAACTATATTCGTATTTATTCTGGAGATTTATTTAAAAAGTTGAAAATAATATATATCCATCCATAAATGTTAAAATATGACCAAGTTAAACATAGGACATAGACAAGGTAGACATATCAAACTACTGGATGTTTGTCAAATACGGATTTGCTATAAACTATTATGTTTGCAGTTTGAATGAAGATTTTATGAATTTGCGTATCAATTGATTTTGTTGTAAATACCGGACTTTTTCTTTAACCGACGGAAGGAAATCAGAAAAATAATTATTTTTATTAACGCCTCCCTCGAATATAGAAGAACATAAATTAGTCAAATTAGTAATTGAAAATAATGTATCGTAAAATGTGTGCAAATATATTTATGTCAGCATTTTTGAAATATTTAACCGATCTTGGACATTTCATAAATAAATATTTTAAAAGCATAGGGCACTCTCGGTGGCTGCGTCATCGGGTCTGTATAAAAAAAAAAAAATAAAAAAAAAATGAAACCTGCAAAGTGCATGCTCTACCACACACCGCACCATTAACATTCTAGTAATAATATTGGTTTGCCGTTCCCCTCCCTCTAGGTACTTCAGTTCGTTCACCAAAGAACACTTTTTTTGTGATTTTTTTATCAATATGATTTTTAATTGAATTTATTGAACTTTATAATAAAAATACCAATTATATCTAATATGATTAAATAAATAAATTTTTAATAAACCGAAATAATTTTTAAGACAAATACCATCAAATTTATTGTTAACTGGCCAAACTTGGCTACCATTTTATTTTGCTAAGTCTAATATTAAACATTAGGAAAGTAAATAAATATATCTCCGAAAACAAAAAGAAAACAACATTTAATGCTATAGAATAGAAAAAGACGATAAAATGTACTCTGATTTATTTAATTTTTGTTCAAGAAGATAAGGTTATCCTCTTCTGATAAAATGCAATTTATTAAAACAATTTCAGCTCAATTTATCAAATAATTTCCAAGTTTTTAGTTGATAAACATACGACCCTTATATTTTTATCTAGGGTAATGTGTATTAAAACTTATTTTTATAGCCTATAATATATAGCCTTTTATACATTAAAACTTATGTTTATATCCTATAAACTTTCAGAGAAATTTCACTGTCCTATTTCCGTAATTCATTTAATATTTTGTAGCGGAGAAATGCAACTATCATTTCGCATAATAGTATTAGACAAAAAAGTATTTTTCCACTCTATATAAAGATATATTTTTTTCCATTGGGGGATGTTTATATGAAAAGAAGGTATTGACTAAATTGAAAGATTGCATAAAAGACTAGCTTCAATTATGCATCCACCAATTTTCGAATTTTGATGGAACAAACATACAGTCATTGCAATTTTTATTTACGCGACTGATTATTAAAACTCTATAAGAGCCAACAACCTTCACGGGAAAATCTCGATCATTTAGAGTAAGACCACATCACAATTGGATGAATAGTAAGAAAACGCAAAAAAAAAACAAAAAAAAAAAACACTAAAGATCTATGATTTTTATATATTTGATACATAGTTAGAGATAATTAATTAAAGGTTTACTATGCTTTATAGCACTCTAAATAAAATACGAAAATCAAAATATAATTTGAATAACCAATAAAAATGGTTTTTAAGATGATTTATTTTTTATTCGTTCCTAAAGTAGGTAAACAAATCTATACGAAAGAGGAAAAGTTGGGTCTTGGGGAAATAGAAATACGATAGGTAAAGGATCTCTCGAGGTTGAACAGCGTAACTCCTTTGTGTTTCCACTCTCTGTATAAAAATAACAAAAAATAAATAAATCAATAAAAGAATTCTAAAATAATATTATGGAAATAGTTAATTGTATTGTTATTTGGGCACGCATTCCTTCAATATTATTAATGTTTGTTTTTATAATAAACATTAATAATATCAACCTACATTCTTTTAAAGTTAGCAACTAAACAGTTTTATTAATTGAGCTTTTGGAAAATTTCGCAAAATTCTTCTTCCTTCTAAAGAACTGATGTAAGATGGTATACACTGAATCTTTCAGATCATTAAAAACAATTCGACAATTTATCACAGGGAAGATAATATTGTTTTATTTAAATAAAAAAGAATTAAACAGAATAAATACATAAAAGCTTCTGAAAACATCCGCAATTTATGAGAAAGTCCTGACTATTTCTCAAGTCGTATATCGCCGGAGTTGGAGGAACCGCTTTAGGGAAAGATAAATTATTCAGATTAAATCCTAATAGCCTAAACGTGATTTTGATTTCCCTTAAGTCTCGTATTTTAATACTTTGCTAAGCAACATTTTTAATTAGTTTATAACTATTTAATGGAATACTTGAACCTTCAATAAAAAAAAAATTAAAGACTAATTTAGTCTGAAATAATGTAAAATAATTGGGTAACTTGATGTACCTATCACTCACGGTGCCTATAGTAATATTAGAAAAATGTTCAATGAATTAATTAAATGAAAAAAATTAACTCCAAAACATATTATAGATTTGATGGATTAAAAAATAATGTCACTCAAACTTAGATTTATGGTGAAGAAGAATGTTCTAAAAACAATAACAAATACATAGGCGGTCATCTTGTAAAAAAAAAAAAAATTTTAGATTGCGAAGTTGATACTACAATAAAACCTTTTATTTCGTAAGATCATGGACCCAATTTCCATTGTATATTCCATCCAATTGTAACAAAATTGGTTACACTTTTCTCGTCTAATCGGCATCTTGGACGGATTTTCGACTCTAATAAAAATTACTCATATGTGCTTATTTTATTTTTAAATCCCACAGTATACTTATTAAGTATTTCCTTGAATTAAAAGCACTACATGGAGATGGATTTCAAATGGCCGCCAAACACTCAAAGAATCCGATGTAACAATCTAGCGTTTTCTGAATCAGCTATGAGACAGTTTTTTCTCCGGTGAATATTGAACTCTCTTCTGAAGCACTTTATAATTGTAAATCGGAGCGCCTCCAACACTGTCTCCAACATTGGAGGCATCGGTGGATATAATTTTTCCAAACTTTTACCAAACTTATAAACTTATTCATCTGTAACCTTCAATATAAAAATTAATATTCAAAAAATCGTCTAAGGATTATGAAAAATTCGTTATAGTTATTTGTCTACTTTTATGGTTACAACTCGAAAATATGTTTTTTTCTTTTTGGATTATAACATGTGAAGTTTCAACTGCAATCTCAATTTTGTTATATTAACAGCGACTATGGAAAATATTCTTCGATATTTTCCGTAACTCTGCCATTACGGCAATTAGGTCGCTGGTAACTGAAAAGTAGCCCTCTACTTGCATTACAACGATCATACCCTCCATAAAAGAATATGGTAAACTGCGTCTTGGTACTGTAGGTCATGGCATTCTGATTCCAATGGTATGCATAACTCATATATAATATGATATATTTCGAGTTGTAACTATCTTCTTGCCGGAATATATAAAATATATTTGATAAAATATCAAGACAGTCACTTATACAATTAAAATAATAAACAGAAGAAATAAAAAAAATAAAAAAATCAGAATCAGTTTTCGGTAAGGAAATCAAATCACTCCAAGCAATACGCCGAACAAACGATATTCAAGCCCGGAATGAAGATGCCTCCGATTCCAATTTATTTTCGATTAATCCCGTAGAAGGCAATGCCCCTTACTGAAATATTAACTCGACCAATATCAGGGCTCCTCTAACCGATTCGGGGAATAGGCTCCCCTCAACGTCATTGAAACTCTAATCGAAACAAATAAATTAATCGGAAAATGTTCGATTAAAGAGAAATAAAGTTGAATTAGAGGTGGATTAAGAGACTGATTGGAATTTGCCTTTTAGAGTAGTAGGGATCGATTCGGTAGCGAACCGCACGTGGGGTCATCAGTGACTTGGTCCATCCCTCGCGAGTTGGAAACCTGACCAACTTCCTGTACTTCAAGATATGTTTTTTTTTTTTTAGGTAATTATACTACAAAATTTAAAAGAAAATTAAATTTCTTAAATTCTAAAAAAGGAAAATTACAGTTAAAATGCCAGTAAGATATTATTAAGATAAATATTTTTGTTTGTTACGTAATATGCATATTTAATGAAATATTAGTACTTCTATAATAAAAAAAAACATCAGAAATTTTTTTTTCAATTTTTTTAATAACTTAATCATATCATAACGTGAAACAAAATCATGTGATTTTTTCTGTTCCGTTGAAAAGAGTCCTAGACTTCTTGTTGGAACTGTTACCAAACTGTTCTAGGACATGTTATAGATTTTACGAGAATTTTCTTTTGTAAGATTCTAAACAAACATATTTATTATCTCAGTATACTTCGTTACTTCCAAAGTGTCCCATATTAAGAAACTAAAAATAAAATTCAAACAAAACAGATTTTGATAAAACATACCCAAAACTTTTATAGTATTCCCCGACCAAGATTTAGGGTATAAACCCCTTAAATTATGCACACTGTTTTAAATAAACAAATGGAAGCGTATTGTTCTTCTAATTACCGAGGGTTCATTTAATCATAATTATTAGGCCAATTATAAGAAACAATAGGCCAGTTAAGATATAGACCTATAAATGATTTTTTTTTTTTTTCACAATTCCTGAATTCTACGTTTCTCGAACAGTAAAAATTTAGTTTGAAGTGAATTAAAATTCCTTTATTCGTCAATAGCTTTTATAATTAATAAAGAAAACAATGAGAATTAGCTTGCGTAAAGTAAGAATATTATTTTTAAAATTAAGCAAAACGTTTTAATGACTCATGCTTCACAATTTAAATAGATTTTTTGATTAGCATTACTGTACATAGAACACAAAACCTTTTTAAACCATAAAGAAGGTTATACGTAGGTAGAAAAGTTTATTTCTTTATTTTTTACTAATAAAAGATTTACTTGGATCTTTCTTCGACAAAAATCTAATCCTATTGTTACTTCGATAATTTTTTTCAGGCAAATTTCTCTTAAAAGTACCAATGTCCTGCTGATAGAAAAATTTTTATCCTCTAACGTTTGATAGTAACATTTTTATCTCTAATGATTGTAACTTATTTACAACCATCACTATGCGATTCTCGGTACCTGACGTTTTAAAAACTGGCAGGAAATTAATGAAGATTTTCTAGATTCTTTGTAAGTAAATTAAACTTTTAATTGGTCTCCTACAAAGTTCCTGAATTTAAGAGAGAGTTGGATGGAGAAGATCCATCTCATCCAGTTTCCTCCAAAGGATTATTTTAAGGATTATATTCTAAATCAGCACCACGTGGTTTAGAAATTATTTTTTACCTTCACTATAATTCAACCTCTATTACAATTATTGCCTACATAACTACTTCCATCTAATTACAGATGCTCCCTTCAACAAAATATTTTTTTATAGTTTTGAATCATACTAAATACAAAACCAAGGGCAGATAATCTCATCCATTGTAAACTTCTTTATTTTGATTGGTGTTTTTTAAGATTTTGAGCAAGTTTTTTTTTCTTCACCTAAAACTACCACGAAAAACACGAATATACACTACTGATCAAAATTAAGACAGAACCATAAAAATTATCATTAAATCCTAATTTAAGTAAATATCTTATACTACTTAATGTTTAATTGTTATGATATATGTGAGAGTGGGGAACAGTGAGACGAGAGAACTGGAGACAGTTAGCTCATAAACTAATTGCAAGGACATAGCTAGTGTAGGATTTGTTGTAGGGGAGAATATTAGTCAAATAGATTTTTCCAGAAAAGAAACAAACATTATCATGTGTTTGTGACGTCTTAATTTGTTTCGAGGCAAGTACATTTTTTTTTGTGACTTGCTTTCTCGTGATAGTGTGGGTAGTAGTTCATTTAACCGAGTTTCTGTTAACGTCTCTTATTCACCAACTAAAACTCTTAGTATTAAACATTAAAAGGCCAATGATTGTTCACATCGGAAACAGAAATTCGTAATTAGAGGCCGTATGGGGGTTGAGTGAGACAGCCTACGAGAACACTTTTACTGTTATGTAGGATATTAAAATTATATTTTCTAATCCAAGAACAAGCCATCAGATTCGGAGAAATTCCAAAAACCATTTAGTACTTCTTGCTAGTGATTTAAAAAAAAAAATCAGGAGTTTTATTTATGCAAGACTATACCGGGCAGTAACGGTAGAAAACCACTACAGTAGGGATCATAACCCTATTGAACATATCTGAGATTCAAATGAAATAGTCATCAACCAACTTCTATCAACCTGACTGGAATGGGAGAATATTCCTCAAAACATAATTTCGGATTTAATCAAAAGCACGAGAAGAAGCATCTAAAAAGTGACCCGTTTAGGATACATTTTATGAAGGCTGGTGGGATGGCTGAGTGAGCTAACGCGATGCCCTGAAAACACATGATTGGAAACCCGAAGCCGGAGGACATTTAATAATACTCGTCATTAATCCCCCACCCTCTTCCCTGACCCGGGTAATTCCTGTGTAAACTAAATGGCGAGGAACGGGAGGACCAAAAAAAAAGAATATTAAAAATTACAATTTATGATGGTAACTAACAAATCTCTTACGAAAATTTCATTTTTATATCTATGTCCATAGGAAATAACTAGTTAATTTGGAAATTAGTCCACAGGAGTTACGTAAATCGAAATAATTACATTAGTCTTCGGCAAATACTGAAGAAATCGATAACTCACAGCTTCGAAAATTTAAGTAATCTTCATGTAGTAATATTCATCACAAGTGAGTTATAAACTTCATATTGAACAGAAGGATACAGCCAACTTAAAGTTCCCTGAAGACTTCACAGAACCCCCAATATACACAACTCTATATTGCACACTAATAAGAGTTGGAACGTTCTCCAACTTGCCTAGTTATTTAGTGGACATAGATATTTTTATTTATAAAATTAAAAAAATGTTCTATTCCGCTGATATCTAGAAGTAATCTGATTTGATCAGTAGTCATTATAAGCCTTTATAATTTAGTTATTCTTTGCTATGAAATTAATAATCCTTTTTGAAAGATTAATACTCCTGGGGCAACCTATTAGTGCGGAATACCTACCTAACGAGTAGCAGCTAAAACCCAATTTACGAAAATTTTATTCAACGACAAATACAGCGCAGATGCCTCTAAAGACAATAAATTCGCTCGTCAAGAGGACGGGGAGGGGAGGGGGGTGGGATTGGGGAGGGATTGGGGAGGGGCGGTGGGAGGTGAAAACCAAAACTTGCCCAATTAGTCACCTTTGGCCACAAAATAATTGGCAGGACTCGTTCCTCAACCTGGGACCAATTAGGCACCTTGTTGCCCTCTTCCTAATAAACGCTGTTTATTAAGTAATAATTTGTTAGGAGTTTCAACACCATCTGCAATAGCTGGTAAATAATTACGAATTTTATAATTCAAAAGGTTAAATATTAGAGAGAGGAGTAATTTATTATTAAGGGTAGTATCAAAGTATGTTTTATAAAGAAGAAGTAATGGTTGGGGGTGCGGTCAAAACAAAATCACTAATAAGTGAGAATTACATATTTTATTATTGCCAACGTTTCGACCCAAATTTGAGCTCATCATCAAGGCCAAAACAAAAAAATGAAAAAAGAAAACACGAAAACAACCAATCAGAAATATATTATAAACAAATATCAAATGTATGTGAAACATTAATATACATACATCAAATACCCAGTTATTTATTTATTTATTTATTTCCTCCCTACCTTGCCTTTCAGCAACACGGGTGTTGGCAAGATAAGAACACTAGTAGTGCTCTTATCTTGCCTAAAAAACTTTATTTATTTTGTTCAACTTTCTCTTGGATGGATTTTCTGTTTTGTCTAGGAATACCTTCTATCCAGGTAGCTCGCTGTCCGGTGGTCTTCCATGTGGTGGTCCCCTTCTCACGAGGTTGAACACGGCTGGCCCGACGGCTTCCTTCCACCCGTAGACGAACTCTTTGTAGTACGGGTAGTTACGTTCTTTCATCAACTCAGGGAACTGGTTCTCTGTGAGGACGTAGAGCCCAGTGTCCCTGAGTAGCTTAGACCTCAGTGCCTCAAAGGCGGTGCAGTTCAAGACGACATGCTCAGCCGTCTCCGGTACTCCGCATGCTGGGCACAGGGGATCGATATCCTTTCCAAAACTATGGAGTTTAGCACGATAGGCCCCATGCCCGGTAAGGAATTGAGAAATCCAATAGTCCGGGAGGACCCACTTTGCTTCCAGACGTGCCCACACCGTATACTATACTTACTTGGAAGTATTTTTTCAAGGTAGAACCTTTCGTGGTTGCTACCCACCGCTGGTTCCACTCTGTGGTAGTGTTCTCCCGGATGATCTTCTTCCATTTCCTAGGGTCCTCGTCTACCCTTACCCGGATGTTTTCCGGAAGACCAGCTGAGCCTTCAGTTTTGAACTTCCGATTTAAATTGTCTTCCCGCAGGATGAGGTCGAGAGGAACCCCTCCTGCTAGGACCTGCACCGCCTCATGAGACACAGTCCGATATGATTTCGTAATCCGCAGCAGAGCCATTCTTTGAAATGTCGCCAACCTGCGTTTCTGCCTTAATGTGAGATTCTGGGACCACGCAGGGGAGGCATACCTCAGAACACCCAGAATCACTCCGTTGTAAATAGCCATGTTTGCTGGGTATCTGAGGCCCCATAACGCGCCTCCCAAGCGGCTCAGGCCATTCAATGTTTGGGCTACCCTGTTTCCCAGGTAGTCCAAATGAGGGGTCACATTAAAGCGTCTACCAAACCTTACGCCAAGGTAAGTGACCACTTCACTTGGACGTACTCTGGAGCCTTCTATACTGATATGTATAGGGTGGGCTCTATCCGTCTTCCCTTTTAGCAGGATGGCTTGAGTCTTTGCCGCGGCCATCTTTAATTTCTTCGTCCCACACCATTGGCTTACCAGGTTGGCGCATCTTTCTGCTTCTTCTTTGATTCCGGCTCTGCTGTTAGACGCCACAACTGCCGCCAAATCGTCGACGTAAGCCGTTGCAGGGAACCGCCCTTCTTCGAGCACCCCCAGCACCTCGTCAAACACTAACTTCCATAGCGCTGGCCCAAGAACCGAGCCTTGAGGGCATCCTCTCTCTATGGAAGCTTCGACTTCAAAAGAGGTACCTCGAAACTTCACGCTCCTGTCCCGGAGGTAGCTTTCAACGAGGGTATATAGGTTGCTAGGGGCATCGTACTTCTGCAGCTGCTGTAGTATCAGGGGCCACCACACGCTGTCGAAGGCAGAGGATATGTCAAAGAGCAGCAACATGACATACCGCTCTACCCTCTGCTCAACGTCCTGGCGAACCCGAAGCAGTGCATCAGCGGTTCCCTTTCCTTTTGTTGAACCGTATTGCCGTGGATGGCTGGCCCTCATTAGAACCGGTTGTAGGCTTGTTAAAATGAGATTCTCCAGGACCTTGCTCATCACAGGGAGGAGACATATAGGTCTATATGACTTAGGGAGCTGCTTATCCCTGCCTCCTCCCTTGTAGAGTAGTCTCAGATCGGCGATTTTCCAACTTTTTGGGAAGTACCCCCTATCAAGACAGTCATTAAATATTCCTAATAGTTGATCTTCGACGTAGGGGATACTATTTTTCAAGATCGCCGCATCTATGGCGTCAAGTCCTGGAGCACGACCAGTTTTCTGCTTATCCACGGCAATACGGAGATCATGTATGTCCCATGGCGGGCATAAGTCCGTGCCTGGGGGATATGCTGTGGTGCGTCTAACAAAGTTGTCGGCCGGATCGTCCTGGGATGGATCATCCCTGGGATACGTCACTCGTATGTAGAGGCTAGCCGACTCTTCTAGGGTATTAGCATGCCGAACACCATCTGTGAGCGCTGCCATCGGCTGTGGCGAGGTCAGCTTACCCATAGCCACTCTATACGGGATACCCCAGGGATTCTTAGCAGATACGTCGACGATGAACTCATTCCACGACCGACGCTTCTGTGCGCGCACCTCATTTCGGTACATCTTGGCTTTGGACTTATACTCATTCCGAAGTGCAGTGCGCCTCTCGTCACATCTGCACTTCTGGTACGACCGCCGAGCTTTGTAGAGCTCTCTCTTCTTTGTGGTTAAGCCCGGCGTCCACCATGGGACAGGTCGAGCCCTCGCTTTCCGATGCAGGAGGGAGTTTTCAGCGGCATCACGGATGGCGTTGGTGATTCTGGAAACTCTGAAATCCAAATCATCTGCGCACCCCGATTCTCCTTCTTCCCATTCTTCGTCGGCTATTTCTCCCTCCAACATACATCGGAAAGCAATCCAGTTATTCCTACGGGTTAGATAACCCTCGTCGATACCGTGGGAACTTGTTATATCCTGTACAAGACTAAACACCAGGGCATTGTGGTCAGAACTCGTTTCAGATCTGAGGCACCAATCGACAATGTGACCAGAAAGATTCGGCGAGGCTAGCGTGACGTCAATCCAACTTTCTCCCATTCCCCCAGAGAACGTAGGGATGGCAGAGGTATCGTTAACTACGACTAGCTGGTGCCTCGCAATAAACTCACCGAGTTTAGCACCTCTTCCGTTTGTTCGATTGGACCCCCAGACCGTGTTCCAGGAGTTGGTATCTGAGCATATTATCACATTCCTATTACGTGCAGTGATCATCTCCATGGCAGATATGTCATCCTCGATGTTACTACCACTAGGTAGATATGCCGAAATGAGAGTAAAGGAAATACTACCCCATTTAACATGGCATGCGACACTGTCTGCCATAGAATACTGTCTCAGATCCATCACGTCGAGGTTCGGGTTGTTAACCACGATGGCAGCTCTAGGCCTCCTCTCCCCACTGCCTAGAGCTATTACTCTCGACGTGAGACCAAATCCTGTGACCATGTTCCCACGGCAGGTTGGTTCCTGGACCGCCATGATGTCATAGCGTTGACACAGAGCGCGAAGCTCGTCTGCAACAACTCTTCGACGGCCCATGTTTAACTGGATAATGGTAATCTTATTCATAAAATGTCCTCTTTGCCATCTCTTTGCACCATGTCAAGTGTGTAGGGCACTCTCGGCTCCCCGCCTTGTGTTTCGTCAGTTGTGGGTGGACTTTTGCTCTCACACAATTAACACAAGTTGGGTCAGCCTTCACCTGTTTCTTGGGGCAGTCTTTCATCATATGGCCACTAGCAGCACACCAGATGCAGACTACAGCCTCGGCTGTACATGTGGCCTTGGTATGTTCATAGCCCTGACACTTGGTGCAACGAGGAGCATCAAGGTAATCCTTAAATGTCAAGGACCACCATCCTCCATTTAAAATACCAATTTCCAGCAACTGGAACCGAACCATTGGGTGTACTTCTAGCACCCAATTTTTTGTAAACCCGTTTCTAGCCATTGAGGAAAAAACTGGGCGGAGGTCGTCACTAACTAATGGGGTTGGGACCGACTTCTCGGGTATTCTTTCCCAAAGAAATCTGGCAAGTTCTTCCGATCCCCATGAGTGGGGAACTCCCCTCACCTCCATCTTTGGTTTCCTCCTGAGTGCTAACCTTGCGTGCAGCCCGTTGTCACGTAAGCCCTGCCACCCGATGACTTTTGTAACGTGGGAGCTGTCCTCCAACCGGACTAGGACCGATCCTGCTTTGGTTTTCCGAACGATGGAGGCATTTACGCCTATTTGAGCCGGAGATGGAAGTTTATCAATTATTTCCACAGCACTCTTTCCTGCCCCACTGATCGTGAGGTAAGTCGCCTTCGACTTGAGAGTCGGTTTCACTGGCAGGGATTTGACAATATCTGCCATCGTCTTTGGTTTTTCTTTCAACGTTGGTTCATCCTGTTGAGAAGTCTTACTTACCGCTTCTATTTTATCCTCTCTGGTGGCAGCAGTCCTCCTCTGTCTGGCCTTCCTTCGGCTTCGCTTGCTCTGAACGAGCTCAAATGTGTTGTTTTCGGGGACCTGTGAGAGCACAGAGGCCAAAACCGGCTCTTTCGAGGGCCCAGCTTTGGCCTGTATGTGTTCCTGTGGAACTATCTCGGGGATACTTTTATGCTTCACAGTTTCCCGGATTTGATTAGCTTTGATGCATTCTTGAGAATCGAAAGTTTCCTTCACTATTGTTTTGACAAGAGCTTTGATTGAATTTTCATTTAAATAGACATGGTTTCTATTATTAATAATATCTAAAATTTTTATAATTCGATCAGTCCGTTCATTAATGTGATTCCTTGTGGTGTTGTTCATTTTTTTGTCGAAATTTTTCAAAAAGACTTTTAGATTCGTTTGTATACTTCTAGCCTCCCTTATCAGGCTATCTGTATTGAGTTCTTCGCACTCTTCTTCTACATCCGAACCCCTATTCCTTGGTCTTTTGGCCGAGGGCCGTTGGTCCTTAAGGATCATTCCCTCAACATCCTCGTCATCCATTTGATCAGTATTTTTATCAATTATTGTACAATGTAACCTAAACTTTTAATAAAATATTAATAACCCTGTAGGCGTTATAATACTATTAGTATCCTATGACTTACCAATAGGCGGTGCTCTATCCACCAAAACTGTCTCTTACCACAGGATATAATAGGCTTTTGCACAATCACTAAGTCCAGCCTAACCTTAAATGTTCTGGTCCAAACTTAAAAAATAACGTAACACAACAAATTTAGACTTTTAACAACAAATCGGAATTAACGTAACAAATATAACTGATCAAAACGAAACTGAAACAAAGAATAAACCAAATAACTAAATTAAACGATATTCAATATAGAACGTAGGCCTTATCACTTTATCACCTATAACCTTCCTTGTCATCAAATACCCAGTTTTTTCAAAATCGTTAAAGCCGTTTTTGAGTAAATAAAAAATATGTACACGTGAAATTGGTACAAAATTTATTAAGTAAAGTCCCCCCTTCGGTTGATCAATTTTGATGAAATTTTTACAGTCGTATCTCGGGCATATACATACATCATATACCCAGTTTGATCAAAATCGTTGAAGCCGTTTTTGAGTAAATAAAAAAACTACGTGAAAATGATACAAAATTTATTAAGTAAATTCCCCTCTCCGGTGAATCGATTTTGATGAAATTTTTACAGTCATATTTCGGGCATATAAATAGATAAAATACTCAGTTTAATCAAAATCGTTAGAGCCGTTTTTGAGAAAATCGAAAAAAACGTAAAAAGTTACTAAAGCACCCCCTCCCTTTGAGCAATTTTGATGAAATTTTTGCTGTCACATCGCGGGCATATACCTACACTAAATACCCAATTTCAGGTTCCAACAGTATATAGTTTTTGAGCTAGTCTGTTCACACACACACACACACACACACACACACACACACACACACACACACACACACACACACACACACACACACACACACACACACACACACACACACACACACACACACACACATACACACACAGACCATTTCGCGGGACTTGGTTGTTTCGACTCAGGGGGTCCCAAAACGGGTATTTCCGTTGAAAACCGGAAGTCGAAATTTTTCACGATCGCAATACTTCCACTTACTATATATTTCATATATAGGTAAGTGAAAGTAAAAATAAGGCTTGTTTACATGGTAACATTTTTTTGGAACCAAACTTTTCTTCCCTATTTAACCCTCGAGGGCAATTAATGTGGAAAAAATAGTGCTATATATAAGGTTAAGTTTTATGATCAATTTTATGGTGATTATTAAACGGTGATGATTATTTTTTTTTTTAATATTTTCCTTCTAACAGTAACCCTGCCAGAAGGGAGTATATGAAAATCGAAAAAAAAACGTAAAAAGTTATTAAATAAAGTACCCCCTCCCTTTGACCAATTTTGATGAAATTTTTGCTGTCACATCGCGGGCATATACATACACTAAATACCCAATTTCAGGTTCGCACGGTTTATAGTTTTTGAGCTAGTCTGTTCACAAACACACACACACACACACACACACACACACACACACAGATCATTTCGCGGGACTTGGTTAATTGGACTCAGGGGACCCCAAAACGTGTATTTCCGTTGAAAACCGGAAGTCGAAATTTTTCACGATCCCAATACTTCCACTTACTATATATTTCATATATAGATAAGTGAGTTAAAATCGAGTAGTTAAAATCGAGCGTAGTCCTCGGCTCAAAAGGTAGAGGCAAAATATCGGTGATGTGAATTGGATGAGGCCAAAAATAGAGGGGTAGGTGCGGGAATAATATTAAAAATCGGTGTAACCGCTCTTACCCACCCCCTAAACCCTAATTTATGGCTTCAGTTATCATACCTCGAAAGCATACAAATTGAACGAGAGCGGAGTGTTAGGCACTATAAAAATTGCCAATTAGATCGAAAGAGGATGAAGGACTACTTGAATCTTAATAATAAAAAAAAAAAAAAAAAAAAAATCGAGCGTAGCCACGGCTCTAAGGGTAGAAGCTAATTATCGGTGATGGAAATTGGATGAGGCCAAAAATAGGGGGTAGGTGCAGGACCCACCCACCACCCACCGTCCTCCGCCCCTCGGCAAGACAGCAATTTCGTACCTCGAAAGCATACAAATTGAACGGGAACGGAGTCTTAGCAGTATAAAAATTTCTAATTAAATCGAAATAGTAAAAAAGAGTAATTAAATCGAAATATTAATAAAATAAAAAAAAAAAAAAGTTAAAATCGAGCGTAGTCCTCGGCTCAAAAGGTAGAGGCAAAATATCGGTGATGTGAATTGGATGAGGCCAAAAATAGGGGGTAGGTGCAGGTAAATACCTCTCGCATAGGTAATTACCCCCCCCCCTCCTGGCTACCGCGACCAACGTTTTCAATGCGATCTGTTGTTAGTTCTCGCGAACTAAAATTTTAAAAACCGTAATTAATAAGGCTTTTTTTTTCGCGACTAGTTACCTCTCGCATAGGTAATTAGTCCAAAAATCTTTATTAGGTAAGACTATAGATAAGGGCGGGGGGGAGGGTTTTCCCCGACGCCACCAGGAACCACCACCGTCGCCAACTAGTTGTCCCCGTGCTCCAGTTAGCTCTCGCACTCGTTAATTTTCATTAACTAATAACTATGGGTTTTTTTTTCCCAAGCTAATTACCTCTCGCAAAGGTAAATATTCAAAAAGTCCTTATTATGTGGTAAAGCGGCGGGGGAGGGCGGGTGGGGTTTTACCCCCCCCCCCCTCCTGGCTACCGCGACCAACGTTTTCAATGCGATCTGTTGTTAGTTCTCGCGAACTAAAATTTTAAAAACCGTAATTAATAAGGCTTTTTTTTTCACGACTAGTTACCTCTCGCATAGGTAATTAGTCCAAAAATCTTTATTAGGTAAGACTATAGATAAGGGCGGGGGGGAGGTTTTTCCCCGACCCCACCAGGAACCACCACCGTCGCCAACTAGTTCTCCCCGCACTCCGGTTACCTCTCGCACTCGTTAATTTTCATTAACTAATTACTATGGGTTTTTTTTTTCCTAGCTAATTACCTCTCGCAAAGGTAAATATTCAAAAAGTCCTTATTATGTGGTGAAGCGGCGGGGGAGGGCGGGTGGTGTTTTACCCCCCCCCCCTCCTGGCTACCGCGACCAACATTTTCAATGCGATCTGTTGTCAGTGCTCGCGAACTAAAATTTTAAAAACCGTAATTAATAAGGCTTTTTTTTTCGCGACTAGTTACCTCTCGCATAGGTAATTAGTCCAAAAATCTTTATTAGGTAAGACTATAGATTGGGGAGGGGGGGCGGGTTAACCCCGACCCCACCAGGTACCACCACCGTCGCCAACTAGTTGTCCCCGCGCTCCGGTTACCTCTCGCACTCGTTAATTTTCATTAACTAATTACTATGGTTTTTTTTTTCCCAAGCTAATTACCTCTCGCAAAGGTAAATATTCAAAAAGTCCTTATTATGTGGTGAAGCGGCGGGGGAGGGCGGGTGGGGTTTTACCCCCCCCCCCCTCCTGGCTACCGCGACCAACGTTTTCAATGCGATCTCTTTTCAGTTCTCGCGAACTAAAATTTTAAAAACCGTAATTAATACGGCTTTTTTTTTTCGCGACTAGTTACCTCTCGCATAGGTAATTAGTCCAAAAATCTTTATTAGGTAAGACTATAGATTGGGGAGGGGGGGCGGGTTATCCCCGACCCCACCAGGGACCGCCACCGTCGCCAACTAGTTGGCCCCCCCGCTTCAGTTAGCTCTCGCAATCGTTAATTTTCATTAACTAATTACTATGGGTTTTTTTTTTTCCTAGCTAATTACCTCTCGCAAAGGTAAATATTCAAAAAGTCCTTATTATGTGGTGAAGCGGCGGGGGAGGGCGGGTGGGGTTTTACCCCCCCCCCCTCCTGGCTACCGCGACCAACGTTTTCAATGCGATCTCTTGTCAGTTCTCGCGAACTAAAATTTGAAAAACCGTAATTAATACGGCTTTTTTTTCGCGACTAGTTACCTCTCGCATAGGTAATTAGTCCAAAAATCTTTATTAGGTAAGACTATAGATTAGGGAGGGGGGGCGGGTTATCCCCGACCCCACCAGGAACCACCACCGTCGCCAACTAGTTGGCCCCCCGCTTCAGTTAGCTCTCGCAATCGTTAATTTTCATTAACTAATTACTATGGGTTTTTTTTTTCCTAGCTAATTACCTCTCGCAAAGGTAAATATTCAAAAAGTCCTTATTATGTGGTGAAGCGGCGGGGGAGGGCGGGTGGGGTTTTACCCCCCCCCTCCTGGCTACCGCGACCAACGTTTTCAATGCGATCTCTTGTCAGTTCTCGCGAACTAAAATTTGAAAAACCGTAATTAATACGGCTTTTTTTTCGCGACTAGTTACCTCTCGCATAGGTAATTAGTCCAAAAATCTTTATTAGGTAAGAGTATAGATTAGGGAGGGGGGGCGGGTTATCCCCGACCCCACCAGGAACCACCACCGTCGCCAACTAGTTGGCCCCCCCGCTTCAGTTAGCTCTCGCAATCGTTAATTTTCATTAACTAATTACTATGGGTTTTTTTTTCCTAGCTAATTACCTCTCGCAAAGGTAAATATTCAAAAAGTCCTTATTATGTGGTGAAGCGGCGGGGGAGGGCGGGTGGGGTTTTTCCCCCCCCCCCCCCTCCTGGCTACCGCTACCAACGTTTTCAATGCGATCTCTTGTCAGTTCTCGCGAACTAAAATTTGAAAAACCGTAATTAATACGGCTTTTTTTTTCGCAACTAGTTACCTCTCGCATAGGTAATTAGTCCAAAAATCTTTATTAGGTAAGACTATAGATTAGGGAGGGGGGGCGGGTTATCCCCGACCCCACCAGGAACCACCACCGTCGCCAACTAGTTGGCCCCCCGCTTCAGTTAGCTCTCGCAATCGTTAATTTTCATTAACTAATTACTATGGGTTTTTTTTTTCCTAGCTAATTACCTCTCGCAAAGGTAAATATTCAAAAAGTCCTTATTATGTGGTGAAGCGGCGGGGGAGGGCGGGTGGGGTTTAACCCCCCCCTCCTGGCTACCGCTACCAACGTTTTCAATGCGATCTGTTGTCAGTGCTCGCGAACTAAAATTTTAAAAACCGTAATTAATAAGGCTTTTTTTTTCGCGACTAGTTACCTCTCGCATAGGTAATTAGTCCAAAAATCTTTATTAGGTAAGACTATAGATTGGGGAGGGGGGGCGGGTTAACCCCGACCCCACCAGGTACCACCACCGTCGCCAACTAGTTGTCCCCGCGCTCCGGTTACCTCTCGCACTCGTTAATTTTCATTAACTAATTTTATGGGTTTTTTTTTCCCAAGCTAATTACCTCTCGCAAAGGTAAATATTCAAAAAGTCCTTATTATGTGGTGAAGCGGCGGGGGAGGGCGGGTGGGGTTTTACCCCACCCCCCCCTCCTGGCTACCGCGACCAACGTTTTCAATGCGATCTCTTTTCAGTTCTCGCGAACTAAAATTTTAAAAACCGTAATTAATACGGCTTTTTTTTTTCGCGACTAGTTACCTCTCGCATAGGTAATTACCCCCCCCCCCCCTCCTGGCTACCGCTACCAACGTTTTCAATGCGATCTCTTGTCAGTGCTCGCGAACTAAAATTTTAAAAACCGTAATTAATACGGCTTTTTTTTCGCGACTAGTTACCTCTCGCATAGGTAATTAGTCCAAAAATCTTTATTAGGTAAGACTATAGATAAGGGCGGGGGGGAGGTTTTTCCCCGACCCCACCAGGTACCACCACCGTCGCCAACTAGTTGTCCCCGCGCTCCGGTTACCTCTCGCACTCGTTAATTTTCATTAACTAATTACTATGGTTTTTTTTTTCCCAAGCTAATTACCTCTCGCAAAGGTAAATATTCAAAAAGTCCTTATTATGTGGTGAAGCGGCGGGGGAGGGCGGGTGGGGTTTTACCCCCCCCCCCCTCCTGGCTACCGCGACCAACGTTTTCAATGCGATCTCTTTTCAGTTCTCGCGAACTAAAATTTTAAAAACCGTAATTAATACGGCTTTTTTTTTTCGCGACTAGTTACCTCTCGCATAGGTAATTAGTCCAAAAATCTTTATTAGGTAAGACTATAGATTGGGGAGGGGGGGCGGGTTATCCCCGACCCCACCAGGGACCGCCACCGTCGCCAACTAGTTGGCCCCCCGCTTCAGTTAGCTCTCGCAATCGTTAATTTTCATTAACTAATTACTATGGGTTTTTTTTTTTCCTAGCTAATTACCTCTCGCAAAGGTAAATATTCAAAAAGTCCTTATTATGTGGTGAAGCGGCGGGGGAGGGCGGGTGGGGTTTTACCCCCCCCCCCCCTCCTGGCTACCGCGACCAACGTTTTCAATGCGATCTCTTGTCAGTTCTCGCGAACTAAAATTTGAAAAACCGTAATTAATACGGCTTTTTTTTCGCGACTAGTTACCTCTCGCATAGGTAATTAGTCCAAAAATCTTTATTAGGTAAGACTATAGATTAGGGAGGGGGGGCGGGTTATCCCCGACCCCACCAGGAACCACCACCGTCGCCAACTAGTTGGCCCCCCGCTTCAGTTAGCTCTCGCAATCGTTAATTTTCATTAACTAATTACTATGGGTTTTTTTTTTTCCTAGCTAATTACCTCTCGCAAAGGTAAATATTCAAAAAGTCCTTATTATGTGGTGAAGCGGCGGGGGAGGGCGGGTGGGGTTTTACCCCCCCCCCTCCTGGCTACCGCGACCAACGTTTTCAATGCGATCTCTTGTCAGTTCTCGCGAACTAAAATTTGAAAAACCGTAATTAATACGGCTTTTTTTTCGCGACTAGTTACCTCTCGCATAGGTAATTAGTCCAAAAATCTTTATTAGGTAAGAGTATAGATTAGGGAGGGGGGGCGGGTTATCCCCGACCCCACCAGGAACCACCACCGTCGCCAACTAGTTGGCCCCCCGCTTCAGTTAGCTCTCGCAATCGTTAATTTTCATTAACTAATTACTATGGGTTTTTTTTTCCTAGCTAATTACCTCTCGCAAAGGTAAATATTCAAAAAGTCCTTATTATGTGGTGAAGCGGCGGGGGAGGGCGGGTGGGGTTTTACCCCCCCCCCCCCCCCCCCCCTCCTGGCTACCGCTACCAACGTTTTCAATGCGATCTCTTGTCAGTTCTCGCGAACTAAAATTTGAAAAACCGTAATTAATACGGCTTTTTTTTCGCAACTAGTTACCTCTCGCATAGGTAATTAGTCCAAAAATCTTTATTAGGTAAGACTATAGATTAGGGAGGGGGGGCGGGTTATCCCCGACCCCACCAGGAACCACCACCGTCGCCAACTAGTTGGCCCCCCCGCTTCAGTTAGCTCTCGCAATCGTTAATTTTCATTAACTAATTACTATGGGTTTTTTTTTCCTAGCTAATTACCTCTCGCAAAGGTAAATATTCAAAAAGTCCTTATTATGTGGTGAAGCGGCGGGGGAGGGCGGGTGGGGTTTAACCCCCCCCTCCTGGCTACCGCTACCAACGTTTTCAATGCGATCTGTTGTCAGTGCTCGCGAACTAAAATTTTAAAAACCGTAATTAATAAGGCTTTTTTTTTCGCGACTAGTTACCTCTCGCATAGGTAATTAGTCCAAAAATCTTTATTAGGTAAGACTATAGATTGGGGAGGGGGGGCGGGTTAACCCCGACCCCACCAGGTACCACCACCGTCGCCAACTAGTTGTCCCCGCGCTCCGGTTACCTCTCGCACTCGTTAATTTTCATTAACTAATTACTATGGGTTTTTTTTTCCCAAGCTAATTACCTCTCGCAAAGGTAAATATTCAAAAAGTCCTTATTATGTGGTGAAGCGGCGGGGGAGGGCGGGTGGGGTTTTACCCCCCCCCCTCCTGGCTACCGCGACCAACGTTTTCAATGCGATCTCTTTTCAGTTCTCGCGAACTAAAATTTTAAAAACCGTAATTAATACGGCTTTTTTTTTTCGCGACTAGTTACCTCTCGCATAGGTAATTACCCCCCCCCCCCTCCTGGCTACCGCTACCAACGTTTTCAATGCGATCTCTTGTCAGTTCTCGCGAACTAAAATTTGAAAAACCGTAATTAATACGGCTTTTTTTTCGCGACTAGTTACCTCTCGCATAGGTAATTAGTCCAAAAATCTTTATTAGGTAAGACTATAGATTAGGGAGGGGGGGCGGGTTATCCCCGACCCCACCAGGAACCACCACCGTCGCCAACTAGTTGGCCCCCCGCTTCAGTTAGCTCTCGCAATCGTTAATTTTCATTAACTAATTACTATGGGTTTTTCCTTCCTTTTTATATATATAGGTAAGTGAAAGTAAAAATGAGATAAAAATTTAAATAGCTTATCTGAGGTGATGTGAAGTAATATTGAACTGTAGGTGAACATATTATAAAAATTTACCATGGTATATTATTATAGATAGAAGTAACTATAATTTCCAATTTTTTCAAAATTCTATAAAAAAAAAAAAAAAAGGTTTGTGTTTATTTTTATCTATTATATTTAATTTTGTTTAATGTTTCACATACATTTGATATTTGTTTATAATATTTCTCTGATGGTTTGCTTTCTGGTTGTTCTCATTTAAACTCATTAATTAATTGAATCTCATGATGATTGACCTAAAATTTGGGTCGAACGTTGGCAATAATAAAATATGTAATTCTCACATACTTCAACCATTATCATACATTTGAAGATAAATTTTATCATACGTGTACTGCTAAAACCCAAGATGAGTCTTGTATAAGGCACTTCATAAAGAAGTACCGTTTCTTTACAAAGTATTGTGCATATTCAAATAGTCGAAATCAAGTCAACCTCATCGGAGGGTTATTCCCATTATTAATCACTTATTTAAAAGTAACCATATTATAAAGGTTTGTACGATAAAATATAAAAAATTACCTATCGGTGAAGGACTCGATTAAGGATTTCGAAATTGAATAAAGTGAATAAAGTGAATAAAGAATATGATATAAAGAAAAATACTGTTTAAAAATCAGTCTAGATCATCGAGAATTTTTAGTATTTTTTTTTTAATTTCTGAATAAAATTATCATGATATAATTGCCCACAATCTTGTCCAAATATTGGAACATAGAGAGACATCTGTCCTAACTCTTTTGGTGTAATCAGTTGAACATTACCTTAGAATATTTAAAAAAAACAAAAAACAATAGATACAATAGGATAAAAAAATCAAACCGAACCTTAATTGGATATTCTTATAAACAATTAAATGGAAAGTATTTTATAATAAATTCTAGACTTACCAGCTGTCTGCAAGCCGGCGATTTGAATGAGAAGGTACATGGTGAGCCATACTCCAAATTTGTCAATTCTAAAGGAACGGAGCCCTGAAAAAATAGGTTTTGTGAATATAACAATCAGTGAAATAATAAATAAAAGAACATCAAATGAACATGGAATCATAAACAAATACCTGATGACATCAACTATCTAATAAGGTAAATGAAGATCGTTGTTAGTAATTATTATTATATTTTTGTATCATACTTTATTTAAAAGATTTGGGATTCCCTGTTTTTGCCTTTTCATATGTTTTCAGATATCTTAAAGGCAAAAATGTTTTGTGGGAATACGTTGGAATAAGAAGAATTGGATATACAGAGCTGCACTAAGTCGAAAATCCTCTTAAAGATCAGAATAATAATGATTCATGACGAATTAATAGGTACAATCCTACCTACTAGGCATTATCAAATATTTCTATTTAAAAAAAACATTTGTTTGCGCACAAAATTTATCTTGAATTCCGGTGAAAGAAGCCGTTTTAAAAGGTGGTCAAACAATACAGTTCTAAGTCATTTCGTTGTTTCTGTGACTTTTTGCGACCCATTTTCCATCTATTCAGTATAAAATAAGCTTCCGATTATGGCTGCTTAGTATATTCTACAGATGAAAAAATAAATCAATATAGTACATTGATCAACTAGGACAAAGGAAATGATTTCCTCTTAAAATAATAACCTCTTAAAAAGAAACTCCATATTGTGAGATCCTTTAATTATGATTGCGTACTCTCAAAACAAAAATTACTTTCATGTCATTAATAATTAAAAGTATATAGCAAACAACGCTCATGCCAATGAAAGAAAATTATAAGTAAATAAGATTATCATTTAATTAATTTCGTTAGAAAATTCTTCCATTTGTGGAGTCACCTTAATAAGTGGTGATTCCAGCTGAGCGAGTGTAAAATAAGTAAATTTCAGTTTTACGAATAATTCAAGGAGAATTATTAAAAGTACAAATATAATTTCAATATGATCAAGTTGTACAATTCAATAAAAACTATTGAAATGTAAAAATTGATCACTCATGAGAATCAGATTCTTTGCATATGTATTGCAGATAACAAATATGTATAATGAAAGCTAGGTACTGCAAAAGAACCCAAAAATTTATAAATAAGCTGACTTAAAACAGCATTTTTTTAAATTATTGTTTTGACCTCTCAGCTCAAGATGAATAAAAAAAAAAATAGAAAGAAATCCTGAACAAATTAGAATAGTTTTGGGGGAAAGCGCGGATTAGCGTAATCTTTCACTCAAGGATAATTCTTATTTAGCATAGAAAACAAGCACACAGAGAGGAAATACGCGTTTTATAAAAAAACATGAATAACGAACTCTGGTTATTCGCTCCAAATATCACGAAAAAAAAAATGAAGACACGGTTGATGAGGTAAAGATTTAAATCATCTCATCAGATATTCATCTGCACATCACGGGCCGGCACAGTACACGAGTTTAGGTAATGGTCCGTAAAGATAAATGCCTGGTAATCCTAGGATGGAGGAGTGCGGTATCAACACCACACAAACACAGGACTTAAGTAGGCTTAAAACTTGGGCGCTGCCAAGCAGCTAGGCGACCAGGCTAATACAAATGGAATTGTGGCTCCTGCAACTTTCGTAATATATCCTGATCAACTTCCCATCTTAGCGTCACCAGGTGTTGAGGGATACCGGTCACGCTCATCAAATAGATAAAGTGATGATACACAAAGTATTCGTTAGACGAAAATGCGGGATAGCTCAAAACTATAGTTATTTCTAAACTCTATTTAATGAAATAATATAAGACCTTGCTTGAAATTTCTTTATCAGTCGCTCTCCCTAATGGTGATATTTTAGCAGAAAGGGGAAAAAGCAATGTTTGATTCACAAAGTCGGAAAGAGAACCATCAACTAACTACTTACTATCCACTTTGAAATTTTTACTGCATTTTAAAGGTACCATTTTTCAATTGCTCAAATACATCTTCATATTTGTAAATTCTTATGGATTAATAGAGATATAGATTAAAAGAATGTTCATGATAGAGTATATATAATTGCCATTTTTGAAATATTTAGTTTATTTATTTAACGTACCTTTTTGCTAATGTGGTTACCCTGCTTGTAATCGGAGATGCTACAGTGGGAATCCTAAATTTTGCCTATAAATTTATAATTACCATATGGTTCATCAACGAGTACATGAGCACTGGCTTGGGGACGCCATTTCACACCCCCTCCGTCCCACGAAGGACGGCAAAGGTATTTTTGCTCCCTTTAAAAAATCATAGGGCAATCTGCCAGGCTACGAACCCCCAACCTTTGGTTTAGTGGGTTATCAAGCTAACCACTAAAACACAGGTGACTTTATGAAAATGTGGAAACTCCCATTCCTTATATTTAAATTAACTTAATTAAAAAAAATGAACTATAATATCCTTTTGTATCAGCTGAGTCTAACACTCCCTTATGGCACCTCGAATTTGATGCCTCACGTATTAGGCATTGAAATGAGAAAATATCCTAAACATTCCATTAGCATTTTTTCGCCAGTACTTACTGACCACGTAAATGCGCAGTTATGCATGTTTCAACTCAATCTTTTGCTCGTATTATAATATCCTTAGAATGAAGAAAAATCCATCTAAAATGGATTGACAGTCGTTTAAGGTTTTCCTGTAACCGACTATATTTCCAGTAACATCAGAAGAAACGACGTCTAGCAAGCTTTATATAACTGCAGATATTTCAAACATTGAGGAAGAAACTGAAGAATGACTAAAAAAAATTCTTCAGTGAACCATTTTCTTATTAATATATTTTATTGAATAGGATGAACCGCAGTTTTATTCATGATTTAAATTAATTTAAAAAAATAAAATGCGTACGTAGAGTGACATTATAATAACAGCGAAATAACTATTTTTTTTTATAATTACAGAAAAGGCAAAAAAAAGTAATATTTTTTACTGTCCTTTTGAAGTAGCTAATATTCTAAACAGAAAGTTCTTCGTATTTATAGGAATATTTTATTACCTCTTTCATAGCGAACAATGATTGGAAATCAATAAGATAAATACAGTAATGATATTTATATATGTATTCTTATATATGAGTAATTATTTAATATAAACATATATGTATTATCTCATTTTTTCATCATTGCTTAATTTGCATCTATCTCAGTTGAGCGGCGATGAACTTTTATGTCATATACAATTACTTTTTTCATCTCCAGGTATGAAGACAGCTAGTATAAAATACATCTTTCCGCTCTTCATTAAAGAAGAGTGGATCTCTCAATCAGCACATCAGATTAGCCCCGGACGTGCTCATAAATAATTCTATTTCTATTTTATTGTATATATTATAATATTTATTTTATAGTATAGCCAAACAGTCATGTTATATTTATTTTATATGATCTTAAGGTACATCAGTCAAAGGATGAGGTAATGTTTTTCATTTCACGTTTAACATCGCATTTTCTTACGCTTTATTTTTACTTTTTTAAAGAATTTTAAAAAATAAGATAAAAAATGCAAGGGTGTTCTGTGTTAACCAGGCGTCCATCTAGCCACTCTGGTGGGGGCATTTTTAATAAATAAATACCAACAAGTATTCTCTCTGAAATTCCTGGCTCAAAGAGCTCTTTTTATATGAGCGTGAGAGAGAGTTTTTTTTTTTTTGTAAATATTTTAATTTAAAAAAGTTACAGGACAGAAAAGGGGAGACCGGATCGGCTAACGATATTCTAAAGTTAGACACAAATAAATAATTTACAGTTCAACGACAAAATGTCCAATTTCCTTGAACCCAAATGAAAATTTAGAAATATAAAAGTAATACCTATGGGGCGATGAAAGGACCATTATAAATTCAGTGAATAATTTCTTTTAAAATCTCAATTAACATTTAATTTAGTTGAATACATTTTTTTTTTCATTCTCCTCATTTCCATCAGCACCTGTCAGAAAAGAAGTGACAATCAGAAAATATAACGAGTTGATTTAATTTGACCTAACCTATAAATTTATCTAAACTTTTTTAACAGCGGTGGGAAGATCGAGATTTATTCTGTGGGTCCGCAAACAAATAAAACTGAGCCAACCCAGTACGGATTCGAAACTCCGGCATTCGGCTAGGAAATGTTAAAGCGAATCACGGTCTAACCCAGTATAATTGTCAATATATAAGTCAACAATTATTTATGACTCATATTTTTTCGGGCTTTTGTTTGTTTTTAGTTTAAAAATTTAGTCATTTCAGAGATATCAGTATAAAAGTATATAAAAAACGAGAGTAGCCAAAAAAAAAAAAATATTTTTTATATCAATTAATCTGAAGAGAAAATTGGACATGGCCGGGATTCGAACCCACCGTTTGAGGGCACTAACCTAAAAATAAAATTCAAATTTAATATATAATATAGATGACCAAAATTAGAACATTAAAGCATTGACGTTATAGCTCATTTTTTTTATTACCATCAATCCTGTTTATCCGGCACCAAAAAAATGAAATTAAAAACTTTTTAGGCTCGAAAGGATGATGACGTTTGAATAAAATTTTCACATAATACAAGAAGATTTATAAAAGCCTCATTATTCCAGCTTTAGATGTCTTAGCCGCACAAGATTAATGATAACTGAACTTTCAAGACTCTGATAGATGAGGCAAAATAAGATTGATAATAATTTTTTTTTTTCACAGATTTAATATACTAAATGATATAAACATCGTGTATTTAATAATAACGTATATAAAATAATACTGGGGAATTAATATGGAAAGATGACATAATCAGTTTATCTTGTCGATCACAGATAGTAACACATCCTGGCGAACATGAGAATTTTTTATGGGAGGACAATATTACTCACTAGTATAAGGAACGATGTGTCTATGTCAAGTTGAGTAGTGATCAAAAGTTCAGCTACAGAAAACTTTGAAATACTTTTCGGGTTGCAAAACGGAAGGGATCGACGGTGTCATGGAAGATTTCCAACTTTCTCACTAAAATATTCAGAATTTACAACTCTAGATATACAAATTTGTAGGAGACCCAATTCTTTTACAGTATTAATCAAATTAGCGTGAAAGGGAAATACTACAAATATTTTTATTTTTATATCTTTCCACGTGATATTCTGAATCTTCTAGATGAGACCAGAGAGGCATCGCTCACAGAGCCAGTAAACACAACTTTTTTCTGGTCAAGTTTTTGTCAGTTAGGTTCTTGACCCCTTTGGAGATGAAAGAAAAAATTAAAACTATGAAAATAGGAATAGATATTGATAGACTTCTCAATACAAATTCAGTTCTTAACATCCATTATCAGTCGCCAGGAAAAATAGTTAAAGCTTAACCTCATCGTCTCAGCCTGTCTCCTCCAACTCAAATTTGATTCAAAATATTTTTATAATCAATTTTTTTGTAAAAAATATATGAGATACAAAATATTTATTGCATAAAAAGGGCATTCATTATCTGTAAAATAGAGGTCCGGAGCATGTACGATGTCAGGTACTCGTTAAAGATCACTATCCTAATTATACCTGGATAGGCAAAATTCAGGTCTCTTACTATAGCATCGTCCGATTAGCCTTAGTGGCACAAAGTGACGTTAAACAAACAAACAAACAAGGGCATTATCTTAATTAATGAAACAAACACACACCAAAAATAAAAACCGATAACCCATAAAACTAGATATAAATGCGATCAAGGCACAATCACTCCATTTGAATTAAATTTTTAAAGTTTTGAATGCAAAGAAGCGTCCCATTAAAAACGAATGAAATGTAATTTTGTTCGGGAAACAATAAAACGTCGAGTAATTAAAAGGAAAAGTTGTTGAGTTAATTATTTCAATCTGTATACAGAGTGTACTTTTACTTTTTTTGTTTTTTCGACTTTGACCTATCAGTTAAAAAGTTCTCTTTATACAACACATACAACTTTCGATCTCGATTATTTATTGAGATATTTTTTTTTTTTTTTTTTTTTTATAGAGCTCCGTTTCAAACAACTGCTCATAAATTACTGTCGATGGGGAAAAAAAATACACCATTCATCAATGAAAATCAATTATGTATGTTGTAATGAGGATTATTCGTCTGTCAATGAAGAGAAAAAAGGTTCTATATTAAATGAAAAAAAAATAAAAATAAATAAATGTGAACAATTTTCGATTATGGAATTTTAAATGATTTTTAATCATAACGAGCAGTACTTGAATAAAAGACAAGACCTGAAAGACACGTTTTATAATTGAAAATAATAAACACTTGAGTTTTCTTGCAATAATTTTATGATAAATATTTTAATGATTATCGTAGTACGAAATATAAATAATATGATTTTTTTTTTTTTGTGCTCTGTGATTCAGCTCTTACTTGGCACACTACTTTTTTGGGGTATCAAAGACGATATACATATTCGGTTTAACTATTAAAACAGGGAACATTATTCTATATTTTACTGGAAAAAAAAATGTATTGGATCGATCTTCATATATTTAATATTTTACAAATTTATCCATAGTATTGAAATATATATTTTAGCAACTTTTTTTTTCTTTGTTTTTTTTTAGCTTACAGAAACTAGTCTCGTATCTCCTAATACGATGGGAAGGAGGTTAAGATGAGCAGAAATGTAACGATACATCAAAAAAGTTCAATAAAATAATGAATTATATGCATTAGACCACGTGGAAGGCAGTAATGAAAAGTCTGATTTAAAAATAAATAAAAATAGTATAAGGCTGGTTTTTATTTTATCATTCATTGAGGACACCAAGCCCGTACGTTACTGATTTTTTCTTATAACGTCGATAACCAAAATAAGTTAAATTTTTTGAATTTATAGAACAAACAAAAAAAATCCACAAAATAGCCGATCTGCAAGCTGAAATCTCACTCCGAAAGAAAAAACCTTTCTTTATTTTTATTTTCGAGAGGAGAGGCCGAAGAGCTGTAACTGTATCGAGACATGTGTCACCTCGATGGTAGGAACCTCCATCAATGGGTGCACTTAACATCCGGATCTGTCTCAGCCACTCCTCCCTTCTAATAACATTCTCCTGTCCGGCCCAGTACGGATATTTTCTTTTATATCTCAATGGGCTATCTGTTCCGGATCGAAACAGGTTTCATTTCCAGGAGAATCCATGATTTCTGAAGCAAGCCGAAAGTGACTCCAAATATTTTCTATATAACAGATTCCTCTTTTGAGTAATTATCTAAAGAGCGATAGGAAATAGCACTGACATTATTATTAATGCGATTGAGTATTATGTCATGTCTACCCTACTGACATATGCGGAACATGGTCCTGTTTGAATATTCTCCTTTCGAAATTTCTATAATTCACATTTCGTGATTCTATCATACATTCCAATTAAAAACTAAGCAACCTAACACAAAATATGTTAATTATGTAAAAGATCCTCACCCATCATCAATTTAGTCAACATAAGAGTAATTTAGATAGCGATTGTTTTTTCACACTAACCGGAAAGCCCAAACACCACGTTCGATCAGCGAATGATCTCCGTGCATGATTGTGAGTGTTTTAGAATAAAGTTCTAGGCTGTAATTTTGAAGGTGAAAAGGTTATTTAAGAATGGAAGGCAGCACACCAGGAGTTACCTGACACTTTTGAAGATATCGAAGTTGTAAAAATAATTAGGATTGCTGAAGATCTGCAGGTTGCCAGAGAAATGGTAAAAAGTTTGCAAGCTCGGCCTCTACACAAAGTGAAGGAAACCAGCGATGTATCGCATGGCGTTTAACCCTTTAACCGGGGAGTTCCCTTTTAAATTACGCATCCTACAACGGGCGCGAGCTCTTTCACTGGGACGTGTATATACGTCCCGCCCGGTGCAATGTAACTTCATATTATTATTTTTTTTATTTATGCTTAAAATAAATTGAAAGGCTATGAAATATATTCGTTTCCGTTTATTTATATATAAACCATAAAGGAAAACACAAAATGACAAACAAATAGTAAGGAGTACCAACAAAAATATAAAAGTATCGAATTAAGAAATTATAAATTTTACAGCCTTAACCAATATAAAGAGTACAAAAGATATATATATAAATGTAAATTAAATATATTATTATTATAAATATTATAAATTATATATATATATATATATATATATATATATATATATATGTATATATATATATATATATATATATATATACATATATATATATATATATATATATATATATATGCATAGAAATTCACGTCGTTACATGTATCGATGACTAATAGCTCTTTTGTACAAAAATATAAGTCCCACCCGTTCCAGGGCACAACATATATTTCATGGACGTATTTATACGTCCTGCCCGTTGGCGCTATAGTTTAGGTTGGACGCCTATATACGTCCCGCCCGGTTAAAGGGTTAAAGGAACATCATGGGAGTTTAGTTCGGAATTTCTTATGTACATTTACAGTCCAAGATTTAGCCATATACATGCACACAAATATATGATTGATATGAGGTTTTAAAGAAGGTCAGAGTGATTTTCCCATACATTGCTAAATCGCTCAAGTTCTCTTAAATTTCTATCATTTAACGCTTTCAAAAAACATAGTTCATAATATCATAAAATATACACCTCATGTAAAATATAGTTTACTATTGGAGAAGAAGTAAAACAGAGGCTAATATATTTTGAACATTTTTTTCATAAATATTGTGTGTAAACATTTAAAAAAAGAAAGAAAGAACAAGTTGTCGGAAAACTGTGGGAGTTTTCATCTGAACGTCTGATCGTTGCAGTTTAATTATTGCAATCTCCTTTTAAGCAAATGTCTAAAATTCATTATCACCATCGCCAACGGTTACACTACCTATATGGATTATAAAAAGGGTATGGAATATCATCGGAAACCGTAACCGACTGCTAGAAATGATTTAAAATTAATAAAAATTATTATTAATTTTCACCAAGTCAGTCAAAATGAGTGGCAGTTATTTTATTGTATTATTTTCGTCCTGAATAAATGTTTACTTTTTGCATTTTATAATTTCAAAAAAAACATACAATATTCGAAAATAAGATAATGCCTAACAAAAATGGCCTGTAACTGGCGCCCCTGAAGTTAAAAATATCCTGTTTTTTTATTGAAAGGAGCAAAGTATAGATTATTAATGAAATTGTTGTAAAACAAATTCAAAAATATTCAATTTAAAAAAAAAAATGATGTGACTAAAAAGGTTAAATAGAAACATTAATTAATTGAGTAATCAAATTGTTTAATTTGAAACCATTGTTACAAAGAGTAATGGAAGGTTTTTATGGAAATTTAATAAACGGTTATTGGATTGAATTGCATTTTTCGATCAAGTGCTCACAGTGCTTCCTATCAATAATTTGATAACATGATAATAATAAAGAGATGAGGAAAGATATATTTTTCACTGAATTCCTAAATTAGAACATTCTTGACTGTTCTAAATTAGACCTGATTTTCTAAAATTATAAATAATTATCATTCCTACGCTTCTAATTTATAAGAAGACGCTGCCTGAGAAAGAGAAAGAATTTTCTTTCGCTTCCTCTGTGACTTTAAGAAGAAATGGAAACAAGAACGAAAAAAATTTCGTTCGAAAAAAATAATCTTGTTTCAGGATAATCAATGTTATTGATGTTTCAATATATCATATATGACATAAACTCATCAGTATCCTTGGATGTGATTATACCCCCGCACTCTGAGTAGGTCTAAGGGGAAAAATGGCCCAGGGGGAAATATTTGTGGAATAATTAGAAATAGCAGTATAGGCCTAACTTTCTTTTGAGTAATCCCACTTTGTTAAAGGAAGGACAGAACAAAAGCACAACTTAGCAAATGACCGTCCCTTTTTAATTCTTCCTTTCATATCTCCCACTAAATTATAGCATTTAATCATTTATGCAGATTACACTTCTTTTCCAACTTTCTGCTTGCTCCTTTTTTTTCATTCCCCTTCCTCTCCCCAACTCTCTAATCCTACTGATGCTCCTCTCTCCCTGAGACAAATGTCTTGAGGGCTAAAACTTCCCTTTCCACTTTTATCTTTTGTGATTTACTTTAATGCTATGCATGTACCTTCCGGTTTAACGATTTTACTTTAGACTAACTCTTTTTCATCATACTTTTAAGAATCTCATATATATATATATATATATATACTTTACATATCAAATATGCTCTCCGACAGTGGTTGCAGCTGTTTAAGGCTAAAAGGCGTAAAACCCAGAAGTAATCAACGCCAATTTAATTTTAATAATGTTAAAGATAATTTATTAAAATAATAACGTAATGATAAATATAAATAAATCCATATTTCATACACATCAGTGATTTTGAATTATTAATTAATAACAGATTTAATTTAATTTTTTTCTATTATACTAACCGCTTTAAGGAAATCTATCGCCGAATTTATTTTAGCTTCATCATAATTTAAAATGTCTGATAATCGTTTTATGAGCCATGATCTATCGGTAATAGCCCTAGTATAACCCATATATATATAGTTGAAAAGTAATCTAATGATAGGGAATAATATTTTTTAACGCTAAAAATTATTTTTACTATTAGATTCGTTGTCCTGGACCACTAGACCTTAATTTAACCAAACTTGTGTAAATGTTTATTTTTCAAATTTTCATTCAACTTATCAATTATAATCCAAGCATAACTTATATTCCCGAAGACGGCACATAAATCTCATTAGTATTTAATTATTTGGTTGTACGCCTCTACCCTATAGGACCATTGGAATTTAACATTTATTTAAGTTAGTATAATAATTCATATTCCTTTCTTAATTAAGATATCATTTAAATATATCTTCTAGTAACTCTAGACCAACATTATAATAGGGGTCATATGTGGTGTAGTGGTTAGTATAGGAACCTACATTACTGCAGGTTGAGGGTTCGCGTCCAGCGGTGACCCTACGATTTTTAAAAGGATTACAAAATCCTTGGCTATGCCGTTCCTTCGATAGGACGTAAAATAGAGGTCCTGAACCTATACGATGTCTGGTACTCGTTAAAGATCCCTATCCTAATTATACCTGGATAGGCAAAATTTAGGACTCCAACTGTAGCATCCTCCGATTAGCCTTAGTAGCATCAAGGGACATTAAACAATAATAATAATAATAATAATAATAGTTTATTGTTAGCTATATACAAAATTTACAAAAGGATTAAAAAATAAAGTATACATGACAATGGCAATAGCCGTCTCCCAGAGTTCACTGAAAGTATAAAGTGTACAAGCTCAGGTAAACAATAATAAAATACAACTATGCAATTACAATAAAGAAAATAAAACGTAGAAATTAATTAACTTATGAGTTACTTTTATCATATTAAATAACGTACAACAAAGATAGAAAGAAAATAATTAAAGAGGGATAATTATACTCTGAGGAACAATAAATAAAAAAAGACAAAGAATAAAAAAACAAAAAATAAATAATCTTAAATTCAATATACCATAGTAAAAATAAAGTAAAGAATAGAACTTATAAAGTTAAATATCAGACATCCAGGAGTACCTAGCCCTCCAAGCGTGACGATCAAAACGGATCAAGGGACGAGAATGAGAGAGACCAGTCAGAAAAGAAATTATCTCATCCCTTGTGAGAGTGCGCTTGTTAAAGTAAAGTAAACGAAACTCAGCCAATAGAGGACACCCTCCCAAGAAATGATACAAATGTTCACGAGAAATACAATTGCATAGAAAACATCTTGACTGATCGGGATCATTTTGAAACCAAGGACGATAATTCAAATAAAGAAGCTCTCCCCTCAATTTAAGCAGCCATTTCACCTCCAAAAAATTCAAATCTTTGGAAAGAGATGCAGTAACGCGGTTTTTATAATCCGAGATTAAAACTTTGTATAAAAGAAAATGCTCTGATACAATCGCGCGATTAAAGCTCTTTTCTCAGTAATCCTCTTTTATTTTGGAAAATAAGGCCGAAAATTGTTGACTCCATAAACCCATGTCATCACTAGAGAATGGTAAAGAAAAAGAGCGGAATAAAGACAGCCAATTGTTAATCCAAAATAATTTCTTGTTTATTATTTGTTGGGACACTATCTTTGGGAGCCTATGTTCTTAAACAACCTATGTTGTTAAACAAAGAAACCAACATTATAACAAAAATTTCGATCGCAATAAAAATATTTAAATAATATTACATACAATTAAAATGAATGAATAGGGCCTTTATTAGAAGATTAACAGTTTTTAGAAGACTTTTTTTTTTATTATTTTTTTTTTTAACACAAAGTAATTTAAGTAAATAACACAATAAGAGTAGAAAGGACACATCATATATTATAACTTGTATAACCGAAAATAATAAAATCATTTCCCAGTATTTTTAGACTTGTAGTTGGAACGAACTATTCTAGTACATGTTTGAGACTGTTCTAATACCTACCACGCCTGTCGAGAACATTCTGTACTGTTCCGACTCAGTCTAAATATAAGGAGCGATGGACTAGATGGAGTTAGTATTGCTCTGAAGATCGATCATGTGGTTTATATTTATGTTAAAGTGTCTTTACACGTTGGTAATTTTTGTAACCTTTTTGATTATTTGAATTTATGTTGTTTGTGTGGCATTGTAATTATTATTTTCGTACAATAAAAAATCTTTTAACCCACATAAGTGTTACAATCTAGAACTTAATACTGTCACGTGGAAGATCTCCATTGAACCTAGGAGACCCTGAGAGAGAGGGGGAACTCCTAGAAGAGGCTGGCCCAGGAGAGAGTGGGGCAGTCTGGGGGAGTCTGAGTCAGTCAGTCTGAGAGGAGAGTCAGAGAGGGCAGTCTAAGTCTGGGACAGGGTGAGCCTGGGGCATAGTGGGACCCGAAGTAGTCAAGTACCCCCCAGTGATTTATGAGTTATGGTACCCCCCCCCCCCCTGTGTAGTTGGGACGTGTAGAAACGATTTGTAAATAATAAATGATGTAAATAGTACCTAGTTTGATTAATTACCACACAACCCTTGCCCAAAGATCCCAGTGTCACATTAGATTTGTAGATTTGAGAATAGGGGTGACACAAATTTGGTGGAGGCGCCGGGCAAGGGGTGTGACAATCTTTGATTGATGGTAAAGACGCGCAGTAAGGACTATTCAAGAAACACTATGCCGTCGGACGAGGAGGATACTAAGTCGGAATGCGGGTCGAGGTCCGTAAGAGTTAAAGTTCCGGTCCCCACTTTTAGCGGCCGTATTGGAGAGGACCCTAAAAGATTTTTCCGACACTTTGAAAGGGCGGCGAAGGCGAATGGTTGGGACACCGCAGCGTTTTTCCAGTTACTTCCTTGCTACTTGGGAGAAGCCGCTTTGGACTGGTTCGACACAGCGGGAGAAGAATGGACGGATTATGAAGAGGCCAAAAACGAATTAACAGAGGTATTTTCTCAAAGCACTCAGGGAGATTCGGCGTATTACGAACTCATCAAGAAAAAACAAAAGCCGAATGAAGCCGTTTGGGACTACTACCATAGTGTCTGCAAACTTTGCTACGACGTAGACCCCAAAATGCCGGAACGAGAGAAAATTCGCCACATCATGACCGGTCTTTCATCCGAAATCCTTTCAAGGGTCGCCGAAAAAACCAACCGAACGATGGAGGAACTGCGGGAGAACATCAGAAGGGCAGAAGCTGCTACATTCCTGGTGGAGAGGCGGAAGGTAGAGGAGAAAAGCCGAAGCAGCACCTCGGACCTTAGCCGGGACATTGAGGAAATCAGGGCCCAACTCGGAGAGCTGGTAAAAAGAGGTGAGCCTAACAGATCTAACTTTTATACTAAACATAATAATTTCAAAAAACCTTACATTAAATCAGAATCAAAAAATAGGAATTTAACATCTAGAAATCATGATGGTACAGTTATTTGTTTTAAATGCTCCAGACCGGGCCATTTCGCCAGAAATTGCCCAAACTAATTGCAGTAGCGATCAAGGCCAAGTTCGCTACTGCAGTTAAGAAAGTAAAATGTTTTTTGTGTAAAAAATTTGGCCATAGGAAGAGATACTGTAGAAAGAATCCTAAGTACCGATTACGTAAGAGAAAAAGTAGTTGCTTTGTGAATAAAGTTTCGGACACTAATTTAAATTCTTTGGTTCTATCAGCGTACTTTGATAAAAAAGAGGTGAAGCTTTTAGTAGATACGGGGTCTACCCGAAGTATTTTGAACTCGTCAATAGTTGACGACTTGGAGGAGGAAGTTAAAAAATTTGAGTTTATAAGATTAAGAGGAGCTGATGGAAAAAATTTGCATGTTAAAGGGGTTCTTTCTACAATGTTTCAATTAGATAATGTAATTCTTACCCATGAGTTTATTGTTGTAAATAATCTGTGTGTACAGGGTATTTTAGGTTTAGATTTTTTAGAAAAATATAAGTCAAACATTAACTTAGAAGAGAGGACTTTATCGATAAAAACTCCCAGGTCGGAAGAAAAATTTTATTTTGACCCTTTAATCGTAATCGCGGGATTGAATGGAGTAGAGACAGACGAGGAAGGGGACGGAAATAGCCACGACGGGCTCTTATTACCGGTTAAAGTACTCGGTTTACAAGACAATTGTTCTCCCACTGACCACCTGTCTTTTAACGTCAATCCAGACCTTCCTCACGTTCAAAAGAAATGTCTTATTGATCTGTTAACGAAATACCAAGACCTTTTCGTCGATGACATAAGAAATCTAGGCATGTGTTCGGAAGGGGAAATGAAAATCGAAACGACAGACGAAATCCCGGTCCACCAACCGCCATATAGGGTGTCACCAAAGGAAAGGGACATAATAAAGGGACAGTTAGAAGAAATGTTGGCTGCAAAGGTAATTAGGCCAAGTCGGTCAAATTATGCGAGTCCGGTAGTTTTAATTAAGAAAAGGGATGGCTCTTATAGGTTCTGTGTAGATTATCGAAAATTAAATTCGAAAGTAGTTTTAGACCGCTATCCTCTTCCGAGAATCGATGACCTGTTGGGGTGTTTAGAAGGGTGCAACATGTTCTCTAGTCTGGACTTACGAAGTGGGTTTTGGCAAATTCCGATCGCAGAGGAGGATCGGCGTAAAACAGCCTTCACAACCTGTCACGGTCTGTTCGAATGGAATAGGCTCCCGTTCGGTATCGCAACAGCCCCAAGTTGTTTTCAGAGGACTATCGACTCCGTTTTGGCCGGTCTTAAATTCAAATCGTGTGTAGTCTACATCGACGACATTTTAGTAATGTCAAAAAATGATTTTGGAAACCACCTACGAAATTTGGAAGAAGTTTTAGAACGCTTAAAGGAAAAGAATTTCAAATTGAACCCCCCAAAATGTAAATTTGGTTATCCGGAAATCAAGGTTTTAGGTCATGTAGTCAGCAGTGAAGGGCTGAGTCCAGATCCGGAAAAGATAGCTGCCGTGAAAGAATTCGAAAGACCGAAAAACGTAAAAGGTGTTCAATCCTTTTTGGGGCTTGCAAATTATTATAGGAGATTCGTTGAAAACTTTGCTCAAATAGCCAGGCCGTTGACTTTATTGACGAGGAAAAGCTCTCGGTTCGAATGGGGCCAAAATGAACAAAATGCGTTTGATCAATTGAAAAAAGCCCTGACTAATTATCCGGTTTTGTGTCATTTCGATGAAACACTACCCACAGAAGTTAGGTGCGACGCGAGCCAGGTAGGCCTGGGGGCGATTTTATTGCAAAAGGGCGCGGACGGGCTCTCAAGACCAGTTTCCTTTATTTCGAGACGGCTCAACGACGCAGAAACCCGTTACACTACCACCGAAAAAGAGTGTCTGTGCATTAAATGGGCTCTTACTAATTTTAGACCTTTTTTGTGGGGAAAGCAGTTTCAAGTAACGTCGGACCACCACGCGCTATGTTGGTTACATAAAAACAAAGATTTGAATAGCCGTTTGGCCAGATGGTCAATAGCCATGGCGGAATATTCATTTCAAATATGTCATAAGAAGGGAAAGAACAATTGTGACGCCGATTGCTTATCGCGTTACCCCGTAGGAGAGGCACCAGTAGAGGTAGACAACCTCGATGGGCTGGTTATGACCGTAAGCGAGGCCGAAGTGGACATTGCAAAGTTGCAAAGGGAAGACGAAGAGTTAGGCAAAATAATTTCGGCTATAGAGAACCCTTCAAGGGCCGACCGAAAATATAGTAAAAAGACGAGAAGTTTTATAATGAAGGACGGACGCCTTTATAAAAAATATTTTTCAAAGGGAACCTCTACCCCAATTTTGGCTTTACCCAAAATTTTAGTTGATGAAATATTGCGACATTTTCACGACGACCCCCTCTCAGGCCACGTCGGACTGTCGAAAACCTTAGAGAAAATTAGGACGCGTTACTGGTGGGAATCGATGACAAAAGACGTAGAAAAATATGTGAAAGGGTGTCTCGATTGTCAAACGAAAAAGAACCCAGTGGGAAAAAAGGCGGGTATACTTCAACCCATCCCCGTGAAACATTTATTCGAAAGAATAGGCATAGATTTTATGGGTCCTTTTCCAAAAACTAGATCGGGTAATCGTCATATTTTGGTTGCAACAGAGTATTTAAGTAAATGGGTTGAAACTAGAGCAACCCCTGACGTGTCTGCCAATACAGTTGCGGATTTTTTATTAACACAGATAGTATGTCGTCACGGATGCCCTAATCAAATTTTAAGCGATAGAGGGAAATGCTTCATGTCAAAAATGGTACAGGAACTAATAATCGGATTAGGTAGTTTCCCTTCACATACGACTAGTTACAACCCTCGATGTAACGGCCTCACGGAAAGACAAAATGCAACGCTAGCGGGAATGTTGAGTCATTACGTTAATAAAAATCAAACGGACTGGGACGACTATCTACCCCTATGTACATTTGCCTACAACTCTTCAGTGCAAGACACAATAAAAGAAACGCCCTTTAAAATAATTTATGGACGAGACCCGATTTTACCAGCTGACACATCATTGAAACCTTTCGATGGTATGGAAGAAACATCTAGAAATTTTTTGGAAATGCTATCGGAAACGCGAGAAAACGCCCGAAAAAGAATTGAAAAGGCTCAAGTTAAACAAAAACGGATTCACGATCGAAAAAGAAAAAACGTTAAATTCCAACCAGGGGATAAAGTACTTGTTTTCACTCCGCTTAGAAAGAAGGGTCTTAGCAGTAAATTTCTACATCGATGGATAGGACCGTCCGAAATTATTAGACAAATAGGACCATTAAATTATGAAATCCGAATAAAGACGGGTAGAAAATTTAAAGTCGAGGCGATACACGTAGGGCGTATAAAACGATTTTTTGATCGTTGATCGAAAAAAAAAAAGAAGAGAAGAAATGGATTATAAGATTTCATATTTCATTAAATTGTTGAATATTTTCTTTGCTATAGGGAAAAGTGCAGAATCTAAAGGTTAAAGAATAGGAGGAAATGCTAAATTTGCGTCTGCCAGTAAACAATAGAGACTGAGCAAGCGGTACCCGGGAACAACGAACACAAAATTGGGCATAGCTAATTGTTAGCAAAATGCTAACAATTAACAATTGTCATAACTAACGAACAATTGAGGATCCTGTAACGTCCAGGAAATATCCAATTCGGTTGCAAGATAAGGAGTCTAGATAACAATGCGCACCTCCCCATTGTAATTGAGATTGTAAGATAATCGTCAGCAAGACGCAATTGAAAAGCCTGCAACGTTGAGAAAACACGAGAGTCAGTTGAGAATCATGGGGTCGGTTGCGGTCATTACGCTTATCCTAACTTTGGGGACCATTGGACTTAGCCGTAAGGAACCTGAGCCTAAGGTTTCAATAACCACCGCGGTGTTTTGGAATGAAATTAAAGACGTCTACGTGTATGAATCGAGTATACCACTTATGTACAGTATACCCTGGTCCTATAATCTTCAAGAAGCCTTTTCGTCGATTAATCTTGACTGCCGGAATCTAAATACAACCGAACCGCTATGTCAAATGAAACAGTGGATTAATCTGATAAACAGTGATTTTTCCCGCTACTTTAGAGTTATTAACACAAATAATGGGCAGACGCAGGCCCCTAAGGGCTCCACGAGTCGTACTCCTAGGGCACTAGACTTCATCGGCAGTGCTTTAGAGTGGTGTTGCAACACTGCCACCCATGAGACGGTCAAGCCCCTTTTTGTGGAGCAGGATCGCATGAAACAAATTTTAGATTCTCATAGGCGCCTGTTGAACATAGACCATGAAGAATTGAGGAACGTGACCGAGGAAATAAAAGGATATGCGACTCGATTAAACGAGAATATGATGAAAGACCATGAACGGTTGGAGGAGATAAGGAAGACATTCCATATGATGCGAGAAGACCTAGTCAACTTCGGTGTCGAAGAGAAGCAAGAAATCACACAGCTTTGGGGCACAGCGGTCGAACAGTCCTTCAACTCTCTGGGATTACTAAGGATGGTAAGCAAATTAGACACTATAAATCAATGCCGCAATCATAAAATACCCACCCACTTGGTATCCATTAAAATTCTAGAAAATGATTTAAAAAAATTGGAAACTGCAATTAAAAATGAGGGTTACTCATTAGTAATCGGGCCGAACGAAATAACAAATTACTTGAAATTGTCCATCGTTACGTGCGTAATATCACCTGAAAAAGTTATAGTAGAGATCAAAATTCCGATACGGAGAATATCAAATGACTGGAGACTGTTCGAGATTAACTGCATACCTTTTGCTTGGCACGATAAAACGTGTACTTTGTGCTATGAGCCGATCAAGGTCGCAAAGGCCGGAAATAAGTCGATAGTAATCGCCGGGTCAAATTTAAATCAGTGTAATCCAAAAAACGATAACGACAAATTGTGTATGGTACCGCGAAGTTCAACCTCACCTAATTTTAACCCTTCTTGCTATCAGAGCCTGGCAGAAGGCACGTCGGTTAATGACCTCATTGCACTCTGTATCACAACTTGTTCATTCAATACCCATCAACTAGTATTACAACTAGCCCCGGAACACTTCTTAATTGTACACCCACGTGAGGATCTACAAATATCGTGTAAGAACGGAAAATCTGTAAAATTCAAATTTGAAAGTCTACGAAACCCCGGGGGATTCGACCTAAGACTACCATGTGACTGTTCCCTGTGGGAGGGCGACAAAGAATTAATTTCAACAGTTTATCCGTGCGACCAAAGGTCTGTAGGGACTTACGAAATAACTCACATACTCCCGGCGATATTTACCAAATTAGTCTCATTACAAATTCCTCCAATGACTACGCACTTAAAATCGTCATTTTCCGATCTCTCACATTGCTTGAACGAAAAATGGAATCTGACAATACCGCATATCAGTTTGAGCCCGGTAATTGAAAAGGGAACCGATTATTTGACAACCCACGAAAGGGAATACCCGCTAATTTTAGTCAATAATATAGCACAAGTGTTTAGTATCGCCTCCTTCCTGTTGGTCTCTCTAATTTTATTTCGGAATCCGGTGTTGATAGGCCTGACGAATGTAAGACCGGTGAATGGATTCATTCCGGGGGAAATAATTCATCACTCCGTCTCGGTTATGTGGATCGTGTTGATGACGGCGTTCGCCAGCATGATTTTTCATCTAATAAAGAAATGGGTAAAACGAATTTTATTGAGAAGGCCTACGGTCGCAGATACGGAAGCAGCGCCGACAGCCTCCCAGTCTAAGTCGTCGACCAGTTCCAAGAAGGGAGACACAAAAGGGTAAGAAGAACGGCCATCCTCGATTAGTCAGCATTATAAAGTAGGTCAGTCGGTGAGGTGTTATGCAGGATAGGCAAAACAAACGATCTTTTAAATCCCTTTATCGAGATTTTTTATTGTTTATTCTTTTTTAGTTTTATGACTTATATTTTTCTAATTCTTTAGTAGTAGGTAGAAATTGAAAATGTGTTGGAAAAAATGGAATTTGTAAGAAAAAGTATAATTTTTAAGTAAAATTCTTAGAGGGTATTATTGACTAAATTTGTATCTTTTGTGGTTAAAGAATAAATTTAGAGTAGCAGAATAATGGAATTTATTTTTGTTTTGTTTTTCATTAAGTCAAGAAATAATTGTAAAGGAATTTCACTGCATATTGCAGAGGTTGTTATAGTTCTTAAGGGGAAAATTAAAATTAAATGAGACGGCCGGCATCCCACACCCCTTTGAGGTTCAAATAGAGTAAAGTGCTTGAAGAGAGTAGTAAAGCACTTAGAGAGTAAAGTTTTTGAATTTGTTGTGGAATCCTACGAGTCAAACGTAGAAGGCTTAAGTATGCAACAAGTTTCTCAGAGTCAAACTGAGGTAATATTTGGGTATGTGCTAGTCAAAAGCACGGTTTATCAAAGAATGAACGATAAAGGGGGTGAGCCGATGATTGTCGAATCCAAAAGAGAAAATGATGCAGTGAGGTTCCTCGATTTTGAGATTTTATTTGGCTTATCACTTTTTTGTTGTTTCGAATTTTGGTTTTGTTTTTAACACTCAGTACTTGGTTCTTTGTTTGTAAACTCTACAGTTAGGTAAATATGTAAAAAAAACATTTTTCTGCCGCTTTGTTTATTTTTTGTTACAGGTCCCAACTTACCAACGAGGACGTTGGTATTCAGGGGAGGGGGGAGTTGTCACGTGGAAGATCTCCATTGAACCTAGGAGACCCTGAGAGAGAGGGGGAACTCCTAGAAGAGGCTGGCCCAGGAGAGAGTGGGGCAGTCTGGGGGAGTCTGAGTCAGTCAGTCTGAGAGGAGAGTCAGAGAGGGCAGTCTAAGTCTGGGACAGGGTGAGCCTGGGGCATAGTGGGACCCGAAGTAGTCAAGTACCCCCCAGTGATTTATGAGTTATGGTACCCCCCCCCCCCTGTGTAGTTGGGACGTGTAGAAACGATTTGTAAATAATAAATGATGTAAATAGTACCTAGTTTGATTAATTACCACACAACCCTTGCCCAAAGATCCCAGTGTCACATTAGATTTGTAGATTTGAGAATAGGGGTGACAATACATCTAAATAACTTAAAAATCGGTATTATTATTATTATAAACTTTAAACATATTCCTTTCGTGGGATTTCGAGCTTCATCTATTCTTTAGACAGACCTCTTTGATCATGAGGTTTGATTCAAATCGATAAAATGTGGTAAGAAAGTTGATTTGGGACTCTTAAGGTTTATGAAAAGAAAGTGTAAAAGATTAGGAAGTTCCCGAAAAATCGATGAACTATAACTGAAGCTATTCTTCTCTAAGGGAATTGAAAAAATATTTTTAATCAGAGAAAAGATTCATTGCTAAAAATATTCCATCTTCCATTGAAAAGGCTTCATTTGCAGACATTTTGAGAGGGAATATGTTTAAGAAGTGCTATTGTTGAGGAGGGTAATAGGAGGGCCATGGGGAGTGGGGTAACGGGGCATTGTGGCGGGCCATGATTAAGCCAACCTCCCCCGCTCACTCCCCTCCCCAACGGATTCCGATCGCCTCCTCCCCATTTCTGCCAAAAATATTCTGTTAGCGTCCCGCGGGGAACGCGGCTAGTCCATGAAAAAGAAGAAAAAAAAAGGGATCCTTTCGGATCGATGACTCCCGGCTTATGAAAACTTTTCTTCGGGCAGAAACAAACAGAGAGAGAGGAATAAATAAAAAAATATATAAAAAAGAAAAGAAAAAGATTGGACTAAGGATAAGAAGATTCGAAAAGTTAACCTCGGGATGTGATTAAACCGCGGGCTAGCCCTACCGACTTCATCTGAATTTCATTTTTCAAAGATAAACCGAACTTTGGCATAGGTAATTTTTAAAGAAATCCTCCAGAAAGTTCCCTTTCTTATTATATTCGGTTCAGAAGTTGGTAGCTTCGAGTCGAAGGTAGCATTAGCTAGTTTCCTCGGACCCGAGTTTTCCCTCTTTTTTGTATGACTCGTTCTCGATCATAAGGACTTTCTTTTCCATACTTATTTATTCCACACCTCATCTAGAACATCATCCACAAGAAGGATCTATTCGTATCATCAAAATAAAATCTTAGTAAAATACAAATCTTTTGTCTATCTAAGGTGTGACCAATCTAGGAATCTTTTTCATTCTTCAACTTTTTTGTCCATATCTAAGTTAATTTAATATTTAAATGCGAATTATATATGATTTATTTATAAAAATATTTTTATAATCATGTTTTATACTGTTATTTACACTGAATAGATACTTACACACCAAACAGTTCTTAAGCGTGACAGCTTGTATAATTTTTATGTTACTAATGGAAATATCAGCTTGTTTTCAAGACACGCTATGCTCTAAGAAATTAAGCTGGGTGAAACTCCTGTCAGATTTACTGTAAATCACGCTATAGTGTGATACTGGAAAATTATTCTTTATAAATATAATCTTCCTATTTAGGATATTACATATAATTATATAAGTGTATTAGAATATTTACAATCAATAATAATATAATATGATAATTAATAAAAAAATAGCAATAAGAATAATATCAATAATAAAAATAATATAATATATATCATCTAGTATAAAATATGATATTAATACAATTCATAAAAATTGTATTATAATTTAACTGCTTTAATGTTGAGAATAGCAGTAATGTACTTCACAGCGCAACTGACGATGGGGTGGTGGACCCAAAATATATTTTTCACTAAATTCTTATATATGAACATTATAAATTAACAATATTCTAGTCAATTTAAGAAATAATAACTCTAAAATTTATAAGTAATTTTTTTTTTTTTTAAGTTTAAGTTTCTTTTAATAATACTAATATTAACGAATGATTTCTAAAAGAATTATTTATCCATTGCAAGTGTTTACTAATAGCTGTTCAGGACAGAGTAGTCGCATCGAATTAATACCGCAAGTACAATACCACGTTATTGATAATTGCAGAATATTTTAAGGAACAATCAAGTCTAATATCATCGAATAACATCGAAGTGCACGACAGATACCACGATATGCTCGTTTATATTCACTGCAAGAGAATACCTTTAAAGGAATTACTACCAGTCGCCAAGGTCTTGCCAAATATTAAAAAAATATCGTCATTTCCCTGGAGTCAATTTTTACTAACTTTATTCGTTTTTCCATCTGTCTGACTCTTTCATCTCCGTCAGATCCGATCCGGAGAAACTACTAGCCCTAAAATCTTAAACATAGCGTCATTAAGGTTAAAACCGAAACTTATTTCACGGATAAGCTAGCAAGGGCTGGCTTTTTTTCGAGTTTTTTAAACCTTTTTTTCGAGTTTTTTAAACCTTTTTTTCGAGTTTTAGGAGCATGCGAATTGTACATTTAATTTTATTTAATATTGAATGGGCGTAGAAGTGAAACAAAATAAGTTTGTTTTCTTGCTTTGCGGAAGTATTTTATAATTATACATTTTGTTTAATAACAAAGGACTCGCCATTGAGCCTGGTGGAAAATAAACAGCAGCAAAACCTAAGCAAGAGATGTATAAAAAAAGTAAAGAAAAAAATGTTGAAATGATTCCATAGCAAGGATAATCATGAAAGGTGAATCAGAATGTTTCACAGGATTGGATAACAGCCGGCTCAATCTAAGTCGGCATCTGTTCTTGTTAATAACAGCAGAAAGGGTCCGACCTTTCCAAATTTCCGAGAAGGGACTTAATGAAAGCTTCAAGTTCACCCTTTGCAGCATCTCAGCAGAATTAAATTTCTCTTGACGTTTGATGCTTTAAAATTTTAATGACATGATTAAAGGGATCCAAATGAGTTTCCCTCCTCCAGCCATGAGATTTATTACAACTCGTGCAAAATAAATTAATTCGAACCGTACACCATCCCCTCCGAGAATCCGCCAACAACCTTAACGATCCAATTCATAAAATCATTAGGGAAACTATTTTCGCTGCATCCTCTTATCATTATTTTTTTTTTTTGTTCGGTACCCCTACCTGGCTTTGTGTGGCATACGGTGGGTTACTCTACAGGTGTAACCAACCTATTCTAACCATAGTGGGAGGGTCGAGATTTATTCCGTGGGGCCTCCACGAAATAAAGTCAACCCTCCCAGGGCTGATTCGAACCTCCGTCGTTCGGCTCGAGCGTGCAACAACGGGTCGCGCTCCTACACGCTCGGCTTTCCGGGCCCCTCATATCTATTTATTTTGTTAATAATTCCATCATTAAATTCAAAGCTAATACGCTTATAAGTTGGCTTATATCAAATTTATTTTTTTTATAAACAGTTATTTATTTCTATTACTTTTTAAAAAACTGTGGAACGGTTAAAATTATTACCTAACACGTGGTCATATATTATGGAGCTTCCTGAAATCTTCGAGAATATTAGTTTTCAACATGGATAAAAGGGGCTATCGACTAACGAGTCAGTCTAACCTGGTCCAGCGAAGTAATAAACTCACTACTTAGTTACTTTTTAACTTTTACCTTACATTAGTTGTGTTCTCCTTATTTGATTGGTATTTTTGTAATTTTTATTTACGCAATATACAATTGTTCAAGCCAGAATTAGTTTAAAATGCATTACACGGATTATTACAAAATGATTAAACTAGATGTAATAGAAAATTGGCGAAAACAATATCCAGAAAATCCCGCTGGACAATTTTATAACAATTTATTTCCCCAAATCTTTCGTAAATCCTGATTCTTACAAGCAAACATCCGAAAATACATCATAAAAACATACATTAGACTCAGAACAAACCATGGAATTTGCAATAATTATATATACAAAATAGGTTTATCAGATAATACTCATTACGAGAAATTTAGTGACAACGAGACTCTTGAACATATAATGGTATGCCAGCGGTACTCAAAACAAAGAGAAGTATTGTTCAAAGAGTTAGCTAAGAAAGATAATATGACGTATGATAGCTTATTAAAGTTATCTGAACATAGTTAAATTCTTTCCATTCATAAATATTTAAAATCCACAAATAATTATGTGTAATAGTTAAACTGAGTACAATAACAGATAAGATCTCAATATAGGACAATAGAATTATAGCAGTAAATAGATAAATAGCATATATTGAAAAACCAAATATTAAAAGAAGTATGCACTCATATTATGATATACTATGATTAGGTAAAATAATTATCTTCTTATAATATACAAATATGCGAAACCTGGCTGTATTGGTAAAACCTATACCATCCACCATGGAAAAAAAACCGTATTAGTGGTACAATGCCTTTCATTTTTCCCAACAAATAACTGTCCTGTGTAGAATTTGTCTTATTTTAAAAATCAATTTATAGTAATTGGTGAAATGTAATTATTTATTTTAATAACTTTTCATCAAATTTCATACATAACTATATGATTTAAGTTGATGTGATCGTTCGTATAAATATACCATACCACGAACAATAAACTTACCTCAGAATTCATTGACAGCCTGACTACAGGGTCCAAAATAAATAAAGTTAATGTTATTGATTGAAACACACTGACGCCTAAAGCGCATATAGAGCCATTTAGAATTCAGGCCGTTTCGTTTTAAGTGTACCAGCGAGGCAGAACTGTGAACTAACTACGGATTAATTAGCAATTCCAAATTAGATCTGTCGGTCGTGTGGAGTTTGGCTGGACTTTACTGTGCGCAACCCTTTCCCGATTTAGCTCCAACCAAAATCACATCAGCTAACGAAACAATCATTTATGCATTCCCTTTAATAGCTAATGCTAATCAAACAATATCGCAATGCATCTGATAATTAATTAATTAAATATAAAGTATGTTGTGATTAATTATTTTCACAAATATTATTGAAAAAATTGGCAGTATGTGTACTATAATTTTCGAGAGGATATTTTTTTCGTATAGAATTTTACTTATTAATTTGTCATATTTTTGGTTGAAGTAGAGGTAAGGGTATGGGTAAGGGTAATGGGTACCTCTTTCATTTTTTTTGCAATGAAAAATTCATTAACTTTTCAATAGATTTATTGAAAACATACTCTAGCATCTAGTAACTATATAATGCTTATAGACCTAGTAATTAACATGTTAAAAGATGTTTTTACTATTAAACACCTTTCTCAGAAAATTTGCAGTTGAAATAAGAGGAAACTTATGGTAAATTACATAAGCAGTTTATTTATAAGAGTAAATAAATTACATAAACTTATTTGTAATTTATTAACATAAAGTAAATTGATTACATAATTAGTTAATTTATTGGAGTGAAATTTATGATTACAGAATGACTATGAATGATTTATGTCACAGAACATATTTTTCCGATGAAAAATAATCATTAGTGTCACAAATGTTACCCCCGCATTGATCTATGCAATAAACAAGTAGTGATGAGATAGTTTTTGTTGTTTTCATAATAATCTGTAAAAAAATAAAAATAAAAAAAGGAAAAAATACAAAGTAAAATGAGTTTAGAGGTTATATAGATTTCTTCCAATAATGTGCACAAAATACTGCATGACTAGTATTATGCCTTTATATAATCCAATAGTTGTAAGATTAGGATTAATACTTGCATTTTAAAGTTCTTGTAACGGCATAGACTTAAAACACATGACATCTATCTAACTGTACCTGTGGTCGACAAAAAAGCTCCTGATCATCTCTTTACGTGATACTAGTACAGTATAGTACTAAGAACAGCTTGTGTTTCTTTATTCAATTCTTTATTCAATCATATTTTCTTTCTTCAATTGGATTATTTTTTTTTTTTTTTATCTTCATTAATGAAATGGGCCGAAATTCAATTATTCTATCCATGAAGTAATTATACAAATGATAAACCATTCTAAATCGAAAGTTCGAAATAATTATCTCACAACTAAAATATTAATGAAATAATAATTCCATTACCAATATATTCTTGACAGATAATTTAAAAAAAAAAAATCACAAAATACCACAAGTCAACGAAGCATGAAGGAGGGGCGGAACATGATAATACGTCCTTTAGAGGGGCCGGCTGCTGACGGGAAACAGACAAACCTGACAAAAACAGGAGACCTGAGCAAGGTTAGTTCTCCTGACATGTTCAGTTCCACGCTTACTTGTTTCTCGCCGTCCCTCGAGTGTATTTTTACGCTTCTTATTGGAGAACCGACAAGGAAGGATATAATACTTTAGTCATTTTAACGTGCTACACTGTAGAAAATAAAGAAAGATAAATTTAACATAAATAATGATTAACTAGCAACGCATCTTCCTTTTTTGACAACAACTATTTATTTTCTATTCTGCAACATTGTTGACGTTTCGGGGCTGTGTCCCCATTCTCAAAACCTGTACATTAATTTATTTTCTTAAACATTTAATGATCCAATTACAATTATAACAAATCAATAAAATAAAATAAATTAAATATAACTTACATAATTTCTCAATCGCATGATTGATAGTCTTTTAATAAATTTTATAATATCAATGTCATATGCTAAAAAACACCCTTACACATTTTTTATATGCCAGCTGATACTTGTCCATTTCCAATTGACTAAATGCTTTGTCCAATTGACTTTGTCCTCTATATTTTCACCCTGTTAACACTAAATCCCTTGTCTTGTGATAATTATATTTTTTGTAATTATTATTTACTATTGTTGATTAGAATCATTTTATTTTATTTAATATGTCCAAATAATAGGTGCTTAAATTGTATCCGTTTTATAATTGACTGTGAATTTATTGTTTTTTGTTATATGTATAGCTTCTAGTAATTCTCTATTTCTAGAACTACCTTCTATGTCTAATATTTTGATTGTATCAAAATTAAATTTATGTTGTTTTTTTTAATACTCTGGTATGCTAGTGCTGATGTGTTGATGTATTTTTTATATTTTCACAGTTTGATGTATGTTGCTTTAACTTATGTCACTCCAAAGTATATTTTTTCACAAATTTAGAAGAAAATAAAAATAAATTTATGAGTTGTTTTAGATAATTCATATAATTTATAAATGTAAACAGCTGGAAGGTAAAAAACTACAAATTAGGACAGGGAAAAACCATTGAGTCCGACCATTGAGTAAATAAAATTTACTCAAATACCAGAATCCTATTAAGGGTTGATTTAGTGGGTGAAAAAAATTGATGGTTGTGAGTATTTGGAATGAGTAACAAATCACACCTTTGCATGACCGGGTTCATAAAACAAATATTTTCAGTCAACTTGATTATTATGACAGAAGAGGAAAAGGTATAATTTTTTTCAATAAATAATCAAGTTATAATCAAAATTTATTTGTACAAAATATTATAGCGAAACAGAGTACACCAAAAAGTGCATGTAATAAATTATTTTTATTATTTAAAATAAATAGCAGCCTTTTTTGTTTCATATATTAAACATTCGTTTATATAATAAACTTAAACAAAAAAATACAATGCTTCATTTTTTTTTTTCTAAACAACGAATAGGTTGTGGTTATATTTTTGAAACTGCTTTGTGTATTCCCACGAACGACTCATTAAAAACGACCCAATTACTGTTAGAAAAAACTACGATTAACTGACAAAACACCGGCTCCGTCCTCTTGTGTTCCATGTGAGTGTAAATGCGCCTTAAGCCATAGCAAAATCCGATATGACATATTGAATGGATATTAAAAAAAAAAAATCCCATAATGTTAAGTTTCTGAGTGAATTTCGAATGACTAAGAAGCGTATTGAGTTCCCAAGGATAAAGGAAGTCCTAAGAAGAATACACGTTCTAATAATAACTTCATGAATGCATAACATTCTTGGTGCCCGGGATGATTGAGGTTAAGAATGCGATGAGATTAAAAAGAACGATGAGATTACATTCTCAAAACGGCGAGGTACTACCAAATCTTCCTTTATTAGCAGAAATATAAATATATTTTAAATCGAATGTGAGTATCAATGAATTTATTAAAAAGTAGTAAGTAAAATCGTAAAAAAAAAGTCGCTTGAACAATTAAATCTCAGATTAGTAACAACGTTACATACAGTAACTAACAACAGTGACAGAACATTAGCTCAAAAGTAATTCGACGCTTCGATGTTCAAGACTAAGATACTAGTCGATGGCTTCGTATATTTAGTCCGAAATGACCGACCCAGAAAGGCCTAGATCATTCCAAAACATGCGATCGCGTACTAATACATGTCTGTAACTGTTACAAGCAATTCTATAAATTTTTCAATGTAACATAAATGATCATGTGTTTTTGTTTCATGTCTCAATGGATATTTATGTTAACTATAATATGTTGTTAGATAAGGCTTAAAATGGATATTACAAATAAAATTTAAATTTGCAACTATAATTTACAAGATACTGAACGCCTTGTATATATCAGAGGTCTAAGAATCTAATTACTATATAAATATAATAAACTTCACAATATTTGGAAGATTTGGTAGGATACGGTTAATGATTTGAATGAAGATTTTTTTTTAAATTTTGTTAAAAATCTGAGATCTGGGATACAAATATAATATTTACTATCTTCTTTTAGTTTTTATATCACCTTTGTATAAAGAAAAAAATGCTAGTACAACGTTACAAAACAGTAACTACTAGTGACAAACAGTTACTTAAAAGTAACCATGTTTTGAGGTTCAAGGCAAGACTAAGCTACTAAGCATTCTCGTCTTAATCAGAACTTATTACGTACTAATACAGTAATGTAACGGGTCCAAAAAAAATCTGAGATTCGTAGATGTGACATAAATAATCATTTGTCTTTGCTACACATCACAATATGTAATTTAAAAATCTGGTGCGTGCGCGCAACACACAACTTTCACTTACCAACTTACTTAGATTAGAAATTAATGCGTTTTGTTAATTGCCACTTCTCAAATGAACAGAACAGTTTAATTATAACGCATTGGTTTGTCATTAAAGGCGTACGGCGCATGCGTGAGCTCAAGGTGTTTTATGAGTTGACGGAATATTTTTCTTTTTTTCTCCTGTATATGTTTACTTGATTTTCTTCATATATCATATTTAGCCGTTTCTTATTTTTAAGCGTGATGAGAGACAGATAATTTCCCAATATAAACTAAAACAAAGGTACTTTATAGAAAAAGAAAAAAAGCCCCTTCCCCATTTAAGCCCCCTCAGAACATTTTAATAATGATAAAGCTTACCTGATATTAAATAACAACTAATTTTCATTGTTAGTTATCACATCTTTGGCATATAAATACATCAAATACCCAGTTTGATCAAAATAGTTAAAGCCGTTTTTGAATAAAAAAAAAAAAAAACACGTGAAAATGATACAAAATTTATTAAGTAAAGTCCCCACTCCCGTTGATCAATTTTGGTGAAATGTTGGCTATCACATCTTTGGCTTATGCATACATCAAATACCCAGTTTGATCAAAATCGTGAAAGCCTTCTTTGAGTAAATAAAAAAACACTTGAAAATGTTACAAAATTTATTAAGTAAAGTTCCCCCTCCGGTTGGTCAATTTTGGTGAAATGTTGGCTATCACATCTTTGGCTTATGCATACATCAAATACCCAGTTTGATAAAAATCGAAAATTTTCACGATCGCAATACTTCCACTTACTATATATTTCATATATAGGTAAGTGAAAGTAAAAAATCTGGTGAGTGAACGCAACACACAACTTTCACTTACAAACTTACTTAGATTAGAAATTAAAGCGTTTTGTTAATTGCCACTTCTCAAATGGACAGAACGACTTTAATTATGAACAATGGTCTGCCATTAAAGGCGTACTCCGCTTGCGCTCAACGAGTTTTATGAGTTGACTGAATATTTTTCTTTTTTTCTCCTCTATATGTTTCCTTGATTTTTATCATATCTCATATTTAGCCATTTCTTATTTTTAGGCAAAACGAGAGACAGATAATTTCTCCATATGGACAAATACAAAGGTACTTTACAGGAAAACAAAAAATGCCCCTTCCCCATTTAAGCCCCCTCAGAACATTTTAATAATGATAAAGCTTACCTGATATTAAAGAACACCTAATTTTCATTAAACACCACGAATTTGATTCGCACGGCTTATAGTTTTTGAGCTAGTCTGTTCACACACACACACACACACACACACACACACACACACACACACTTGGTCATTTGGACTCAGGGGACCCCAAAACGTGTATTTCCGTTGAAAACCGGAAGTCGAAATTTTTCACGATCGCAATACTTCCACTTACTATATATTTCATATATAGGTAAGTGAAAGTAAAAAAAATTAATAATTATGTAATTTTTAAAAAGTAATTTGATTGAGTAAAGAGGTTAGTAATGGTCGAGGCTATGCCTGGGGAGCGAATAGAGAAAACCCTAAGGAGGTGGCAATATCTCCTCGACTTGCCTCAAGTTATGACCTGTGCCCCGAGAACAAAGCACCCCGCAGCCGAAATTGTTTCCGCAATCTCCTTAATTGATGTATCTTCGTTTCCTTTTCCAAGGACACTTTTCTCCAGCAAAGCCAGACCAAAAGTGCGCTGCCACCTGAGGGAGCCGTTAGAGCTGAATTTATAGAAGTCTATGCGGGTAGTTTGTTTGAACTAAGCAAGTTTGTTCTAGGGCTAATTACTGAGAAACCTAGTAGAAAAACTAGATGATGAAACTATTAAGGGGATTTAAGGTCTACAGTGCTGAATTAAAACTACTGTGCTCTAGAAGCTACCAAAGACTTCTTTTTCTATTTTTTTCCCAAGCAATTCAAACTCCTAATCATGGTAACACAAATTGGATCACTAAATATAAACTTGTAAGTAATAATGAACATTAATATATGAAAATCATATCCAATGTTTTTTACTTCTTCATTACGATGTATCACTACAGATATGTCACTTCCGGACGAGGCCTATTCGCAGCCTTTTAGTGTGGTCTATATTTCAACAGTAACTGACCCTTTGGGGCTTTGGTGGTGCTCCTTGAGTGAGCTTGGCGATCGGAAGTCGAAATTTGAGGTCTCATAAACCTAATCTAGGCTATTTATACTTGCACATGTCTGTACCATAAATATGTAGTTAGGGAAATTATTGTGATCGTAAACAAATTTATTCTTTCAGTTTAAAACATGTTTTGAAGTTCTATGATTCCCAAGGTCCCCCAAAATGGTCTCTGTGTGAAAAGACTAGCTCGTAAACGATTTGCCATCCGAAACTAAAATTAGGTATTCGTGTTAGGTATATGCCCCTGATGTCAAAACAAAGGTTTCGGGGGGCAGGGGGGGGGGGGCACTTTATTACATCACATTTTGGCGATTTTTACTATTTTCTCAGAAACAGCTCAAACGATTTTGATTAAACGAAAAGGAGAAGAAAACTTCTTAGTTGGGTCGGGATAGCCGAGCGTGTTGGAGCGCGACCCGCTTCAGCGCGATCGAGCAGAACGATGGCGGTTCGAATCCGCCCTGGGAGGATTGACTTTTATTTCATGGAGGCCCCACGAAATAAATCTCGACCTTCCTACCAAGGTTAGAAAAGGTTGGTTACACCTATAGAGTAACCCCCCGTATGCCACAGGGGTAGGGGTTCTGAACAAAAAAAAAAACAAAAAAATTTTTAGTTAAAATATAACATTAGTAGAGATGAGAGATGGTCAACTGTTCTTCAAGGTTAAATGATAGGTTTTGACGATAGGTTAAATGATCGTCAGGATTTTCAGTTACAATGATATTTATTATGGTAAGCCAACGTTTCGATCCACCTTGTGGATCTTCATCAGGGCTAAAAGAAAAACAAATATATGAGTATCTATGCTAGAGGGTGACAATAAATGCGCCTAGTATTAAAAAATAACAATAAATTAAAAAATCTTTATACAAAACTCAAAGACCCTGTACCTCTCCTAGACAAGTGTAATGTAGTTTATCGTATACAGTGCTCCACGCTTAATTGCAACAGTTGCTATATAGGTGAAACCAAAAATTATTTAAAAAAACGTATTTATCAACATAAATATAGTATTTCCACGCGTAATTCGTCTACATCTAAATTAGCAGAACATGCCATTGCCCACAACCATTCCTTCGACTTTGAGAACCCCTCCATATTAGCAACTGTATCTAACCACGACAAACGTCTCCTCTCAGAATCCATTTTCATCCATCTAGAAACTAATAACCCCGTAAATCACAAAACAGATAAAGAGATAATTTCATCCACTTATTCTAACATCTTCCGCATCCTCAAATCCTAGTTTTTGATTTCATAGGTACCTGCAATTATCTCTGTACCTCTTGTACTATTATTATTTTTTGTATTGTATGCTTCTTTCTGTATATTTTCCAAATTTGTATGCATTGTTATATTATGTATTATCTCATTTTTATGTTATTATTCAGTCCAGACACAACTATTTGTATACAGTACCATATATTTTGTTAGTTTTAAATATTTTGTTCACTCAGTTGTCATGTGCCTTCACTTCAAAAGCGTTGGATTTCCCCGCCATAAACCTTTGAAGTCGGCAAACTAACCCCCTACCACTACCTCTCTCCTTATTTTTACCTTTAGTCTTAGTATCCACCTGGACTCAGTAGGTAAATATCAGATTCTATTTTATCTTGTTAACCAGCCTCTTATTTTAATATTTATGTATACCATCTTTTATATTATTATCAGTTCTGTAATGTATCCATTTATTGTCACCCTCTAGCATAGATACTCATATATTTGTTTTTCTTTTAGCCCTGATGAAGATCCACAAGGTGGATCGAAACGTTGGCTTACCATAATAAATATCATTGTAACTGAAAATCCTGACGATCATTTAACCTATTATAACATTAGTACATTTATTTTTTAGTGCAAGTTAGTATGAAACTTTTAGTAAAGAATATTCGTTTTTTGGTCAAATGCTCTGGCATGTGAAAATCTGTATGTCGGGTTTTGTTGGGCACAGGGTAATAAGACCCCATCTGTGGAGATTATGTAAGCAGGTGTTGTAATTAATTGTGTCTCATTGCCAGGAGGATCCCGATGGTTAAGAAAATAAAAAGAGAATAAATAACTAAACGCTTGTAATCCACCTTTTCATCTGGACACGTGGTCTCCCAGCATGACTCGATTAGTCAATTGTTCTATTTTTTGAAGGGATGATTCTCTTTGACTCGGTCAGTTTCAAAAAAGAATAACACAGACGGTTGAAGCTTCTGAATGGGAGGAAGGAGAGGAAGGTCCCTACAGAACTCACACAGTGACGCCCGAACAAACGCGGAATTGGTAAAGACTAAAACAATTTGTTGTAGCGTGGGACTCAGTATGCGGTGGCCGGAGGATCAAAGGCTCCCCCTGGAGCAAAGCAACGGCACCGGCGGCTACTCCACATCGAATTATAGGTTAATCAACTCCGCAGAACTGCTCGCCATCACAAACAGCTTCCCATATCCTTTAGTAAAGTTAGTTCTAATGTGGCTACACACCTGGCTTCGTTTGGTTACCTCCCGGCTTTGTATAGAGTTTGTATAAATTAATCTAAGCAACCTCCCTAAACTAAGAGATATTGTTAATAAACCTTCAATGGTACCCTAAAGGGGATCGGACTAGACAAAGTTGGTAATCTAAATTACCAAATTTAGATCCAATCAATATCTTTATTTTTCTTAATCAAAGCCGAAGAATTTACTACTTACAGATTTGATTTATTTATTTTTATATTCATGCAGGATCTAAGTTTGCCACCAAACGAGTATATCATATGTTGTATAGTTGCTACAAGAATAGCTTCTTTCTACTTTTAATTGAATTACTTATGTAAATCCGGCCGGTTTGCAGCTTACCCCCTTACTCATGTCATTTCCATTGCCATTTGGTTTTCTTATCCCTCGTGTTGTGATTACGTATTTTCTTTTTTTTTTTTTTTTTTTTTACTTCTGTACAACTTTAGAAGTGCAGTTTCTGCTGGTAGCTTATTTGGCGCGTATAAGAGCGACTCCGATCTTAAAACTGTAAAGGACCCCATTGTGGTTGATTCATCCCACATGTGTGAGAGAAGTTCTAAAGCTGGGATTTAATAAAGCCATGAAAGCTCACTGCGATAAACATCACGGTAACATAACCTTTAAAAAGGTATCAGTACAAGGTATTTTGATAAACAAGGTAGTATTATCAGGGCATCAAATTATAAATTGACGGGTGATTTTTTTTTTCGGCCTGATTCTAGATAAGTTCATAATTTAAAGTGTAAAATATCTGTCTACTTAATTCTCCACGAATAAATTTTTTTACTGACTTTTTTCATAAAAATTTAGATTGTTTTCATGTCGAAAGTTATATTCAAGACATAGATCAGTACTGATAACCGTCCGACAATGATGGATAAGAAAAAAATTATCACACGATTGAAGATATTTTATTCTCTTTAATTTAACGAGATGATTTTGAAAAAGATTCTTACAGAAACGCAATGCGTAAGTAAAACGTATGAATGAATAAAATATACATCGCAGAATGATTCAAAATATACTTCACGCGGAAGCCAGCCAATAAGGGATTGGAGGTGATTTCGATCGCTGATTGGTCAAGCGGTCATTATGGCTGCGTTCCATGATCTGTGTGACTCCAGATTTTCCGCTAGATTACGCATTGCGCACCGGAGCGGGGGAAACCCTCTAAAATATATCTGATGGGCTATTTTTCAAAATTCCCTATCTCTGAATGTCTAGCAAAATCGTAAATGGAGGGAAAACGGCTGAATGAAAATTTTTGACGATAAAAAAAAAGGCTCCCTTTTAAGAAAAACTAAATATATAATAATTTAAATTATGAATATGATGATATAGATTTTAAGAATTTAGACAGGATTTTATGTAGAATGTTCACAGAAGAATGTTAACAAACAGGTACTAGACGACAGTTAAGTACTAGAAAAAAAATGTTTTTAAATTTTTTTGTAAGCGAAAATCTGTAATGCATTTCGGAAATAATTTCTCTTGCTAAAATTTGATAAAATATTGGCAACTACTACAGCAGAATAAAAAAATATCATGGAAAGTATTTTAAATATATTTCAAAATAAATATTTGTAACTATTTTGAAAACTAAATTCAAAGTATTAAATGCACAAAAATTATTATTATTTTAATAATAATTGATAGTTAGGTTTCCTTCGTAATAAACCTTTGAAGTCGGCAAAATAACCCCTACCACCTCTCCCTTATTTTTACCCTAGTCTCTGTATTACTCTGGACTCAGAATGTTTATTTATCAGATTTTATTTTATTCTGCTAAGCAGCTACTTATTCAAATATTCATGTATAATTCAACAATATTTTATATAATTATAAGATTTGTAAAGTACCCAAGTCATGAAAACATTCCATCAGTTGGATTTGTTTTCCATTATTTTGTTACTCCTTATTGTTACTATCTATAATTAATAATTACATAGAAAAAATTTAACTAATATCTTCATCTGTAAGTCTTCTATCTACTATTAATAATTACATGAAAAACATTTAATTAATATCTTAATCTTCATCTTCGTCATCTTCCACCATAGATAATCTTATAATTGTCTTCTTTTTAGCCCCGATGAAGATCCACATATAGGGATCGAAACATTGGCTTTTCAAAATAAATAAAGTGTACTGTGTACACTCAGAAAGAACAGCTTTTATTCAAGTTACCAGGAGAGAGCTCTATATTCACTGGAGAAGCAGTAGCTGTCATGAAGGCTCTTCATTGGATCAAAGAGTCCAGAAAGTCAAACTGGGTAGTTGCAACAGATTCAAGGAGCGTACTGTCAGCTATCAACAACCCAGCCCCAACTAACTCAATAATAACGGAAATTGTAAATACGCTGTGGGAACTTAGAAATAGTCAAAAAATCACAGTATTGCTCTGGGTTCCGTCTCATTCCGGGATAATAGGGAACGAAAGAGCAGATCAAGCAGCGAGTTTGGCAAGGAAAGGAGAAAACCCCAACATAATCCAAATAAACAGTAGCACCCACAAGGATTGGATCTACCAGTTAAAAAAGAATATGAAAAAAAAATTGGGAAATAAACTGGATGAGTAAACCATCAAAACTAGCGCAAATAAAACAAGATTGCAGCAAATGGGTCAGAACCAATAGAAAATCGAGAAGAGAAGAAGTAGTATTGTGCAGAATGCGGATAGGGCACTGCGCATTCACACATACATACCTACTCAAAGGTCTCGAAGCACCCACCTGTCAAATGTGCAACACAACTCACAGTATAAAACACTTGTTGCTAGATTGTGTTCAACATAATGATGTACGAAAAAAGGTAAAGCTACCGAAAACTGTGAAACAAATGCTGGGAGATGAAGAGCCTAAAGTTATTCCAATTCTTAAAGGAAACAATATACTATAATAAAATATAAAAAGGAAAAATTAAAGCCAATGACCCTTACGGGTAGAGGCTAAAACGTAAATAAATAAATAACGTTTAACTGAAAATCCAGACTATTAATCATCTTATCGTGAAGAAAAACAGTTGATTATTAGACATCTCTATCATTTTAATAGTAAAATGTTTACGCAAGAATAATGATGGGGATATGATTTCTTTTTTCATCTATGATCCAAAATAAATACCACTCTTCATAAAAATCATTAAAAATTCTATGTTGTTATGTAGTAATTAGTTATCGTTAGATAATTAATTTATAATTTACAAACTATATATAATCTTAATATAATCTTTTAAATTAATATATAATCTTCTTCAAACCTACTGTATTTAAAGATTTATACCAAAATCTTAACATTTGTTCAGGTTTGCAACTATATCATTTTAAACTAATACTAAATGGGCCAGTCTGCATCATCTGCATACCTATATTTTTTTTTTTTTAAATAAGCAGGAAAATAAAAATATACATCATTTTAAGAGAGAAGGGGATCAAAATTGTTCAAGTGATAAAAATTATAAAATAATAAAGTCACTTTTTAAATATTTATGAATAACAATTGATATTTAATTGGACGGAATGCTTACCGAGTTCTCACCACTAAAGCGTAAAAGAAAAATGCTTATCGTTTTTGGCACAATGTTTATTATACCAATTCATTTTAGAAGTAAATCCGGTAGGGGAACAAAGGCCATAAACTGCCTCTTGATTTCATTCATTTCGAATTTCCACCTCCAGTTGCTCTAAGTAAAATAGGGTTTACTTGGAGTATAGTCGGTTTCTCTGCCACGGCTCCCATTTATGTGGAATCATTTAAGAGTTTATGTTTTATTTAAAATTTTATAAACTGCCGCAAAGAATATTTATCTTTTACTAGGACCTTACTTTTCTATATTTGGTTACTTTTTCTTTTTAGTTTTATTTTATTAAATTTATAGTTCGGTTCTTTGAATAAAAATAATAATGTATAAACCAGCCAAATCATAAGAAATAGAATAGAAGAAATAAAGAATGGAAAATAAATATTGTTTGTGGGATACATTTTCGGAAAGCTCTCATTAGATTTATATTTAGTTGGCTAATTATTCAACGGAACATAAAAAATAACCATACTTTCTAAATTATTATTTTGTTTGAGGAAAACTTCTTCTTTTCCTATCTCCTCCGTGCTGTGAGAGTAAAGTTGATTTGACCCATCTTCTGTAGGCATCCCTATTATACCTTGCGCAACTCTCTTAATTTCTGCCGAGGACGAGCCGCGCTCGCTCACGAGTCTCTCATTTGAAGAAACCTAGAAAGTAAATTCCACCACTGGATTCGTCTGTGGTGTAGTGGGTAGAGCATAGACCACCATTTACATCCAAGTTCATGGTTTCGAAGCCTGGCACGTGGCTTCATGATTTCTTAAAGGGAATAAAATTCTTGGATATGCGCTCAGGTCCTGGAAGCGAACGTAAAATGCCTATAAGCCAGTGACTCGTTATAGATCCCTATACTAATTATAAATTGATAGAAAAAATATACGAATCCCTTTGTAGCATCTTCCGTTTAGCTAAAGTAGCATTAAGTGATGTTAAATAAACAAATAAATTCCAACTGGCGATAGGTCATCCATAATTCAAGCATACCTATCCAAAAGGATTGAGCTTGCTTGCAGGTAAAGTATACTTGTCCGCATGAAAAGCCACCTTAAGTAAAGCTCTGAGAGTTTAAAAAGGAAAAAGTAACAATACTGAGTTGGGTGATTCAATCACAATTGAAGGATGTGAAGAGGTAAATCTATTATCCTAATTTCTGTGGAAATAAAAAAGTAAAAATAAAAAAAAATTGGAAATCATACTCATTTTTGTTTATTTCATAAAATAGTATCTGTGTATTTTCGATACTGAGTAATTTAGAAGCCCATATTTTCTCATCAGAGGAAACAAAAGTGTATATTATTTATCTTTTTCAAATACTCACTTATATTTTTAAAAATCCAATGGTGAAACAATGTGATGCAAAACTTAAGCCAGAAATAATGAAATTAATTAATGATCTAGTCTGCTGCATATCAGTCTGAAAAACTCAAAATATACCCGTTGATAGTGATGTTGATGGTGAACTGATTAAAAATTCTTAAACCTCTCAGAAATGAAATACTGACAGAAAAAGACAATTTTCTTGGTTGAACTTCTGTCAAGTTCGGAAGTCGTGCACATTTTTATGTTATTATCTCTCATAAGTTATAATACGGAACAAACTAAACTATTAGCATATCAGGAGTCTTTTGATATAATAATATCTGTTGTATCTATCAAGGAAATGTCATCAATCAACACGATACTAGATGAATTATAGGTTTACAACATCGCCTGATATAAATTCCGATTCAATTTAATCCCTTCACAATGGAGATCTTTGGGAATGTATCTCAATCGTATTGTATGTACACTGATTCAATATGCTTATTTTCAGATATTAGGTAAAGAGCCTATCTTTCGCCAAACTAAAGTAGATTGTATTAAATGTGTATACAGCATCTGCTTTAAGTCTTAAATTAGTTTAAAATTAACAAAATATTACATGTCTGTTTATGGTATGTTATTTAAAAGTCACTAATATTGTGAAATCGATTCAAAATAAAATATTGCAAAACAGTAACCATTTCTTAGCTTTCAAAATGTTGTTCCTAATATCGCCCAGCAAGTCTTCCTAAACTCACCTGCATGAATAAATTTGGAAAAATAATATAAACTATTCATAAAAGAATATTATTTAATTTATATATACATTTTAATAAAGAATGTGTTAAAATATAAGTAAAGAAACTAGTTGCAATCTGCCCACATATAAGACTTTTTTTTGTGCTGTTTCAATAAGAATTTTTTTCTTTTATATTCAATTAATCCATTCTCCCCCTAGTGTGTAATGAAATTATATGTTAAAAAAGGGGGTTCCTAAAATTACCTGGTATGTGATTATGGAAACATGGACGATATTAGAAACAACCTATGTACCTAATAAACCCAACAACTTAGAATACGAACTTTAATAATAAGAAGGAAAGTAGCTTTATTGCTTAGTATTTTAATAAATATTTTAAAAATTCACATCCGAAAAAATCAACCCGCTCCTAATTGTTCAAAGCTTACCAGCGGAGTGGTATTGCGGTGAAGTTTTAGTTCCAGCAATTACGTCGATGATCTCAGCGCTAGCAGAAAGTTAGGCCCCCTACCTCACATATCGTTTATCATCATAACATTTTAGTATTTTAGTAGGATGAATAACAATCATTTTTATAATTTTAAGAATGATAATCATTTTATATTCCTTACTTAGAAGATAAATACATAATAAAAAACGTACCAAAACTTAGGATTATATCATATCAACCGCCATTATCTCAGGATCTACGATGCTACTTCCTAATTTAATGATTAAGTCATTATATTCAAGTGATTAAAACCGTTTTTTGGCGCATTGGTGGCACCTTCTTTAATCAACGTCTATAATATCATATGCTACAAATAGAATGATTGAAACGCCATCAAAGGGATAGCGAGCCGAATTCGAGTAGTTAAACCAACAAATAGGCACAGATAACAGAGTTTGGAACAGTTATATATTTGCCAGCAGAGTAATACAACTAATATCTCCTCCGATCGGGAGGATTGGTCACTTCTCGGATACTGTCCATAATCGTTCAGTTTCAGCTTTTAGTTACTTGTATTAGTTCTATCGACGAGCTCTCGTTTGTTACAGTTACACAATAATATTGTAATTACTTGTGGGATGCAATCATTTTTATTGAACGAAAATAAAATTTTAGAATGCCACACAAACTATAAAAACACCATAATTAAACAGATTACAATAAGTATCACTTTGTAACTAGACAGCAACATAAAAATAACCATATGACTTGAGTTAAAGAACAAAACTAACTCTCCAGTCCATCGCTCCTTATATTTAGTTTGAAGAATAACTGCCTGGTAGGTTCTAGGCCAGCGTAGATGGTACACGAACATCGTAGTCCCAAACATATACTAGAACAGTTTGTTCCAACTCTTCCAACAACAAGTCTAGAATTATTTAAAATCAAACATGTTTAGCTTCTTTTTTTTTCACTTTACAATATAATTTTATCTAATAGAGAGATGGTTCAGTATATAAAAATCAGTGGCAAGTAAATTCCAATTATTTTAAACTTTTCTTTTTTTAGTTCTTTATTTTTTCTAAACTATCGATCGAAAAAAAAAAATATTATGGCAGAGTTTAATCAATTTAAGTTTAGTAATCTTTTATAAAAAGGTTTAGGAAATGCTATCCATTCCATTAGTAAACAAACTCCAAATTGTTTAATACTTTTTTCGATAATTTGGTATTTATAACTACATGAACAGGGAAAAAATTAATTGAAACTTCATTTCAATTATTAATATACTATTAATTTGTAGATATTTATATTTACAAGCATTATAAACAGAGTATTGCAAAAACTCCACGCAATGATTACCGTGGAAAAAACAGATTTGGTGGAAAGATACTTTTTATTATTATTATTTTTATTTTTTATTGTTATTTTTTACTAGGACAAATAAAAGGTTAAAAATATAAAAGATGGTATTTAAAATTAAGCCTTGTGATATGGCAACAAATATTTAATTATTTAATTCCCTGAATGCTATACATGAATTAAGCCCCTGTTAAAACTAATAGTTTTCAGTTAAACCTTGACAGTTTTTCGCCATTTATTAATACAAATAAATAAAACAGTGTTGAGAACTGAGAAACTCAAGTTTACAATAGAATATGTACCTACTAATAATTGAACAATTTATGATTTATTTTATTAGCTTGAAACCTACTTGATCGAACAGCTCTAAAATTATTTTCATAAATAATTAAAATTCGTTATAAAAATTTACTTATTTTTCTGAAAATAAAAATAAAAATGAAGGATTTTTTTCTCCACTTCGGTTGCAAGAAGCTCGGTGTATTCGATCCCCTCTCATCCGCCCCAGCTCCGTATAATTTAGACCTTAAACCTTAATTTGTTAAAATTTATGCAGAGAGATAAGAAGGTTCTACTTTAGCCCACTCTTAGCCTAGTTAGTTAGTTAGCTCCAAGAAACATTGTCCACTTCAAACTGTCAGCCAACACAGCCTCTACTCTAAGGAGTTGTTGGGCTTTGGACTCCTTGGAGCACGACCTTGTTGTCTGAGGAACAATAGTCAACATCAAACAACCCATAATTAACAATTAATAAGATATTTTTAAAGTATTTTAATCTGGATAATATTATTTTTGATTGATTGATGACAAGGAGAATGAACTAAAAAAATTGTATAATATTAAATTACAAAACACGACCAGCCTTTCCCTTTTCTACAACTCTTGACACCTACCTAAGTACTGTTCGGTCGGTGAATATACGTATTTTGACAGACACCATATACGTGTTTTGACAGAAAACCAAAAATTTATTTATTTACCAAGTATTTTGACCTATAGCTTAAGTGAGGATCTATTCAAGGTAGACGTGATAGATGATTTTTTTTCTTCTCATTCCTTGTCCGTTAAATTATGCAGGCGGGTTTCATTATTGTCCAACAAGAATCATAGGTATACTAAAAGTATTATTTGAAGGCACTGTGTTGTTAAGAATTGTAATAATATACATATTAGTAACTTTTATTTACGTTAAATCTTTTGTTCATGGAACAAATTTTCAGTGAAAACTAAAGTTGGTCACAAGACTTATTCACACTTCTTTTTACATAGACCTTAGAGATACCTGCATTGAAGGCCGAAACATGGATTATAATTTTTTTTTTATCATTTTGTAGATCGTGACCACCATTCTGACCATATACTCTCTCCTTATTAAAAGGGTAAGTAATGTAATATATACCATAAGGTATTAAAATATATATATTTACGGAAGTTATGATTTTAAATCTGCTGATTGCATAAACTATGTTCTGTACATAATGTTTTTAAGATGATTGAAAAAGTAAGTTAGTATATATAAAGCATGACGGGAAGATAAGTATGCATTGAATAAACTATGATAGGAGGATGGGGGTAGAAGAGAATGAGGGGAGACAGCCGGCAAATGAACGGATGGGGGCCATAAACCAATGTTTGGGGCCTGCATCTTTTATAAGGGGCCGATGTGTGGCTCTTTGCCTTCCCCAGCCCCTCTTGCAAATTGATTAGTCCTCGCTTCAATCTTTCATAAACCAAGCTTATCTGGCCTTCATAGCGATCTTCCAGTTCTCCGTCGACTGAAGGTTTGGGAAGTCGAAAGTCTAGACGGGTTACGATGTTATATTTACTTGTTTCTATAGTTTTTTTTCTTTTTTTTTAACGCTAAAAAAATTAATACAATAATTGAGTACCATTTTCAAAACCTTTGTGTAACAATCATATATTCGTTTTACTATTGCAACTAAAATTTCACATTAAGGTACATGAATTTCACTTTTATTTGAAGTAAATTTATTTAATACAATGTTTCCATCAAATTGATCTTTCCTTTAAATTATTTCTCTTATCTGTAAAATAGCACGTTTTTCATTCGCTTTAGTTCATCGATAAGTGGAACCAAAATGTATAGAAAAAAAGTAATTTTCAAGGGAAAAATAATTAATTTTTTTAATATTTTGACATAGGGTAATATTTAAAAGATGGAGAAAGTACAAATGGGATTTAAAATTATATGACACTATGAGTATAGTATCGACCCATCAAGACAGAATAAATAAAATAATGTTTTTATGAGTTTAATTCCTGGCACCTGCGCAACATATTGATACTTTACGGAACTCCAATTCAGATTATTCATTCGAAATATATATAAGATTAAATAGAACAAAAATGAAAAAGGCATGCATTAAGACCGAAAAACTAAAGTATATATACTTTATTTTAAATAATTTATTTTTGAAGAGAAAAGATTTGGCTCCGCCGGGAATTGAACCCGGGTCTTCCGCGTGACATGCGCGCATGCTATCCATTACACCACGGAGTCGCTTCTAAACGGTGCCAAATCCTTCCTCTTCACTGACACCTCTCCCACGCGGAAGACCCGGGTTCGATTCCCGGCGGAGCCAAATCTTTTTTCTTCAAAAATAAATTATTTAAAATAATTTAAGAAATAGGTGGTCACCCACAATGATGGTTAAATTAATATATATACTTTATATTATATCCATGTTGCTTCTTAATTCATGTATTAAGAAGCAACATAGAGTGTTCAGTTACAAGTGAAAATTTTAATGAAAAAACGAAATTTTATTTACAAAATACGTTTATGTTTGTTGCTATGTCTTTGTTTATGTATATATTATTTTATCTTATTGTACATATTATATTTAATATATATACGTCTACATGTATACTTTGCGTATGCATGGGTATATATGGGTAGTATGGGTACAGCTTGTATATGGGTCTATGGATTTTCTAGGTATATTTTATTCAGCTTCATTGTTTTCATTAATCAATAAATAATCTGGCTATATGCTTAAAAGAAATAATTTATTGTTAAAATCACCATACCATTCTGATTGGTAAACCTATTCCTTTTAACCATTACTTTGATTATTATATTCTATTATTATTCTATTTACTAATCATGTAAATAGAATTATACTTATACTTACTTTGTCTTATTTTTAAATTCTACTTACTTTCTTTATATTTTATTAGATATAATTTTTCATTCTCATATTTGTACATCTATATAATATATATAACATTTAATATATATAACATTATGTTATACATCTATTTCTTTAAATGTATGTTATATGACAAACTGTTATGTTAATTGTTTATGTATATATATAAATTAAATATGCGTTATCTCTTAAGATGCTACGCGTAGAAATAAAGTTACTCGTTACAGGGTTACTGTAATGAGAAATAAAAATACATTCTAGACAAAAAATGTGAACAAGAAAGATTTAAACAATTTTCGATTAGCTAAAATACATACTAATACTTTGCTGAAGTCGAAATAGAATTATTTATGATTAAACTAAACACTTTATAGGGTCTAGTGTGTTTGCTTTAAACTCGAATATAAATAACTAAGAATAACAAATTTGAAATAGGAAGAGGAAAGTAGGTTCAATATTATTGAGAGCAAGATATAAAAATAAGAGGAATTCACTAAAACCCTTTCAAGAAGGGTAGACCATCAAAAATTCTTAAGAATAATAAATTAAATTAGGTTTCCTTAAGTATATTTATATAAAAGTTGACCCTTTTTTCTCTCATATTTCTAAGGAATTAAATTATATCCATTTCAAGTAATTCTTATAAAAGTTTAAATTTCCAATAGAATATTTCTAAAATATAATTTTTTTTTTAGTCAGTTATAATAATTTTAAGCTAGGAAATTTCCCGTTATGCTCCGAATATTTCAATAATAAATTATAATATGATATATGTCTATATATGTTTTCCTGACTCTTGATATAAATATTATCGCTATATCGTACCGATGTTGCGATACTATTTTGTTCTGACGATTATTGATTACTCATTTATTTTTCCTAGGGCTTCTTTAAGTTTAAGTTTAAGTTCTTTTCGATTTTTTCTATCCGCATAAACTAGTTCTCCTAATAATCATTCATAAGCAACTGTAGCTAATAACTTTTTCGACAAGATGTCAATAAACAGGATGCATTGAACCGATTACTGAGTACCTGTTAACTGCGTGTAAAGAATAATATCCATCTGCCATTCATTCCAAATACAAAACAAATGATATAGCTACCTTCTTTAGATTTATATATACATCCCTAAAGTAATTACATTTTTTTTAAATTACAGACTAAAAAACAGCAAAAATACTATTTAATGAGAGTTCATTTTTACTTTCACTTACCTATATATGAAATATATAGGTATGTGGAAGTATTGCGATCGTGAAAAATTTCGACTTCCGGTTTTCAACGGAAATGCACGTTTTGGGGTCCTCTGAGTCCAATTAACCAAGTCCAGCAAAATGGTCTGTGTGTGTGTGTGTGTGTGTGTGTGTGTGTATGTGAACAGACTAGCTCAAAAACTATAAACCGCACAGACCTGAAATTGGGTATTTAGTGTATGTATATGCCCGCGATGTGACAGCAAACATTTCTTTAAAATTGGTCAAACGGAGGGGGTACTTTATTCAATAACGTCTTACGTTTTTTTCGATTTTTTTAAAAAAGGCTCTAACGATTTTGATTAATCTGAGTATTTGATGTATGTATATGCCCGAGATATGACTGTAAAATTTCATCAAAATTGATTACCCGGAGGGGGGACTTTACTTAATAAATTTTGTATCATTTTCACATGTTTTTTTTTATTTACTCAAAAGCGGCCTTAATGGTTTTGATCAAACTGGGTATTTGATGTATGTATATGCTAAAGATATGATAGCCAACATTTCATCAAAATTGGTCAAACGGAGGGGGCACTTTATTTCATAACTTTGTTTCCAATTTTTACGTTTTTTTTCGATTATCTCAAAAACGGCTTTCACGATTTTCATCAAATTCGTCATGTTTAATGAAAATTAGGTGTTCTTTATTATCAGGTAAGCTTTATCATTATGAAAATGTTCTGAGTGGAATATGGAAAAATGTGTGACTTTGAGAAGTCGCATTAATTTCTAATCTAAGTAAGTTGGTAAGTGAAAGTTGTGTGTTGATTTTTACCAGATTTTTAATTTTATTACTATTAAGTGTATTTATATATCTTATTTTGTTTATAATTTATAATTCATCTATTCTTTATTTGTTAATTATCTAATTTAAAGTTTATCTTGTACATGGTATATTATGGTTAAATCTTGTACATACAAATTTTGTACTCAAACTATATTTATGAGGAGTACTTCAACTTTGTAAAACTTATTAATATGTATAGCTCAGGCTCAATTTGTATGGGATCTTCCCCTAAGTAAAAAAAAATTATTTATATCTACCTATCTATCTGCCTATATATTGTTCTCATAATCATGCCAGAAAATGAAAAAAACAGGATAGGATAAAATTATATATGTCATATAGGTAAATTTTCAAAACTAAAGTTTACAATGAGATAAATATATAAAATACGTAGATTGGGATAAAACACTTGAAAAAATAAAGATGTTTGAATATACTTAGAATGTTGCAGAGGGGATAATGCAACATAATCTACATAGATGTATAGAGACTATAATAACTGTAAAGTAAAGAACTGTAAAGGAATAAGTAGGTAATGCGGTAAAGGGTTCTTGGATTTATTTCCTGACCTTTGTGGTTACCAGGTCTTTAACCGGTTGACGGGAATTTAGATTATTAACACGTTCAGGCCGCTGGGTCGCACTTGACTACCTCATCGGGCGGCGTGTACCACCGGTGGCTCACTCTAGAATTCCGCCTCTACCAAATAATCAGACCGAAAAAGAATACCTGAGAGTCATACTCTCTAATTTCTACACAACTTTAATATTTAATTCCCTGACAAGAGAACAGTTACTCGATTTCAGGTTACATGGCTGCCAAAGTGTTAAGCAAGAAGAAATAACTTCTATATACCTGAAAATTAAAATAATGAAAATTTAACGTAAATTTATTAATTTTTATATTTATATTCATGTACTTATAAACTTATAAACATTTATTTTTTAGTAACAATTATAATTATAATCCACTTCCCAGTAAGTTTGGTCTCCAGGGAAGTAAGACCATCACCCCCACCAAGGGGAGGCCTGCATGAGGTAACAATTGTCGACATATCACAAATATTGTTTTCTATCAATAATATTGTTGCTGAGCTTGTTCCAAATATTGATTCCACTATATTATATAGAATTATATTATTTATATGTTGATATTAATTTTGTACAAATTTGTGTTACAAACCTATAAATGCAATTATGGGTTAGTAGTACTTGTGAATATAAATTGAAAATGTGGCAGAAATAGCAAATATTCATTATTGGTTACAGATTGTGTTGTTTCTCATGCAATAAAGGCCTTATTAATTTATTTATTTAACAATAACAGTTAATATCGTATTATAAACATAACTAGTAGGATAGTATTTTATTATTGTTGGATTGCCAATACTGCATAATGCCCCGGAATAGCTCCCGCCCGATAGAGCGAACCGCATTAAACAGTCCCGGCGTGAACGTGTTAAAATAGATAAATAGTGTATACTGTATTATATTATTTGATTAGTGATATTAATCTGAGTGTATTATAATTGAATATCAAGTAAATGTAAATGTAACTATGCAACCCATTTATTTTTATCTAAACTTGTTTGTTCCTGGTAGGGTATGCTTATAAGTCAATACAGTCTTAAAACTTCGCACAGTCTCAAAAAAATATATTTCTTTATTGTTGACTGAACCTATTAAATCGAATTATAACATAAATATATTTATATGATAAGATTACTTCATAAATTAAATAGACTAATCAGCCAAGAGCCAGCCATAATTCTAATCAAGAATCCATTATCTTCACTAGAGGCATATAGATGTTTGCTAGGCAATTCAAGCTACTCTGCCTAGAGCCTTCAATTAATGCTAAGAACTGGTACACACCGCGCAGTGCAGCGGTAACACTCCAGTTTTGCCGTTTCAACGCGTCAGCAAACACGGCACGATCGTCAACGTTTGCCTTTTAGGGAGGTAGGGGGAGAGAGAGCTAATATTCCTAGAAGCCTTGTTAATATGAGTGCTACATCTGCTAAACTCATGTGAAGATGAGTGTGAGTATTTTTTTTTTTTTTTGCTTCCACAACAGTGAACAGTGTTGGGAAGCTCTTGTTGAGTAGGTTAAAACATTTCATGTCCTTACCTCCTTAATTTACATTCCCGCTGTACGTTAATTAATGCGGGGAACAAATTGAGTTCCAAGTATGTCAATTTGAAAAAAAATCTATATGTTCCTAGTTTAATAGTAATTTTTCAGACAGTTTTCAGATGAAACTAGAATCCTGGCTTCTATTCTACTATAGATGTATAGGTACATATTTTTTCTTTTTGTTTTAAAATGTGAATACTCATCACAGTTAATAAATAAGGGATACAAATGTACAACGGGCAGTTCATGTTAAGGGCAGTAAATATGTTAAACATACCGAAGCATCTCTAAATAATCTAAATCATAAATATTTTTCATTATTTCTGAAAGAAAAACTGAGAAAACTATCCTAGTAATATTGTTATGTAGTAATTAGTTATCGTTAGATAATTAATTTATAATTTCTAAACTATTTTATTAGAAGATAAAAGATTCGACCACGGCCGGGAATCGAACCCAGGTCCTCTGCATCTACGTCGCAGCGCTCTTACCACTGAGCTAACCGTGGGGGCGTATCAGTCGTGATCGAATCTTTCTCTTCTGTGGTCCCTCCCTCCAGGTCTTGCCACATTGTAATGAAGTACCGGGGGGCTGAAAAATTGTCCAGACAGACGGGATCTAGTTGACATACGTCAAAGATATACATTGTATGTTGTTATGTAGTGATTAGTTATCGTAAGATAGTTAATTTATAATTTTTAAACTATTTTATTAGAAGATAAAAGATTCGATCACGGCCGGGAATCGAACCCAGGTCCTCTGCATCTACGTCGCAGCGCTCTTACCACTGAGCTAACCAACGGGCCATACCGATCGTGATCGAATCTTTCTCTTCTGTGATCCCTCCCTCCATGTCTTGCCACATTTTAGTGAAGTACCGGGGGGCTGAACAATTGTCCAGACAGACGGGATCTTGTTGACATACGTCAAAGATATACATTGTATGTTGTTATGTAGTAATCAATATATATTATAAAGCAAAGTGTACAATGTGCGTGCCGAAAAGGCTCAAAAACGACTCAACGCACGTTTAAGAGAGTTATATCAGCGTGTTGCTATAAAACCCATAACGGAGAAGAAGGTTTCTGTTTTTCTCTTAAGGGTGTAAAATTGAAGAGAAAAGGACTGGAATTTTAAGACTCTCGCATCATTTAATTAGCCTCTCTGAGATTGAGATACGAGGTTATGAATGAAAAATGTAGTTCGAGCTCCAGGCTACCAGGAAGCGCTAGGGTGCGTTTTACTCAATGTTTATTGTTCATTCATTCCGTTCAGTTTGTAAAGGTTAAATATTTTTTCAGCTGTTCTTTTTAAATTACTTTTAAAATTGTTTCACAATTTCTTTCTAAATAAAATAATGATTTTACATATCTGCAATCAATTAGAAAACCGACTGGATACCTTACAAAATTAATTTTCTCATAAGAAGGTTAATTGATTTACACATTATATTTAATCAATATATAACATCTACTTAAGTAAATTTAATGCAATATGACTGAACATTTTTTAGTAGTACAGTGAGCGAAATAAACAGACATAAAGCAAAAAAGAAGAGCTGAATTGACTGATTATAAATCGAAAATAAAAAGTTTGAAGTGTTCTTATTGTATGCAATTATGAAAAATGGTTTTATTACTATGTATGATGAGCATTCCAGTTGATAAAATGACTAACTCCAATTACTTAGCATATTTCTCCATTAGCATATAACTCCAATTAGCATTTTTTCAATAAGATTTTATCACCCCTCATAGTTCAGGATAAAAAGAAATATAGGAAATATAGAAATATAGGATTCAGAATCACAGAAACCATCAAAAACGATGCATGACTCGACAAAGTTGCAGCAAAATTAATTGTTTATTCGCCATTTTCAACCCCCTTTAAAGTATATAGGGTTCCTTATTTGGGCGGACTCTGCAGATCTCGAATTTTAATATTGATAATAAGTTAAAAGTTTCAAGAAACTGCTAATTTTGTTCTATATTTCCTTTAATTGTAAAGTATTTCTGTTATTGAAACTACCACACAACTACCGGAGCGAAGCCGGGCACCCTAGCTAGTTAGTTATATTTATTGGTTATTTATCCTAGTAATACTTTGATGATTTTTTTAAAAAAATATGTTTCTCCCTCAGACATAAAAATAATTCCTTTAAAAGGCCCTAACTCTTCCATCCTATCCCGTCAGAGATCAACCGGGAAAGAGCAAACCCAAGACCAGGCATCTGATCGTAGAGGCCCCGGTCTATGATGGATCGCAGGGAGGAGGCAATCCATCTTCTTCTCGATCCAAATTCTACTTTTTGCCTCCTCTTTCTGAAGCTAAGTGCTGCCTCTATAGTCCCTCTCTTGATGACGCTGGCTTTGTCTCTTTAAAAAAAAAAAAAAAAAGAATCCCCGGTGCCACATAGATCGGGCAGGTGTGACTTTCTTCCCTTTGTTATCTGCTCTCACTGAGATCTGAGGGGGATTGTTTGAGGGCTTGGAAACAGGGTCTTATTTTGATATGTTGGTAATTCCGCGAGTTATAGTGTATTCATCAATGAAATTCCTGAACTACTTAATAATAATTACACAATTGTTTATAGATTTAAAATCCTGAAACAAGTTAGTGTATTATTATTATAAATAAAAAATAAAAAAAGAGAAGTAAATAATTAAATAAAAATATATTATAAAAAGCCTACCTAGCAATATATTGTAACAGTTCTGTGGGTATAACGATATTTATTCAAAGAATAATAACAATTTTCAATGCCACACGAATTATAATTAAACATATTAGAACAGGTAAAAAAATTATCACTTTGTAACACAAATAATCATATGTTAATAAGCTTCACAACCAAGACTGAGACCCACCAGTCAATCGCTCCTTATGTAGTCCAAGGAGATGGTCTAGAACCTCGTAGAACCTCGTGGGACGGCATGGATGGTACTGGAACATTGATGTCACAAACACGTGCTATGACAGGTCGCTCCAACTATAAGTTCGTTCCTACAGAAGGGCTGGGACTTTAAACCAAATTTTTTTCTTTAAAGATTTTATATTTCTTTAAAATTTTCTTTTCTTTAAAATATATAAAATAAATATATTTATATTATTACGATATATATTTTAAATATATTTATATTTTATTACGATATATATTTTATAACGATGTCATAAACACGTGATATGACAGTTCGCTCAAACTGTTACTTCGTTTCAACGATTTAACGTTAAAATATGTTAAATAAATATATTTTATTTAATAGTAATAGATAAAAACTATGAAATTTCTCAGGAAGCTAAAGAGCGAAAAATATAAAATGATAAACATGAAAAATAGGTAAATTAAAAAAATAAAAAGGAGGTAATAAAACCGCCGTTGGCTGTCCAATAAAATCTTAATCTAATCTATTATATTATTATTAGTTCAGATTAAAATTATATACCTATATGGATTGTTAAAATAAAAATTATCTAACATAATATGAAATCAAAATAGCCATAAAATACCGTAGTGTGATAACCAAGAAATCTATTTGCAGATATATATACATATACTGCTTGCGGGAATATAGATACAAATTGGTATTAATCCCTGGCCAAGGAAACTTCCCAGAGACTCCGAAGCCAAGGAAAATAAGGGGGCAACCTTGGCAGTGTTCTTTCCACAGATAACCCATTTCTTTCGTGTTCAAGGGGAGTGAAAAATTTGTCTAGGTCCGTGGATAATGGCTTTTTCATCATGGAGACAGCTTTAGCACGAGGGCCTATGATTCTTTCATTGTATCACAGACACCTTTCAAGGACCGTACCTCCGTACAGTAGGACTAGTAGTAGGGACTAATCTAGGTGGAAATAGTTAACATCAATAAATTAAAAAATAATGTCCTTGTTAAATTAACAACATGGAACTTTTTACTTTAATTTTTATTTTATTTTTATCAGAAGAGAAAATATTGTACCTAGTTGCTCAACTGGCACGATTGTTCAAACACAATTGTTCAATCTTTTAATTTATTATAAAACATTTAAAAATTAAAGTAAAAAGTTCCTAGTTTTCAAAACAAGAAAACTAATTGATTTTATATATTTTTATGTTAATCTTCATAGTTCTAATTAAGATTATAATTGAGTTAAGCGAAAAATAATATTAGAATAAAGAATTTATCATTCATAAAAAAAATTAAAAATTTGAAATTAAAATGAAATAACAAAATAATGCCACTTTTACTTTGAGTAAGAGAAGGTTAAATAAGGAAGGTTCAGAAATAAAAAGAGCAAACTCGCTCTAGAAAGGAAAAAAAAACTTATTAGGTGGGAATTATAATTCGCTGGTGGATCTGTAGGGAGCCTCTGCAAGGGCGGCATACTCAAGCTAATGTGCATTGGACAAAGGCCTCCCCTCCGAGCTTTGTGCCTTACTTCGCTCTGTTTTTAAGCCAAGGTTTTGTACTCGGCAATGCTCCAACAAAAACTTTCTAAACGGAGAATAGATAAAAATGAAATTATGAGATATGATATTCATACAAGGCACACGAATATTCAAATGAACGAAGAGACACGTAGATGACTTTTTTCAATTAAGTTGTTAGTTATGCTTAATTATTTTTTTTTATTATTTCAAATTGAGATACACTTTCAAAGAACGCACTTTTTCAATTACTATGAATAAAAAATTGACAGATTGACCGAATAACATGAAATATATGGAAGGAAGCAAAAGACCCAGAAACATCATCGTAAATTACTATTAATTTAATCCTAATAGATTGATATTTTCTGTTCTCCACTAGATTTTGCAAAACATATTTTGTCCTTAAAAAAAAAAAAAGAAGTGTTCTCCTAACACTCCGAAAGCTGCTTAAAAGCTTCTTTCAAATACGTGAGTGAGAGTATACAGCGAGTGAGCGTAAACGGCGCCCTAACAAGAAACAGTGATAGTGTAATTACCCAGCAGCCTTTCTAGGAGAATTGGCATATTTGGCTATCACCGCTTTCCTAAGGTAAGGCGCACATTGAGACACAGGCGACGCAGAGCAGAGCAGTTTTTGTAATACGTGTTGTACCTAGGAAACTGCGCTCCCTGCTCTGCGTCCCAATGTGCGCGGTTCCTATCTAACTCACGTTTCACAAAAACTGCTCTGCTCTGCGTCGCCGGTGTCTCAGGCTAAGCGCACATTGAGACACTCGCGACGCCGAGCAGTTTTTATGGAAAGTGAATTAGATTGGGACCCAGAGCAGTGCAGCGCAGATTCCTATCTATCACACATATTACAAAAACTGCTCTGCTCTGCGCCTAGCCTAAATGTGCGCTCGGCATGATGTTCTCATCAGCATGAAGAAGGCTCTACTTCTTTGGTATATCCAATCCAAAGTGATCTAATTCTTAAAATTGATGAAGATGAAATTAGCGCCTTCAAAGTAACTCTATTAAATTTATCTAACGTTAAACTTTTCTTTTATAATAAATACATTTACAATTAAATTAAGTTTCTTATAAGATTTCATTTCAATTCCCTCAACCATTTCGTTCCCCAAGTTATGGACAAGGAATCGTGGCCGGAGTATTTCTTTAATGAAAATTACTTTTATCAAATATGTAATTTTTTTCATTAGTTTTATTTGAAGAGAAAAGTCATCTTATTCGCCAAGCCTGGAATCGGAACCGGGTCTCTGCATCTTGCGATTAGCACGGTTAGTTCAATGGTTAAGAGCGCTGCAACGGCGATTCAGCGATATGTGTCCGATTCCAGGCCTTGGCCAATATTTTCTCTTCAAATAAAATTATAAAAAAATTATTTCATAATTATTTAAAATTCCAATATATTCGAGGGATATGCTCGAGCACATCATTTAAATCAAGCAAATCTATCTAGTAGTGAACAACTAGTAAACAATAGCTTATTGGAACAGACCTTTAGGATAGGATAGGATGGGAGTTTTAGGGAGATCAATATCTTGATTATTACGACCGAAACAGACCTTTAAAAATATAAACATATCAAGAGTCGACAAGAAGATGGTTAAAAATAAAAAAATTATGTGTTTTAGTTTTTGATCATTACGTCGAATTTTCAATTTTATTCACAATTTTACTATGTAACTACAAACAGCGAAAATGGTAAATAGTCTTTGATCTCAAATAGTCTATGATTGGGGCAGTTAATACCATTAGTACTAACCGTAACTCAAAAGTAGCCCTGTACCGGCGGTAACACGATTATCCTCTCAATAAGGGAATATGGTAAATTGCCCCTTACACAAACGGAACTATTTATAATATTATGGTCATAATCTGGCATTGTAGATTTTGTCATTCACATCCCTATTTTATGCACAACTCAAAATTGATATATTTTGAGTATTAACAATCTTCTTGCCGACGTGCGATGTGCCTACCATGTTTTGAAGACAGGGAAGATACTCAGCGAAGATATTATTAATTAAGATAATAATCGTTTAAGATTCAATGCCACTATTTTTTTTATAAGTATTGTTAAAAATACAAGTTGCCAAAGAATTAAAATAATTATAATTAAATTGTATGAATCACGTTGATAACCTAACGCAACGATAATCTTAATTAATTTCCTTTAATTGATAGTTTTAACGATATTTTTTATACTGTAGTTATAGATGACTTATTGGACCCATATTTTATTTTTTTAAATCTATTTGACCTGGCATAGAAAAATTACATTCAAAACTCACGAGTACTTCGCCTCCACCTAGGGATATTTGATAAAGACCCTAGTTCATTCTCACATCCATTCTATAATTGTTGTTTCTTTTGTTGGTTTTTTATCAAATTCAGCGATGCATTCTTCTGTGACATTTCTACATGGCCGAAGAAGCTCTACTCCTTGCAAAGTTGAGGTAATCAAGCTTGCCTCTCATTGGCAGATGAGCTCACCCGTTGTTGCGTTATTAACGAGCGAAGAGGCGTCATCCCATAGATACATAGATTCAGCAGGCATCTGTGAGCAGACACCTCTGCGCCTATTAACGGATTTAGATCTGAAGGTGTCCGAAGTCTGTCATAGGGGATGTTCATGCACCTTCTATTTTAAAACCTGAAGTCTCAAAGAAGAACTTGCCCTTTTATTAAAATGAAAGTTATCATTACATTGAAAACCTATTAGTCCCATCCCAAGTGATATCCCTAAAGTGGTGAAGTCGAATGTAGCTCAAAATTCGTTCAGTGGCTAAAGCATGGAGGCGTTTCTTTTGTTTTTTTTAATTAGGGAATAAGTAATGCGTTCATTGGAAATGCAGTTGTAATAATTTGCGTTAAATATGCTGTAATAGGTCGTTGAACAATTATTAAAATCTAATTCGTCCGATTAGCCTTATTGGCACAAAGGGACGTTAAACAAACATGTATGAATGTACATACAAACTCTATTATCCGGCTACAGTTAGGATCTAGTCCGTTGGTTTACTGGCCGTAATCAATAGACACTATTTTGGTATTTTTAATGAAATGCAATGCTTATAATGAAAAAGTGATTTTCTATCAATACTGTTCAAACTGAAAGTGAGGAAATTCGACATTATATTTTAATAAAATTAAGGAAATTTGGCTTAACCACTTCTTTACTGGGATGACAAATATCCTTGCGAGAACTAGACATTGCCATAAGTACGAACCCTATTATAGAAGTATTTTTCTTAGTATTAGCAATATTAAATAATGACATAATTAAGTCTATGTCGAAGTAAATATTTATTTAGTAATTGATCAGTTCTAACTTGATATACTTCCTTCTGTTTAACATTTGGGCAGTAAGGCACAGATATCCGCTCCCTAAAACAGCAAATAATAACACCTCACCAAGGTATCAAGTATTTAAAAAATAGAGAATTATACTTGCTTGGAATTTCTTTGAATTAAGAACTGTTAAAGTAAGAACTTTCAAGTTGAAGTACAAATTTACCAACGGAAACTGTTCCTAGTTACTTTAGTATGATATGGTATAACCAACCTGTTCTATCCATGGAAGGTAGATCGAGATTTATTCCGTGGGTCCGCCACGAAATAAAATTCAACCGGTTCGCACTCAATCACGCTCGATTATTCTAACCCTAAATATTTGAAAAAACCTATCGCTTCGGTAAGAGAAAAATTATCATTACTACGTATAATATCTTGCTGCGTATTACATTTTACAACGTATTATATCCATTATTATAGATAGTAGACATCTATAGTCATAGATAGTTGTAACCTTTCGATCAGCAAATACCTTCAAAAAACATTATCATTTCTGGCTTCTGTAAATGGTAAGGAAAGAGTTAAAATCGTTGAAAATCAAACATAGATATCAGGTCCTTGAAAATTGAACTGAAGACTCGATGTCATGAAAAAATATAACAACAGTTTTCCAAGTCATGGGTTCGTGAAAAACATGTTTGCACAGTGACCGCCGGAGAAAACAAAGAAATATAGAGCTGTAACGATGGAACTTGTGCTCCGTTGAGAAGGGCAATAAAACTGATGTGACCCGGACGGTTTGATTGCCGGATATAAGTTCTCGGGCGTCCATGTCCAGTTCGAGCTTCCAGATCTAACTTACGTTTCTTTCCGAGCGGCTACTGCTTTTGATAGAGAAGGCCGATCTAGAATAGTGTGTTTATTATATTTATTTTCATTTTAATAAAATAACAAGTAATGATACGTTTCTAATATTTTAATACATTTAACGTATCCCTGCCTCCTATTGACCCTAAAACATTTTTCAGAGATTTTTCGAAGATGTATGAAGTTAATTTAAAAAGTGTAGTCTTGAATTGTCTATGTTTAATATATACTTAGCTGCTCATCTGTGAAATGAGAAAAACTAATCTACAGTACTATATAAGTTATTATTTCTATTCTATCATCTATCTATTCTTTATGATAATCCATTCTAACTAAATTTGAATGGCAAAAATAAAGATCCCATACATAGCGTCTATATTATTATCAAAAGCTTCTTTTCTTACTGCGAATTCCTTTTATATATAATTTTTAATCTGTAATAACAATTTATGAACAAAAAAAAAGGTTAAAATTGAAGTAAGTAATAATTCTTTCAAATGCAATTATGCTGTGTATAGAATCAAAATAATAATTTAAGGATACACGCCGGCTTTATTTATTTCTGTAATCCCCGTAAACTCTCTAACCAATTTAACTTAGGAAAATAGTACCATCTTAACTTAGGTTATGTTTCATGAAATTTATTTGAAAATTTACATTTTAACATTACATCCATTAAAATTTCAAAAATATTACAGTTATTAATCTACTACTCTATTTTTTAATAAATAAATAAGCGTTTCCCAATCAATATTATATCATTAGGTTAACTCATAAAACTGTTATTTATGTTTTGGTTTTTATTAGAATTCAATTATGTTTTCATAATAATAATAATTTATTCTGAAGGAAATTTAATTACATCAAACCTTTTCCATCCTTCACATGAATCAGTGGTGAAAGTACATACAGCCTACTACGATTGCAGTTATTGGTGACGTACCAAACTATTTATGGCCAAGTTCTTAGATTTATGTTTTTTAATTTTCCCCAATACTTCCTCAGTTCGGATTTCACTAATATTCATAAAGCTTCGAATATATTAAACCAAAATTTGCACGTTCAATGAGAGATTATCTCCTTCTAGATTAGTCATATATAAGATTTAAGATCCTCATATTTCACTATTAAAAATACAAAAAGAAAAAGTATAATGTACTTACTAAAATAATATATTTTTCTACCTAGCATGTTTATTAGGAATCAAGCAAATTAAGTATTGATTAAATTACTGAATACGACTCTTCATTATATCCGTAAAAAAAAAAAAAGGTGAGCGCTGGAAGAAAAACTTGAATAAAAACGAACTTTTTCCATGAATACCATGCCTAATTATTAATGAGCACAATTATTCAAAAATTAACAAAAGAAACGCTAATGAGCTGGCTTTGCTCCAGTGATAGACAGTTGGGAAATCATAAACGTTAATAAATTCTCGTTAGGGAGACACCGCCTTGGAGAGGGATGGTGATGGGGAGGGTTGGGAGGGGGGAGAGGGATGTAATACATTTTTGAGACTGAGAGAGAAGAGAAATGTCGCCTTGTAGAATGTATATTATATGAAGGCTGGGTAATTGAACTTGTGCCGGCCGGCTACATCCACTCAGGCTAAGGCTAACAGCTCCTTCCTCAAGTGCCCATCAAATACATAAAATTACACACACTCGCCCCTAACTTATGGAACTAAACATTTTTTTTTTTACATATTTTTAAAATTGTAATTTTTGACCCGATTCTGACGGACTCTATTTACGTAATACGTCAGAATAGGAACGCCATCCTAATGACAAAAGAGGTTCAAACGGCAAAAAAAAACATGCTAAAATAATCATATTCGAATGGGGTATAGTGGTTAGCACGATAATCTACTAAACACAAGGTCACAGGTTGGTAGCCCGGTAGGTGACCCTAGGATTTTTCAAAGGGAGTAAAACATCCTTGGTTATGCCGCCCCTGGACGTAAAATGTAGATCCCGAGCATGTCAGATACTCGATAAAGATCCCTATCCTAATCACACCTGGATAGGAAAACTTAAGTAAACCTACAATCATCGCCTGTTAACCATAGTAGCATAAATTGACGTTAAATAAATGAACAAACCAAAACTGCTCAATGGAAGAATAGTTCAATTTTTTATTTGAAATGAATGATTATTTGATTGATCTGTTGGAATAATTAGGTTAGCTTTGAGAAATTCGTATCTTTCATCATAATTTGTAATTATTTAATAAAGATTCCCTTAGCGCGGCCAACCTTTGAAATTCAATCAGCATGGTGTACGGATGATTATAGTTAGTTTATATTTTTTTTAGTGAAGTAAATATTTCTTTTTTTAGAGTTGATAAGAACTTTTTATTAATAAAAAATATATGAAATTTAAATGAATTATATAGATAAATAAAACTTATAAACATTTATAGTTAGTTATCTATTATAACTATGGAGTGTATCTAGATAACATTTAAAAAAACCAAACTAAATTTGGATTCATGCGTAAGGCTAAAAATAGGTATTTAAAATAAGAACAACCAGGATTGAAACAATTGTACATTCGAGAACTGAGGATTTAGTGTGACGTAGTCATGTTAATAAAATGCCGGAGTTAATAAAATGGCTGAGCACATAACAATTTTGAAGTTGGCTATTTTTAGAAAGTCAATAGCTCACCTTCTTTGTTTGAATAAAGGCGTGTCCCAGCTCATCGATTTGACAGGAGGCCGCAGCACCATCTACATATGTAGATATCTATATCCTTCAACTACTCTATCTATTTTTCTCTCCTTACTCCAAACTGAACCCTATTACTATTTAATGTTTATAACATAGCTGAAAGTTTGGGTGATAATTTTATTTTTTTCATGAATAAAAACCATGTTTAATAATCAAAATAGTTTAATAATCAAATTTATAATATTTCGGGAATGTATTATATTAAAGTAATAGGTCAGTTAATCTGCGATGTTTGATCTTAGCAATCCTGATTGAGAGGACTCAATTTAGGACAGTATCCCATAACATAAAATTTACAGATTAAATCCATTTCCAGAACTTACATCAAACAGCGGTTCTCTGAAGATTTGGATTGACTGTTCCATTAACAGCCGGTATACAGCACTACAAAAACGATTTTGAAGAAAGTTCCTGAAAGACTCAACCAACAAAGAGCAAATATAGTTCCATTCTTACCATTCAAATGGATCAGATGAAGCTTTTGGAATTTTAACATTTATTAGACGTGGTGAATGGAAGCAGTAAAAAAGTTGAGAAGCCCCAATTTTGTATGATTTTTCACAAATCGATTACAACATAACCCCTCTCGATGAAACATAGATTCGAAATGCTCTTTGAATCGATGTAAAACCTGAAGAAATCTTGAACCTCAATGTTCGAGCATCCGCCCGAATAATCGATTACTAAAAATAAGGAACCAATTCGATTTTTAATTGCGAATTTCGCGTGTTCTACTTAACTAAATTCAAGATATGTGATATTCATTTTTCGTAAAATTTAAAAAAAGTTCTTTAGTTTAGTATGGTTAACGTTTCTAATTAATATCGCTAATATTAAAAGCTAAGTAACTAATTTTAGTAAATTGATTTATTTCTTTAAAAATATTAAATAAATTAAAAGCAGAAAAGAAATTTTTTTTTAGTCTTTTCTAAACTCCTCGCCTTGACGCCTAGGTTGGGCGACTAGCGGGATAAATTTCGAATTCTGCTACCTGATAACTAACAGATCAGATTGAAAGCATTTCCAGCATTCCTACACTTAAGTCATACCGTAGGGCCCAATAGCTCTAGATAAACTGTTAAATGGTAGACATTTTATGTTGTAGATTACGTACTACGATATTCTTTTTAATGCACTATATTTTTCCATTATAAGAATTCGCATCCATTGTATATGAATCCATTATGTGAATTCATGATGCATATAATAGTGAAATTTGTCTTGCTTATCCAGAGATTGCTTCAAGAAACTACCATCTTAATAAACTTCAAGTAGGTTACATGGGCCATAAGTAAGACTTATAATGGCCACTTGGTTTAATAATTTAGCCCCGACTAAAACAACCGTGTTTATGGCTTAGTACGCAGAGAAGGTAAGACTCTTCCTGAGGGGTACTGAAGACTAGGATTGGTCTTAAATTTATAACAACTTCACCCCCTCCCCCCCTGCCGTAAAACATTGCCATCTCACCCCGACATAAAAGTTACACGAACGTATAGGTATAATAAACACTAAAATTTAATGAAGCGAATGAAAAAAAAATATATATATAGAGCTTTGCCTCTAAATAAGTGCCTTCTAACGTCTCTATTTTTTATAGGAAAGGATAATAAAAAAAAAACATTTATGAATTTTTACATGGCTACATTATATTAGCCCAGGAAGTATAAAAACTATTTTTTCTAGAAAAGAAAAAGAAAACTAGGAAGATGTCCTTCGCAGGATAGTGAAAAATATCTAATATGCAAAAAGAATCAATCTATTTATTGATTACATACTTTAAATCCATCTGAATCCTTTTTTTCTATTTCTAAAACGAAAAAAAAAAAAATGCGAAATGACTTTCATGATTTCAAAACGTTTTCCTTCAGTTAACACTGTTTAAAAAAAAAATGTAGAAACTAGTGTTTAATGAATGCAATATTAGTATTGATCCGGTAAAAAATATTATTTGAGCATTACTCTGAATCTGAGAATCTGAAGCACCTCAAGCACTAAGGTTAAAGATGAAAGAGAATTTTAAATACCTCATCTTTCATTAAGAAACATAAGCACCTCTTAATGTTAATTGATTGAGCATCAGTTCCTTAAAAAATATTTTCAAAAATAAGTAGTTGAATTTGGCAATAGTCTCTTTCGGCAAGGTTCAATTCCCTTTTGTTTAATTACATTTGTAATTGGAAACCTTGCAAAACTTTTTTTCACTTTTTACAAACTTTTTTTTTTTTTTATTATTATAACAAAAAATCTTATTAAGTTCATAATGAGAGTAATGATGTTAAGAATGACTAACTGATCAGCATTCGGTCGCTTTGATAATTATTTGTATCAGTTGAATTATTTTAACCAATGCAACATTGGATAAAAAAAAAAAATTAATGTAGTATAAGGCTTATAAATTAAACACAATTCAGACAGATTTAATAATTATCTCATTAGGAAAAATATTAGTACTAAGTCAAATGCATTTTATTGAATATTGGATAGTCAATATATGTTGCAACACTAACTTAATAAAATAATATTATCAATAACAAAAATTTAAATAATTTTTTTGGAAAAAATATTACACAAAAATGTCGAATAAATAATTAGAGCTCAAATCAGTTACACCGTTAAAGAACAGTACCTGTACTTACTAACAGTGACAAAACAGAGACTCAAAAGTAACCATATGATTCTATTTGAAAGCCAAGACATAGCTCCTAGTCTATCAATTCTTAAATTTAGCCCGAAATGGAACATCCCAGAAAGGCTTAGATCATTCCAAAACTTGTGATGGCGTATTAATATATAAATTTAACGATATTTTTGATTTTATAACAATATGTTTATTTACACAAAAATTTACTCATTTTTTATGCAGAGAAAAGAAACTTTTTTAACTATTTATGTCACGCATTAAATAGTCACATATATTAAGATTTATTTTGGAGATAATTGTAATGTACAAATTATCAGATTAAAAGTTAAGCTCAAATAACTAAAAACGTGAATAAAACATTATCAAAATATTCTTATAAGAAGAATCATCAGAAGAATATCTTAAAATAAGATAATTTGTAAATAGGAAAAAAAAAAACACTCGAACGTGGTAAACGAAGATACGAGGGATTAAATAAATTTATGCCTCCCCACGGCAAAAGGAGGCCCATCATATAAATCTTTGAGGACGAGGACTTATAATTAGTCACCCAAAACCCCTCAAGCCGTCTCCTCAGCGGAACTGTTCCCCAACCCACCGACTTTATCCTCAAGGAAATATTAGATAAGCCCGAGGTAATAAATAAATTTTAAAAGGCGCGCTAAGTACCCCATATATTTAACAAATCTTAATTGTCTTTTACAAGGCAGGTAAACATTTACTCTTTGTCTTCAATGAAGAAGACGTGGCACTGATTTTCAGTACGAAATATCTATCGGTTCTATCCAAAGGTATCGATAACATAAATGTCCATTTTTAGAATAAATTGTCATAAAAATCATTATCCGAGCTAATGGGGCAAAACGTGACGCTCAAAAATTATAGGATCAGGTGCAATATACCATCGGTCTGCAAAAATAGCAGCACATATTACATTTTTTGAAATTTTCCTGTTTTTCGATTTACGCGAAAATATAATTAAAATATCAGTATAAACAGTGAATGTGACACAATTTTATTAACCGCCATACAACACTGACCGAAGAAACAAAAATAGATGTTATGACATGTCAAAAAGGTTCGAAAACAGGATCGGGAATATTCGAGGGTGTTCGTAGGCGATATCGCGCAATAATGCTATAATGCTACCATGACTATCAAACAAAAAAAAAATCTTTCTTTTTTTTAATATGAAACCACTGCAACTGGTCTACGAAATAGGAAACCGACAGATCTTAAAACAGGATATTTATTAATATTTCTTTTATTTGAATTTGTTTTGTTTCATTCAAGAGCTTAAAACATCATTATTACAGAACGATCTTCCGAACGAAATCCGAACACATAGATTGCAGGACCTCTTCGGAATATAAAAATGTTTGAATTATCAAAAGTTCGATTTAAAGTTATAGTAAAATTGCACAAATTAACGAAAATATAAATATTATTAGATGAACATAAACAATTGCAAACAAAATAATTATTTATGAAAATAATCGTATACGCTGTATCTGATCACATTGCTAAAGAAAACGCCTGACTTCTTAAATTATCATGTACCCTACTTTGATTGTGGATATTAATCATTTTCGCTCCAAACGATTATTAAATGCCCTTATGGTGTTGAAATGTCTTATGTATAATGAAGAATATTATTTTTTATTCTATAATAAGAATATGTTTTTCATACTTGTTTGGATTAACAGGTATTTTGGATTACTAGTGGGGGGTTTCGAATTATAGAGATCATTCAGTAGTTCTAATGCTAATGCTCAGGATTATTCTCCTTGAAACAAAATCAAAACTTTATACATTTCTTTATTTATTAATTCTGTGGCATTACTGAGGTAAAAAATAAGTATAATGTTAATCCCGAATTTAATTCAAGAAGTCGGCTTAAGCAATAAAAAAAAAAAAAATATACTTGATTTCAAAGCGGAGCAAACGTGAGGAACGGGCAAATCCACAAATTGCTGTTTCAACCGCGTTGAATAGCAAACACTTAATCAAATTTGGAAGTGGCTTCTGAGGTGGGCTACCATTTAGACGAACTAATCCCAAGGTAATCTGCATGCTGTATAATCAGATCTATTAATGAAGGCAGCCTCAGGAATACCAACCAGCCTACCGACCTACATGTCATTCATTCCCTCCCTCACTCATTTAGTAGTCTGAGGTAAGCTTTGTCACCAATGTGGGACCAAGAATCACATCAAACCAAATTTAAGGAGGCCTCAGGCCTTGGTATTCTAATGAATGAAACAAAAAAAAAAATTCTAACTATTCGAAAAAAAAAAAAAAAAAACTATTCGCGTTCTTATTATCTGACTAAGATTTGAAATCAATAATTATTTTTTCCAAAAAATCATAAAATATTTATTGTATTAGAATTTTAATTTAAAAGTCATCAGATATCATTATTATTATTTATTTTTTTAAGTATCGATTTCAAACTTTGTTGTTTGATTTTAATACGATATACTAAAGAATGGATGTTTTCAAGAGAATCAAGCTAATTGTAAATATACTACTTTTTTAGAAGTATCATTGTAAACATCATAGAAGATAATCCAAATCAAAAATGTGTTTTATTTGGAGAAGAATAAAATATGCATCAACTGGTACTTACAAGAACAACAAAAGGATGAAATCATGTTGTAGCTCACCTGAAAATAAAAGTTAAAGTTAATAGCCTTTTAATAACTTTTAACTAAAATAATTAACAATTGTTTAAAAATAAAATAATATTTTAAATTTTTAATATTTTATGTAAGATGTATACATTTCTTTTTTCTCATAGAGAATAAATCAGATTGATTGTCCATAAGCAATTCTAGGTCATAACTTAAACAAGGTGTACTTGAAATACTTGTGTGTGAGTAATTTAATTACAAAGTGGATTTATTGCTACTTAGGCACCATACGAGCTCGGCACTTCTTATGAAAAAAATTAATTTATTTTTTATTTTTTATATTCTCATTACATATATTTCATCACACAGAACACCACATCTTCATATGATCTAATTAGTCTAAGGATAGCAGTTGTTTTTCTTTACTTAACGTAACTTTATTCTGCTATAAGTAATCGAATAATGTACCTAAATTATAAAAGTCCTAAATTTTCTTCCATTAATCGTTGATTAGAGGTTTGTTTTAGTTAGAGTTCAAAAAGCTAAACTTGAACTGTAAAACATGTTCATGCTTTTTAAATTTGGACTGATTGTTTGGTTTACCATGGAAAAGTGAGCTGTTAGTCGAGAAAATCTGTCATAAAGAGTTCCAAAAGTGGTTGAACTGCTTCTAGCAACATACCTTAATATGGCCAAAATTATCGCTTATATAAAATCATAGATTTAGCAAGAAATGTGAATTTTTAAAAAGAAACATCTCAAGAGAAGATTTTAAGGTGTATTTACACGGCACCTAACTGCCTCGGGCACCTTCGCTTCATATAACAATGGAACAACTAGAAATAATAGCCGAATGAGCCCAAGTCAGGCTTCGGTACGCTGTTCGGCGTAGTCGAAACGAACCTTAATATCATGAATATAAAAGCATCTGTTGATTTTGCTGTGTTTAGCCAACAATCTATACAACATATGATTTCGATAAAATATTTAATGATAAAAAAATAAGTCGTCTAAAAAAATTATTAAAATATTAATTTAAAAGTGCATTTGAATAAAAATTAACAAACTCAAAATACATAATCATGAGTATTCCGATTAAGAAGGAGTACGATGTTGACCTTATGGAAGAGATCGTTAATACGCTTCAAGACCCCCCGATAGAACTGAAGATGAAACTGAAGATGGTGTCGGAGAGGTTCACACAGAACGGGACTTGGCTGCCGAAGAAGGAAATATTTGTCAAGTTGGTGAGGCGGAGGATGCTGGCCAGGAGGATGGTGGAGAGGAAATTCGCCAATAGATGGAAAGATGCCAGCAAGAAATCGGGCACGGTCTGACCGCAGAGCGATGTATTATACTTCATTTACAGTAAAATTTGTAGTAAACTGATTTTTATTTTGTTTTATTAATTGTTTTCTTGTGAGAAACAATGCAGGTAACAGCAGTCTCCAACTGACTTCGTTCTTCGCGGCAACCAAAAGGTTTTCTCCAAGAAGCAGTGTTGGACTGTCATGCTTCCCTTCCCCACACTCTTGATTAGATGGTTTTTGAACCAGGGCCAATCGAACGGGAAAAACAATCAATCAAACTTAAAACCAAAAGAGTGGGAGGAGGGCATGACATCCTGACAGACCAGTATTATTAGTTGAAACAAACCTTTTATACCCCATATCGATATCTCATCGATCGTTTGCCTAGGTGCAATTTTCAGTACAAAGTTGTATGGTCGTTACGGAATTAGATAGCGTATGTGTACTAAAAGGAAATTTATTTCTTGAAGAGATATATTTTTTGAGAATAATTATTATGAATTTTATGTATTGCAACATCTGCCAAATACGTATCAAATTAAGTTCATATTCCTTTTTTTTTTTTATACAGTTATTCCGTTATTCTTTTTCATTAATTTTTAAATAATTTATTTTTTTAGGGGAAAAGATTTGGCTCCGGTGGGAGTCGAATCCTGGTCTCCCGCGTGACATGCGCGGATGTCACCACAGAGCTCGGCTCCAAGCAGAGCCAATCCTTCTTCTTCACTGATACCTACTCCCCTGATCTCGCAAATTTTGCGTGTAGTAACGGGAAGTGGACAAATTTTGTCTAATTTCTGGTATTTATTGACATATGTCAATTTTAAATTATTTTATATTAATCTAATCTTAATTTGTGGGTGACCACATTTTTTAAATTATTTTTAAATAATTAATTTTTTGAAGAGAAAAGATTTGGCTCCGCCGGGAGTCGAACCCGGATCTCCCGCGTGACATGAGCGGATGCTAACCACTGCACCACAGAGTAGGTATCAGTGAAGAGGAAGAAGTGTCTGTGGAGCCGAGCTCTGTGGTGCAGTGGTTAGCATCCGCGCATGTCACGCGGGAGACCCGGGTTCGACTCCCGGCGGAGCCAAATCATTTCTCTTCGAAAAATAAATTATTTAAAAATAATTTAAAAAAGGCGGTCACCCACAAATTAAGATTAGATTAATACATTAATTTTTATCTTATACTCTTCGTGATTGACTATTCATTTCAAGTAGTAAGGTATTAATTAATCAATTAAGTATAAAGTATTAATTATCATTTCCGATAGCTCCCAAAATGTGAGCGACCAACTTTCGCTTCTGTAAAGAACTGCTGAAATAATTATAGTTTAGCAAATTCTATTTTTTTAAGTTCGGGATAAAAGAATCAATGTAAGTTAATAAAATTTCTAACACTGAACTAAAATACCCAATATTTAAATAAAACTGTTGTCGGTTTGTGCATGAAATATTTTCAGTTAATCAATTGCGTTATAATGAACTGTAATAAATTTTAATATATCAATTACATTAAGGCAAAGATTTGAAATTAAAGTATTTTGGTTTTGTTGGGCAGCCTATTAAGTTTTATTATCAGAAACATAGTCAAAACGAAAGCATTGGTAGCGATAGTTTTAGTGAACAAACCTATCGCCTAAAACCTAAGTGAGAGTTGTTTGTGTCCATGATATTTTTTGTTTTAAAATACCATGACATTTTTTGTCTTAAAGTAATTCTTAAATTTCTTTATGTACCCAACGTTTCGGGTTTCTGGCCCATCTTCCGGGGATAACTATAGAACATTTTAAACATTCAGCAACCATCTGTTTGTAAAAAAAAAAAAATTAAGATACATGTCATTGCATACTTATTAGTTATATTTTTCTATGATTGTGGAACTATTTCCATTGTCACACTTTTCTGTCGTGGAGCTTAAAAATTTACTATAGAAATTCCGGGAAGGTGGGGCAGAAGCCCGAAACCTTGGGTAAATAAAGTAATACGGAAGAGATCCTTCTTTAAAAAAAAAAATTAATAATAATAAAGAAAAATAAACTGAATACATAACCTCTTCCTCACATAAGTGAAAAAAAAATTACCATGAAACGAAATATTACGGTAACCATTGTCACATTAGATCGTGCGATTTGCTTATTACCTATTGTTTTTCATTCAATTCACTCCTATTATGGAAATACACAGGGTGTGACATCATATATTAATTTTCAATGAAAAATTAAAGGAAAAGAAGCATATTTTTTTCAAAACCTCAAGTCTTAAGTGTCGAGTTGTAATGAAAAAAAAGTATTGTAACTAAGAAGTTCAGAAGTTTCTGTTGCATCCTTCATGCAGTTATAAATCATCTTACATCAACAAGTGCATCGGAAGACCAATCCTTACAACTGGTCCCAATGTTAAGGCCGTTCATAACAATAAAAAAGTTTAATGAGAAAAGTTTGATGCTGCACCGGCACCGACAATTTATTCCCCGCCCATTAATCACGCGGGGCAGACTCAGACTACAAATTCCGAAGGCCATTCATTATGGTTTGTCTAACTAAAATATATTTTTAAAAATGAGCTTTATAGAGAATATGAAACAGTTACTTCAATGGTAAATTTTATAATAACCAAAGCAATTTAAATAAATATATGACTATTCAAAAATATTATTCGCGTTACTTTTAATTGGTGAGAACATCAGTCACGTTACTGACATCAGCATCGAATGCAGAAACTAGATTATCATTAATTTTTTATCCTTTATTAGGCTTTCATTAAAGAAAAGAAAATAATTACTATTTTAGTTCCGGAAAATACCCTACCCTTTTGGAAAAAAAAGATTTCATTTGGACTTAAGTTAAAATTATTTTATAAACTATAATTGTGGGTCTTTGACCTTCTAAACGACATTTTTTTGTGTTTCCATTTGAAGTAAAGAGGAGTTAAAGTTTAAAAAAATATTTAGTAAAAAAAGAAAAATTGATACTTTGATATGCACGCACTTTTGTATTTTACCCCTTCCATATTAACGGGGACCTCAGCATAACGGACAAAATAATTTACACCATAGCTGTCCTTAATGGAGAGGTTTCATTGTATTATTGTGGGATATTTGTAAAAAATGCGTAATATTCCATTAACTAATGAAAAAGTTGTTAGTTTTATTCAGTTAATAAAATAAAAACATCTATTATATGATGCAATATTTGGTCAAACATCATTCACAATTTTTCTTTTACTTAAGTAAAATAATGTTACAATGAAAAATTCAGCAAATTACTACACGGTTTATTCAGAATATTATCAGAATGGTCGATTGTCAATTCAATTTTTGTACACCTTGGCATGATGATTAAAAATAACGTTAAATTAAAGTTGAAATAAAAATTATATATTTTCTTAGGATTACTAAAGGTTAATTACTGGTCCAAAGACTGGAATTGAGACTAACTTATTAAAATAAAATAACTAAATTAAATTTAAAGAGAAAATGATTTTCAGCGAAATACATAATTCTAAGTTATTATATTATATTAATATTTTATAATCAACTTTCATAATTACCAGATGTAGTTTAAAAAAAAATTATACCTCATATGTTGTTTTAGTAGAAGTATTAGACTTTATGAGCTAGAAGTAGTTTTAACTTTTTTTTTATTTTTTTATTTAACAAACTTTTTTACTTAAGACATCCTCGATGAGCTTTCAAATAAAAAGAGAAAACGAGCTAAAAAAGAAGCTAAGGACTGAAATCATAGCAGTTCTTCAGGACCCTCCGTTATACCTCCTAAAAAAGCTGATAACTGTTTCATCGAAGTTTACCAAGTTCGGGACTCGGACGCCGAGAAAGGAGAACATGTACATCAAAGTCGTCAAGAAGAAGCTTGGCAAGAAGATTGCAGAGAAGAAGAGGTTGCTACAAAGTCGTGGCTAATGTTATTGCCTTACTAGCTTGAGTCTCTTTAGATGAAAATTACAGTGTGTAAAAATTGTATACTGTTTTCTAAAGTTAATTTCTCATACTATTAATTCTACCTACTTTTAACAGGCCAAATGTATATATATGCATAAAAAACATAATATTTCAAGTTATAAGCATTGGTTATATGCTTACAATAATGTTTTAGTTATTGCATTGGAATGTATAGAACTAAGGGAATGCTATAAATGAAAGTCAGAAGTCACATTAATTAATTTTAATATCTAATAAAATCTAAGTTGTTTGATTATGGTAATTCAGGATCATAATCTCTGTCAGGTAACCATTTGATTATAGTCTTATTGTTTGTTTAACATCACTTCATGCCACTAAGGCTAATCGGACGATGCTACAGTGGAAGTCATCAATTTTGCCTATCCTGGTATAATTACGATATGGATCTTTAACGAGTATCTGAATCTGACATCCTACAGACTCGGGACCCTCATTTTAAGTCCTATCGGAGGCACAGCATAGCCAAGGATTTTTCACTACTCTTAAAAAATCCTAGGGCCACCACTGGACGCGAACCCGTGACCTTTGGTACTGTAGGTTGCTATGCTAACCACAAGGTAACTGATTGAACGGGAGTTTAATTACAAATAGGTTGTTATACGACTGAAAAAATATTTAATAATCTTCAGTTTATCGCAATACCGACTCTTTGTCCTGAAATACGAATTTGTTCCTTTTTATGATTCGGAATAATTAAATGATTTCAGAGCTATTTACCTGCATGAGACAAATCACTCCCATCATACTGTAAATAAAATCCGGATGAATTCCGATTGAAACGAATATTCGAAACGTTCATAAAAAATTGACAAGACTCGTTCTAACAGTATCTCTATTTCTGAAATTGATGTAATGAGGAAAGATGTGGGGACATACTCATCTCTGATCTCTGATCGGTTCTGAGAGTTTCAGGGACGTCTTGCTAAAATAGACGGATAAAATATATTCTATAAATAACAACAATATGAAAGTAATCTAATATTTAGAAAAATATCAATACGTCAAAATAAGGCAATTTAATAAGGGGAACGCCCAGTGGTAGATCGTAAGACCACCCCTAGTACTTGCTGGGAAACTTGACAAGCTGAGGTAAAAGTCTAATAAAACGTAAATGTCCAATAAAACTCAAGGGGATTCTTAAAGATAAGGTTAATTAACAGACAAAGAGGGGTCACCTGTGGCGTTGTGGTTAGCATGGCAACCTACAATACTAAAGATCGCGGGTTCAATTCCAGCGGTGGCCCTAGGATTTTTTAATGGGAGTAAAAAATCCTTAGCTATGCCGCCCCTCGGATGGGACGTAAAATGTAGGTCCCGAGCCTGTACGATGTCAGGAACTCGTTAAAGATCCCTATCCTAATTATACCTGGATAGGCAAAATTTAGGACTCCCACTGTAGCATCGTCCGATTAGCCTAAGTAGCATAAAAAGGGACGTTAAACAAACAAACAAACAACTAACAGACAAAGAAACCAGAGACTGAAAATAGAGAACTACAATATAGGAATTTATTGTAAATATTTTTTGAAACTTGAAGTCTACTATTGTTTACAGGAATTAGCAGTCATGACTTACAATAATATATGAAATATGTTTTTTAAAATTAACTGAAATGGCTTTTTTAAAATATTGAGTTAACATTTAACGGTATATTTGATTTCAGGACATAAAATAAACATCAGTCTGCAATATATTAGTAGGACGATATCTCACGATCTCCCAGTCCCATCCAGTCCTAATATCGTTGCAAATAATACGTATATACTTTAATTCTTTACATGCCAAACTTTTAATTCAATAAATTGTGTTAGTTGATAATGAATATTATGACAAACTTAACTCAAATAACTTACGAACAATTAACAGCTTTGTTGAACGTCAGCTTTGAAAGAAAAATAAGATTTATAGGAAAAACGGCTTAGTGTTTATATGCTGAAAATGTGTTTTATTTTTGCGTGTATGCATATACACACGGGATTCTGGAATTGTTTTAGACTGAGTATCTCTTGTCGAAGTTAGTGGAGATGAGGCCTACGGCAATGTGCCCTACATACCCCCAAATAACAGAGTTGGTATTTGCATTTTGATGGGTTGTCGCCAATAATCTTGGCTCTGCTGGGAATGCTAATGCACTGTTGGTCCCGCTGTTCAGTCAATTGTCTTTTGATTACTCCTCGGGGATATTTCTGTTTTGGTGGAAATAGATGATCCCCGCGGTGGGTGTGTATTGTTTATACGCGGAAACGCCTGAATGAATCCTTTTTGGGTTCCAATTTAGAGGTGATTTACATATCAAGACTATACGTCGATTAAGTTCGGCAATAAATAAATGTTGCCTAGGGTTTATAATAAATGTAAGAGACCACCTGCGAACACAACATACACATCTGCTTCATTTTCCATAAATCTGAATCAGCATTCCTGTTCGTATATATTACTTCTCAGCTGCACATGTGAAAGTTCCTCAGGCATAAAGCTTGAGAGTAGACTCAGTGTATACAGTGATGAGTTCAGACCTATTGTTGTTTGTTCAAATTATTTGTTAAATGCATTATTTTTTACTTTCACTTACCTATATATGAAATATATAATAAGTGGAAGTATTGCGATCGTGAAAAATTTCGACTTCCGGTTTTCAACGGAAATACACGTTTTGGGACCCCCTGAGTCGAAATAACCAAGTCCCGCGAAATGGTCTGTGTGTGTGTGTGTGTGTGTGTGTGTGTGTGTGTGTGTGTGTGAACAGACTAGCTCAAAAACTATAAACGGTGGGAACCTGAAATTGGATATTTAGTGTATGTATATGCCCGCGATGTGACAGCAAAAATTTCATCAAAATTGTTCAAAGGGAGGGGGTAGTTTATTTAATAACTTTTTAGGTTTTTTTCGATTTACTCAAAAACGGTTTTAACGATTTTGATCAAACTAGGTATATGATGTATGTATATGCCCGAGATACGACTGTAAAAATTTCATCAAAATTGATCAACCGGAGGGGGCACTCTACTTAAGGAATTTTATCTAATGTTTACGTTTTTTTTTTATTTTCTCAAAAACGGCTATGATGATTTTGATGAAATTTGATGTATGTATATGCCCGCGATGCGACAGCCGAAATTTCATCAATATTGGTGAAACGGAGGGGGTACTTCATTTAATAAACTTCTTCATATGTTCACGTGTTTTTTTATTTACTCAACAGCGGCTGTAATGATTTTTATCAGACTGGATATTTGGTGTATGTATATGCTCACAATGTGACAGACAACATTTCATTAAAATTGGTCAAATGCAGGGGGCTCTTTATTTCATAACTTTTTTTTCCAATTTTCACATTTTTTTGGAATATCTCAAAAACGGCTTTAATGATTTTGATTAAAGTAATCATTTTTAATCAAAATCAAGTCATCTTTTTTATGTTATTTATAAAAATGGCAATAAAAAAAACATGCCAATTTCTAATGTAAGTAAGTTGGTAAGTGAAAGTTGTGTGTTGCGCGCACGCACCAGATTTTTTTTAAATAATTTTATATTAATAAACAGTTTTTTACATTAATTGTATGCGGAAACAGAAAAAAAAATAACGAATTTCGTGCGTAATCATACCAGAAAGGGTAGACGCACTCAATTATCGATTACGATTGGAAAATTTAAAAATAGAGGGGTAAAATATACAATAAGTTCAAGAGATCTCGGGTGGATTCCATGTTTCATGTTTAAAAATTATGGTAATAGCTACGATTACCCGGCATTATTTTTCATACTTCGAAGCTTTCCTTATTAAATGGGATTGATTTCGTGAAGGCGAATTCACAAAACTAAATATACAACGCAACATTTTGGAGGCATTCAAAGATTCACCCAAGGCTGCGGATAGCATTATAAAGCTGTTGAGGGAGATTTCCATATTTACAAAAATATAATAAATACAATAAATAGAGATACATATTAATTAACGATAAATATTACAAAATTATAATACTCGTAGTATATATTAGAACTAGCATTCCCCGTCGCGGCTTCGCCCGCGAGCCTTTAAAATCAATTCTGTGACCATTATCTTGGTATTGATCTAATATAATATGTTAACTGATGTTAAGGAGATTTAGTAGAATTGGAGCTTCCGGTTGGTGGAATGTTGGAGGGGGAAGCTGCCGGCTCGGTAGAAGAGACGGAGACGCGCAATGGAGAGAGTTCACTAAAACCGCCGAAACAAAAAATAACTTACTCGTCGTGAACGCTTCATTTTTCGGCTGTAAAACATGGTTTTCGACGCCCAATATGGCCTTTCCAGTTAAACTCGTCGTATGAAATTCTTTAAACTGAGTTCTAATTAGATATATTTTCTCGAAGTTCGAAAATAGATGTCCGTTAGAGTTAAACGACAATTTCGCCATTTACATTTTAGATATTCTTAGGAGTTACATTTTTGATATTCCTTTCTTAGTGGTTACCTACATCGCTTTTAAAATCTAAATTCCGAAGTTTCTAATCATAAGTAGTTTTTGCTCTGCGTTGATTCTGTCAGTCAGGACAAAGTCTCTTATACATATGGAGAA